>PKRV01000945.1:276972-440683 GCA_003709505.1 Hyphantria cunea | reverse complement strand
AATGAAAAAAAAAAGTATTTTAAACATACCCAACAGCAACAAGTTGAAGATTCAGAGATAACTATATATTTTCTTAAATCTGTAGACTGCCTATTTTGGTCGTAAAAACCAAAGAATATTTGATACCATTGCTTAATGCTTTAACACCTGTATTGTAAGAATCAGTGATTACGTTCGCTACGCTTTGTAGGATTTACGACCCCGGAAGTGTGTTCAAGCCACTAATGTGCTCCAAGTTATGAAAAAAAGAAGCGTCGGTGTTGACCGTAACAGTAATGTCGTGTGAACATGATTTTGTTGCTCTTATTACTTACACTCATATGTATATGAATGCTACTGAAGTGAGTTATTCTGAATTACTTATCTATGAAATAGCTGGTACAACGAATATTTCTTTCCATTACATCCTGTTTTCATTAAAAGTTCAATTTTTCAATATCAAACAAATCAATTCTTATAATAAGCTATAATATTCTTATAGTGGACCAACCAATGCTTTTTTATTTGCAAATTATTTTATTCATAGAGACTTGAAATTAAAATCAGAAGGGTCAAAGTTAAAACAAATAATAATGATCTATGTGTGTGCACTTACTAGGTTTACATTAAAATCTTATATATTTTTTTATTTAAACTTCAGAGCACGTTTATCCTGTTAGAACGTCCAGATCTAAAAGATTTACTACGTTAATAGTTTTGACCCAGTAACATTTAATAAATATAGTATGACAGAGTGGAATACTAAGCTGGTTGTCTAGTTTACAAATGGCTTCATCCTTTTTGAGTGGTATCTCGCGCATCATTATGAGTACAGTAACAAAGCCAGGTTTATCTATTTTAATCTGAACAAATTACTTCTAACACATGCATAAATGCATCCATTACTATTGCTCAGATGCCGAAGACGTTATTATTTCGTGCTCAGTGTTGCGATGTGTACATACTATAACTACTCAATTAAAACATTTATTGGAAGCAGTTAGTTGTTAGATTTTTCATGCTAACAGTTTATTTTCTGAGGGACTGGACTATTACAAAAATTGGCACTTTATAGTTTCACTAGCTGACCCTGCAAATGTTGTTTAGCCATAGAAAAAGTTGTCAAAAAAATATTTAGGTGTGTCTGAGAATCGTCTTAATCCTACCCGAAGTGCACACAAAATTTCATAAAAATCGGTCCAGTCGTTTCGGAGGAGTTTGTAACACCGTGACACGAGAATTTTCTAACTGAGATAAACATATCATTGAATACAAAAATAGTCTTCACTTTATATGTTTTAAAATAGCTCCCGGATGAGGCTGTAAAAAAAATTAATTATTTTGTACATAGTGAAATACCATATTAAAGCTAATTCCAGAACTGCCTTACAGAGAGACGGGTGTGAACTCTGTCATGGAACTCAGAATGTAAACAAATCTAATACACCCATAGATAGCTTTTAATAACGTCATATATTGGTTTTATACTAATAATTAGTAATACAGTAACTTTTCATAGAAATATTATCTGTCGTATTTTTATGTGATGGTTTCAATAGATTCGTCTTAGTCGTGACACTGGGGATTACAAAATTAATAAAAACAAAAAATAAAAATATTAAAAAAAAAATACTATTCTTTTCAGTTCTTCAATGAATTTAATAAAAATGGCAGATATTGACTCAGCCAGGTTTTTTATTTTAAATAATTAGTTACTTGTTATTTGTACCATAGTTTTGGAAATGAATCGTTCAGCCATCAATTACCCTCATGAATCGCTACAGCCACAATGATGTTATTATACAAACGATAGTGTTCCACTCCAAATGCTGTATCGTTCAATAGCACACATAACTTATTCTAGCAGAACGAGTGGGTTTCCTTCCGTTCACACATACTTCCTATCTTGGCATTACAGCATGTGTTAGATGTAAAGATAAATTTATAGGTACGCAATATATAGGAGGTGTCGTTGTACCACTAGTACACAATAATCAATGGTTTTAATATTAATATCAGTAACATTACGACTATAGGTAACCTCAAAAAAAGCGACAAGTCTATTTAAGCTGTTACCACGCCGATTTCTACCGAGTGTCGCGGTTTCAAACCACACATAAGACAACACTTTGTGATGTCATTAACAACCCATAATGTCCCACTGCTGTGCTCGGGTCTCCTCTCAGGAGGGGGTTACAGCCATACGTCCCTACGCTTGGCGGATGCGGGTTGGGGACTGCCATGACAACGTTGTGGCTACATAAATTTGCAGTTGGATGTTTTTAAGCCTCCCAAAGACCTGCAACTAAGCTTCACGACTGTTATCCTTTGATAAAAACCAGGATCGACTGCTTAACGTGATCTTTAAATCATGGGGACGCTTATTGTATTGTGCCTCCAGCGGTCACCCATCCAGGTACTGTGAAGTACTTTGTGATTTGTGCTCCATAAATCTTATTTTGAGTCTGGGTGTTGTGTCCGTTGCAAGTATGTTTATAAAATCCTCCGCGACACAGGATGTCATTCTAGAGCGGGAGTTCTAATATGTATAGCGACAACCGAAATACATGTCAAGTCTCTAACTATCATGGTCCATGAGATACAGCCTGGTGACAAACAGACGGACAGACCAGCGAATTCTTAGTAATAGGCTCCCGTTTTACCCTTTGGGTATGGAACCCAAAAAACTTTTATTTCTACACATATTCATTTTATGTAACTAATAATTTTTAGGCAAGGTAAAATTCACCGTCCACAACGGTACTGTTGAGATCCCACAGACAAAAGAAAAATTAGTGCTACTTACCCCCAATATACTTCTTCTGGCTTAATAGGCTTTTTATGGAATAAGGGGCAAACGTATCGCCTGATGGTAAGCGATTACCGCCGCCCATGGACAACCGCAAAACCAGAAGCGCCAGAAGTGCGTTGCTGGCGTTTGGGGATGGGGGGATGGGGAGGGGTTGGAATATGGGCCTTCGGTATCCTCAATCACTCGGTGAAACACAGCGCAAACGCTGTATCACACCGGTTGTCTGTGAGGCCGTGGTGTCACTCCAGCCGAGCCGACCCATTCGTGCCGAAGTGTGGCTCTCCCACGGCGAAGCGAATACCGTCATACAATTTTATATAATTGTGTATATCATTACCATTACAATTAAAGATATAGATAAAATCTGTAGCAATATGATGAATGATTGTATATTTATATAACATTTTATATACACTTAGCTACATTGTACATGACCTGTTTAGTTTTTTAAGTCACAGAAGGTCAATCTAACCGGCTCATGTCAAAGGTCAATTCAATTTTGGCCAAAAGTTGAGAGCTTGTGAAACAATGCAGTGTAGGTAAAAGTTATTATAAAAACGCGAATTCGCGTGCTATGCATTATAAATACATTACAACACCATTTTTTAAAACCAGGTTCCCGTACTGGGATTATATACCTATTAAAGGTACATACTCCCTGTACGAGAACCTGGTTTAATAAAACATTTAGTTCCCTTGTAATTAATTAATATAATTGTCGAGTCACGTTATTGGTCACGATAAACACCGAAAACATCTAACCGACTGCTACATTCTTTTAAATAGGTGTTTTGCTAGATAGTTAACATCACGCTTCGACCAATAGGAACCGAGCATGACTAAAAAGAGACGCAGACGAAGTTACGTGGGTCAGCTTCTAGTATTAGAAGCAACAATTATGCAAGCCTACACTACAATCGTTCAGAACAACAATTTGTGAATAACACAAATTGTTGTTCCATATGATTTGAACTCACAACACTTGACGAAGCAAGAAGCGGCTTGGCGACCGCTAAACCAGTAAGCCATACCTGAAGTCAAAATGAGGTACAGTTAGGCTAAATTATGTTACAGTTAGGGCACCTGGCAACAAAAGCCCTTTCGGCTTTCCACCCAATTATTAGCGTGCTGCACGAATTAAGTTAAAGTATGCCTTCTTGAAAAATGTATTTTACACCGAAATTAAATTCAAGTTCAAGAAGAAGATGTAAAAGATCAAGGCTTAGAAATATTATAGTAAGCTGTCAAAACAATAATTGATTAATATTGTAAACAAGGTAGGAACCTACTTAAAAAGTAGATCTTTCGTCACATTTCGTCTTCAAAATTAGGTAGCATATAATTAGAGCAATGTATTGCTATATATATGTCTTACCTATAATCATATGAAATACAATTTCACGGATTCCACATCGTTACTTTCATTTAATCTGCATAAATACAGGTTTTAGAGTATTTGCAAAAGTCAATTATTTTGCAACCGACTTACAGTTGTTGGAACGCGAGTTTCCCCTCACTCACGTACGCCACTACTCAATATGATGATTACAGATAGGGAGGCTGATCTGCTTGTGGCCGTGAACCAAATGTTCTTCACGGTGGATGGCCGAGGATGGCAGACTTCTAACTGTTTGCCGACTGAACCATATCGAACTGAAGCAACCTGTTGAGGCATAGTATACGATGATCTATTGTTTTTTATTTTTTATTTGTGAAACACTTTATTTCATCGTTGCGTTTGATTAGGACTTTTCTAAGATATGATGTATCGAGAGAGAATCTTCACCTTTAAGTTTGGAACACCAAAGAATACGTATTTAAAAAACTACACTACATATCCAGTAAGTGAAGTTCGTATTTGGACCTACGTTATTTTAAGCTAAGTTATCAGTGTTATTTTCATATTCAAGGATGTAAGTTTAAAAATAGAGAACCATGGTTTAACGTTAAATAATATTTATGAATTAAAGGGATAATATTTAACGATTATCTTAAACACATGGTTTCACAATAACAATTTAGATTAAAAGCTGCGACAAAATGTGGCTGTCAAAAATTTCCCATAGCGTGCATTGTTGAGAATGATCATGCTAGCATTTGTGTGAAAACCTTGTCTGTTTTGAAACATGTCGCCAACGTTAGATAAATTTGCACAAGTTGTTTCTGATCGAATCTTGCAGAATCGAATCTTGTTTTAACGACATATGGGCAATCGAGTTAACTGGCGAGTCACTTAGTGGGCAATGCTTACCAATGCCCATAAAAAAACTGCCAATCAAGAGAGTGCGTTGATACCCTTCGACTACGCCTCCAAAAACGGCCTCCGTCTTTCTAGTTACACCACCAAAAAGGACCCATACCTTTTTGAGTATGTCTCCATAAACGATCTCTGCCTTTCTGAATACGCCTCCATGTAGGGTCCCTACTATTCTGGAGGCGTACTCATGAGGTATCAGCAACGATACACGTAGAGTAGCAAAGCACGACGGAGGTAAGTAAATTAACGATATCATATTAATTTTGGCATCATTCTGAGTATTTAGTTTTAGTAGATAAACTAAACTTGGTTGAGTAAGTGGTATAAGTATGGTAAAGTCTACAATCCTGTAAGAGCTTTACATACTGCATTAAAGGCAATTTTTTCATCAGTATCCAACAAATATAAATGTAAGCGACATTTGCACACACTCACTCACGTAGTAATCCCCAAAGAAGTAGACATAGCCGTTGACACTACCCACACTTTGCTGACTATTACAATTTTAATTTCTGAGTTTCCATATTTAATACTAAATAACAACAAATAACAGTACAAATCGTCGACAATGCATCCTCCACCAATGAACGTCCAATAACGACCGTGGGAATATTCGCTTATACCGTATACGCTGCTCCTAATTACTTACATTATTTAATTACAAACAATCGCCAACGGCTATAAACGTATACAACGTCTGTTTGGCCGTTTATTCTTAGCTTGCTAATCTTTGGTACAGCTGAGACGATTTTGACAAGACTTTCACTGGCGGATAGCTGATGATATAAAGAGTAACTTATGCAAATTGTTTAAGACTAGCTTTGCCACTAGTTTGAAAAAATGTAGTTTACAGCCTTCGTTATAGGCTCGTCCATGGCTTCACAGAAAACAGATGCAAAACGATTCTTTGTGATGTGTGTGTTTTTGGAGTGTGGTTACCAAAGCCCGAATTCACCCGAATCTGGATGGAGAAAAGGGACAATTAGAAGATGGCTATTCACTTGTGACTTTTACGTTGCAGAAGTTCATGGACTACGATGTACTAATTATATTAATTAATTAATTATACTACTATCATGTGACCTGTCTGCTTTGTCCTCATGTATTATAAGAATGGTATATTCGGGTAACGAAAACGGCAAATCTTATTATTTTGGGACTGAGTCTATAGAGTCTGAGGGGACTATGTCTAGTACTCATATACATCCATCATATCATTAGGGAAGCTCCAGTTGATAGTCTAGTTCTACTTAATACTTACAATATTAAAACATAATTTTGATATTGTGAAAAAAGAACAAGAGGTGTCCATGGGCAACAGGTGTCCCTTACCATCAGGGGACTACTCTGCTCGCTTACTCTCCTGCTAGGGAGGCCGGAGAGTAAGGAGGGAGGTACACAAAAATGACAGAAAACCCAACGCAATGGTTATAGAATACTTTAATTCTATACTAATTTTAATAATTCATTCTCCTTGCGATACGACGGAACTAAAAACTCTAAGTATTAAAACATTTAAAGTTAATTAAATATTAAAAATCACTTACAAAACTTTTGTTATTGATATTGGGTTTCTGTATCGGTTGTTTGCTTTTAAGTAGACATCGTTTATGATATATTTGCCGTTAAAAAACGTGAACGATTTTAAATAACAATCTCTGAGAACTGTAATTGCCATACTTTATTTAAATTGCCAATAAAATGATCTATCATTTATTTGTTTTAACCATAACATCATATCCTTGAGAAGTATACCTTTTGTTTTGATGCTCTAATAGTGTATGAGTCATTCTCATACACGAATCGTTCATGACCAAACAATTGAACTATAACAATTATTAGGAAGGTAGCGTTGAAGCCACATCCTTATTGTAAATTTGACCTTAACACGGAACTAGATACTGCTTGATCTTAATCGCACAGGATCTTGGTATTTTAAGTATAAAGGATATTCATAAAAACTTAGTATAATGAAGTGTAGTGTCCGTTTATAATTTCAAATTAACAGTTTTTTACTACTACCACTAAATTATTTAGTAATTACTGTACTTTAATCAAAAAAATATTTTTTGAAATTTTTGTCTGTCCCGCTTATATCCTAAATCCTTAGACCGATTTTGCGAACTTTCACTGGCAGATAGCTGATATTATAAGAAGTAGCTTCGGCTACCGAAAACAAAATTAAAAATAAAGAAATAGTGAACAATATTCATAAGAGACAAAAAGTTAATTTAAAAAAATTGAAATAAGTTTTACGCATAACGGGAAATTTGGTTCAATTAAATTTAATATTGAGCATGCACTAATTGTTGCAATTAAAATCAACGGATACTTACAAATTTCTTAAATCTGAACGGAAATATTCGGAAAACCTATTATACAAATAAATCTTATTGAAGAGTCTGTTTATAATTTCAAATTAACACCTTTTTACTAAATGCATTTGAAAGTATATAATAAGGTACTTACGTCAAAAAATATTTTTTAATTTTTGTTTGTTATGACTAATCTCTGGAACGGCTGGACCAATTTTGATGGAACTTTTGCGTTGCCGGCCTTTGGGGAATGGGGGAGGGGGATGGGGTATGAACCTCCGGTATTCTCACTCACTCGGTGAAACACAGCGCAAGCGCTGTTTCACACCAGTTTTCCGTGAGACCTGTGTGATAAATTGTAAAATCATCATCATTATGAACAGTACTACTAATGCGGGGAAAATACAATGTTCTTATGTAGGTACCTACTTTATTTCCGTATTCACAGCACATTCTCACATTACGATCGGACGAGATAAATAATCTATAATCTATAAAAGCTACTGTCATTGTAATGGTTTCTTAGTTACACATTGCAAGTTTTAGGATAACCATTACTCTCATATGGTTCACCCGTCTTATGTTTTTTAATAAACCTGAGTAAAAAATAAAAATCGAATTTCTTGAACGTTAAATTGACGTATTTCAAAAAGATGGGCAATAATAAAGTTCTTTTTACATTTAATTAAGAAAAAATTCAAGACAAATCAAATATATTTTATTAGGTACCTAGTATTTCTATTTCTATTTTTATTTTCCTACAAAAATATGAAATCTGCATACACTTCAAAAAATGGAGCTCCTCGTAAACTCATCCTTTCGTAAACAGGTTCGGTATCAGCTTGTATTTATTCAAGCGTTAGTTTTCTACTTAAAAGGCTTTCTTAAGTTTAAATATAGCCGTAAGACGCAAACTCGAATCTTCAATATGGTAGCCTAGATGATCACCGCAAGCGTTCCTCATTAGTGTATTTCATATTCGTATTTTCTTAATATCTTCAGCTTGGCAAGCCATCGTTTAACAAGCGTAGTGGACAGTTTAGGATAATTTACGAGGTATTGACGCACGCGACTATCATAAGCAGCGATTGTTCAAGTAAGTTGCAACATGCGCGCAGTTGTTGTCGATTATTTAACTAGAAACAATACAGAGTCGCACGCGGTCCAAGCGATGCTTCTCACGCCTGCCGAAGGTCGTGGATAACTTTATTCTTACAACATGCTTTAAATAATTTTATTTCATAATTTTGGTGCTCCAGTACACTGCCCCTAAACGATTGTAAACATTTACATGTACAATTCGCTACAATTACCTACAATATGGACATAGCCAATTGATTGGTCTGACTTGTGCAAGCTCTCATGAGCGCCTACATTCATTCCACATTCATCTACTGTGGCATGTCGACTTTTATAAGAATTTCCTCTTAGATTTCTTCACTAATTTATCTCTTCCTGTTAGACAACGTCGCGAATTATAAATTGATCGGCCTTAATATTTATTACATTATTTATCAACACCAATTAAAAGTGTAACTGACCTTTATGGATATATGTTATGATCATCTTTACTAAAAATATTCAAACAACAAAAGTGGTTAATTTTTCTCCAAATATAAAAATTTGTCGGTCATTGGCTAGCTGTCCGTCATTGGTTCTAATATAGAGTCCTATATAAAGGTTAACAACTGGCTAATTTTACTCTTGCGATATACATATTCGACTTGACGACGAATTTGTAACACTTAGAAACAGATCTTTGATATTATATACGATATATACGATCAAATTGAGAAGACTGATCTTGGAATGTATGACTTTAAAAGTTTGTCATTCAAAGAAGTAGCAATTACCAACAAATATCGTAACTGTAGTGCACGTAGTTGAGTTTTAAAAAAATGTGTTTCGTGTTGGTAATTTTAAAGAGAAATATATTGCGGGCGTAAATGCGATGAAGTGAGGCACGCTCATCTAGCTCTAGTGCTGGCGGCTGCATAGATATATTTTACTTAGATAAAGAGAATTTTTGTTTCCGAGAAACTAAAAAAGTAAAAAATGGAAGGATTCTCAGTTCATTATCAGGCTATCAACGTCCACCACTGAACGCAATGGGTGGAAAGAGCCCAAGGAGCGCAGTCCGCATCCATCCGCATTTCTCAATTTTCAGTTAAGTCAAAAACAAAAGTCCGGCAAAGTGAAGAGTTAATCAAAATTGCAGCAAATGTCCGCTATATCTGTTTCAATAGACACATTTATAAAATCCATTGACATTGGTCTTCGTAATGAATAAAGCAAGATATTCAGAGCCTACAGCACAGGCTTTTGATATCTTACAAAAAGTTCTTCTAGATGCTAGATACAGTTTAAGATTACCAGATTATTTTTTTGAAAAAAACTCCAGCATTAAGAAGGTACATGCTATGTCGAGGGGATTTTCAAACATACATAAAACGGATACAAAGAACACCCAGACTCAGAACAACAATTTGTGGGTCAAAAAAGCGTTTTCTCATGTAGGATTTGAAGTGTGGAGGAACGGATGTCATGTCCTTCAAACATAAAGGGAGGATCCTCCGACCAGGCGAGGTGATCATGCCTGGCGGGCCACTGCCCAAAGGTTGATGTTGGGAAGTTGTATATATGTTAATCGGCGCGAGAACTTCTATTGCGCGATTTAGGATTGGTAGCTTCTTCGTGCACTACGTTACTCCGTAGTTCAGTATATCTTCGGTGGATGGCGTTGTCATATATTTATGTTGACGCTGTATGTGGAAGTCGCCACATCACTCCCCTCCAAGACCGGAGGTTGATATCTGGATGAGTCAGCTGTCTGTGCTCTGTTGTGGAGCTTGCCAGTGCCAGGAGTGAGTAGTTCCAGTGATTCGGAACTGAGTGCCGCAAGTTCCAGTGAGTCGGAATTGAATGCCGCTAGTCCCAGTGAGTCGGGGCTGTAGTTGCAGATCCCAGTGAGTCGGGATGATATGCGGTGCGCGGTGCTGCGGTGAGATCCACAGTGAGTCGGGGCGATTGCTGCTTAGTGGCTGGATGCTGCATAGGCGGGAGAAAAATATTCTGCTTACATGGGCCGTAGTTGCAGTGTGCTGTGCCTAGACGCTGTTGAGGCCGTAGGGGTAACCAGGCTGGAGCGGTCGCCTCCTGCGTGTGGTGTATTCCTGTTGAGGCCGAGGTTGCTGGCTGGCTGAGACTTGCTGTAGGAATGAATTCTTGGTGGCGCGCTGCTGCTGTTGATCTGCGCTCCTACGAAGGCTGCTTCTAATCACGTCGGGGTCACCACTGTGGAGGAACGGATGTCATGTCCCTCCAACACAAAGGGAGGATCCTCCGACCAGGCGAGGTGATCATGCCTGGCGGGCCACTGCCCAACGGTTGATGTTGGGAAGTTGTATATATGTTAATCGGCGCGAGAACTTCTATTGCGCCATTTAGGATTGGTAGCTTCTTCGTGCACTACGTTACTCCGTAGTTCAGTATATCTTCGGTGGATAGCGTTGTCATATATTTATGTTGACGCTGTATGTGGAAGTCGCCACAGAAGCAACAATACTTGGCGCAGTAGAAAGCGGCGTGGCGACCGCTTAATCCACTAAACCAACCGTGCTGTCAAAAGATTTTAATAAAAAATATCTTACAGCTGTACTATAATATCAATCTAAAGTCTTATTGTTTCTTAATATATACCCGAAACAGATATATACGAATATTACGATTAAAATACTTTTGAATGGAAGAGAGTATTAATTCCAGTTTATTAAAGAAGCTTTGCCAATATAACATTACGCTTCATACCTAAGCAAACAGCAGTAACCAAAACCAAAAAGTAAATAAAAATTCTACATGTATAAATATTTCCTAAGTAACTACGTTTATGACACAATACTTGTACGAACGAACTTCACGAACTGCTGTGTTATAAAATGCCACATCTGAGATAGACATTAACATACTAAATTGTAGGTCATTTGTATCACACACTTCTTATTTGTAAAAGTTACGTTCAATATACTACCAATCCCTTTTATTTTTAATGTAACAGTATATCTTATAGTTCAATAAATTTTTATTTTGTAATAGACGAAGTAGGTTGTTTCCACTAAAATCCCCTAACGACGGATCTCGGGTGTCCTGAAATATAATCTGATAACGGCTATCGACGCTTTGCCGGGCGCCAGAAAAGCGGCAGCGAACAACCCTTGTCTTAATTAAAATCCAAATACACATAAGCTCTCATAGCCTAGTTGAACTCGGGGATTAGAAACAATCACCGAGAATAAGCAACAACGGCGCGGTCAGTACCTGGATGGGTGACCGATACTGGCATGTTGCCATGAGCGTCTCCGTGATTTGGAGGTCACGTTAAGCTGTCGGTCCCGGTTGTTATCATACGAATCATACGATAACAGTCGTGAAGCTTAGCCACAACGTATTCTGGCCAGTCCCCAACCCGCACATGGCCAGCGTGGGGACGTATGGCCTTAACCCTCTCCTGAGAGGAGACCAGAGCCCAGCAGTGGGACATTATGGGTTGTTGATGATGATGATGATGATGACACATAAGCTCTTTTCGTGTAAATATGTATGTCAATCATATCTAACACATATTAATACTGGTAACAATAAAGTACCTTAACATAATATTGAATCGTTATGTACCTCGATATGGTTTTGTTTTACAAATCTCAATTATCTCCAGCGTGGGCTACTCCAACTACTATGAGCAATTATTATTAATGGTGATTAGTATAGATTACATTTGTTGATTGGGCCAGGTACACACAGATGTCAATGTTGTTATCACTTCAGAAAGGTAATTAGAATGTGATAAATGGATTTATTATTGCAGATACATTAATCATGTAAACGCGATCAAACTTTTGCTGTCGGTAATAGAATTATTGTTTTCTAATACGAGTGAACTTCAGTATTATTTATATACTAGCTGTTACCCGTGGCTCCACCCACGCATATGTCAGTTATCGCGGCAAATAGTAGCCTATGTGTTATTCTGATGTATATTATTGTAAAGTTTCATTAAAATCAAATTTGTAGTTTTTACGTGAAAGAGTAACAAACATCCATCCATGCTTACAAACTTTCGCGTTTATAACATTAATAGGATAACTGGCATTTCTTAATTTATTTTATTTCTGCATACACATTGCATAAAGCGGATTTAACGCCATACGCAGTTTCTTCAGGTCAACCTTCGGGTGATGCAAGATCGTGTGTAGCAGGTGTATAAATATAATTGAAACAGAAGAGATAAATATAAAAAATGATAAATAAATAAAAGTTCGAAGTGGTTGGGCGACAGCTCGTTTATTAAATATTTGAAGTGGAAGTATGTTATACAATATCTACAAATATCCCATAAAATAGATTTCTTCAACGAATAGTTTCGAATTTTAGTTTTCAGATATTTTATTTGGATCTGCGCACCAAAAGTTACAAAAAACTAAACATTAGTTTAATTTCTTTAGATATTGGAACTCAAGGCTTACATTGTTCTTTGAAACTACTCCTTCAGAAAATTTATCGATTTTGTTTGGAATGGATACTAATGTTTACTACCTCTTCAGGTTTCTCGATGAAATAATAGAAATTTCTTATTATTGAACATAATTACAAGATACAAAGAGTATGGTAATAAATGCAGCAGTAAAAATTGTGTTGCAACTATTAACGCCTACATGCAGATATGTGTAAACATTAAATCTCGAAATTAATTTGTTACATCTATAAAATATAATTAATGAATTATTGAAAATTGAAACTTTCCCTTTTCAAAATTATTCATAAGGTAATAGATCAAATTCAACCGCTCACGGTCGATATTAAAATGAATACTTAGTGAACTAACAGAAAACTTAATAGTGTCAGGAAGACAGAACCCTACAACATTCTCCTCTAGAAAACGTAAAGGTCAATTTACATGTCTTATAAATACGACGTTCCTACAAAGCCCTTAAGGAGCCATTAGATAACTGGCGCTTTCACCTTCGGTATATCACGAGGCACGACCCGTCCCTGGGCCCAAACCGTTGCGATGTCTCTGGAGCCTTCTTCCGGGAGTGTCAAGCACGGCAGTTGTCATGGCGCACTGCAACCCACGTTTGACCTTACGCTATGGTTGTCACTAATTACCTCATCCAAATAAGGTACTAAATTAACCGACTCTTCTCTAGGCCACATACGAAGAACTAAGGGTGAATGATGATAGGCAAATGATGATGCTGATCTTTAAATTAATCCAAAAACAAATGTGTAAAGTGCAAATTTAGTGCAAATCTAATTAATACATTTACTATCAAGTCCTTTGTTAAAAATATATTACATCATTATCAATTTTATGCATTTTGATTATTATTTTGGCAAAAGTCATAACATTCAATGAAGTATGCATATATAAAAGAACTTGAAAACCATGACCACTTTTTTCAAAATCCAATATTTTTTATATTTATTTATTATCAGTTCTTTGAGTCCTTTCTTTATGCATATATACACTTGTTTATATAACACTCACAATTTAGAACACTATGTTAATTCAGATGATTATTCAAACAAACAAACAAACAAACCCATTAAAAAGAAACGCCTAAAGCCTCTCTGGGTGCACAAGTAAATTTTCATCCCGGACTGTGATTCATAAAATAATTCCAATATCAATATAAATTTTTGAGCCTTATATTTTTAAACCCAAAATTATAAACCAATAATTAGTTTAACACAGCAGCTATCTAATCACAACTTAATCATACATTTCTTTAGCTGCTTATTAACAATTTAAGTATGCTCTTTGGGTATGGTTATTTAGCGACCCTATTGATCGCAAGTGTCATGAGAAATCACATAATTGATTTTATTAACCTTTCAAATGCATAATTCATACAAATCCCATTAATGACACATCACATAAATATCTACCGTTAACTTCAATCGAGTACGTACATCATTTGTAATTAAATTACCCAAGGCCAAAGTTTATGTTGCAATATCAAGATAAAAAAACCATCCAAGTGCGAATTCGACTCGCGTACGAAGGGTTCCATACCATTATCTAACTTACTAACAAAAACGAGAAAAAAATTACGTTTTTAGTATGGGAGCGCCCTATTAAGTATTTGTTTTATTTTAATTTAGTTATTTATTTTTAAAATTAATATATGTTATATATAAAGATTCTGTGAACATTTCAAGCGCCTACCTGTTGCCCTTATAAATATCTAGCAAAATGAGCAAAAAAATCACATTTGTTGTATAGGAGCCCCCTTAATTATTTAGTTTATTCTGTTTTTTTTAGTTTTGTTGTAATAGCGGCAACAGAAATACATTAACTCTGAAAAATACAAAAGTCTATCACGGTTCATGAGACACAGCCTAGTAACAGAGGGACAGCGAAGTCTTAGTAATTGGGTCCTGTTTTACCCGTTGGGTATGGAACCCTATAAATAACATCAAATGACCGCTCATGAAGAAAGCGTATTACAAATCGATTTCAATGTATAAAATACCTTAATGTTCCCATGTCACAATGTTTAAAAATGTTTCTTCAGAACAATAAGCAATAATTGACTTAATAATGGTACACGTCCTAGCATTATACACTTAATTTGCATGTTATTGGTAAAGTGGTGGTTTGTACTGGAATTTTGAGTTTTTTTATTTGTGTAAACCTTGTTTGCAGTCAATAATTTGTCTTTTGAAATGTTAATTCACTGACAGAATTTTGAAATGAAAATAGCTAAAAAAATATTATTAGACGAGCTAGCTAGCGTTATTATCGTTGGGCTTGCGGGTTTCGTTGTTTTTGATTCTGACCATATTCATTATTTCATTGGTTTTAATTTTGTTTTCGCCTAACTCTATTTTTTTTAAATAAAAGTAACCTATGCTACTCTTTATAAATCAGCTATCTGCCAGTGAAAGTTCCGTTTAAGTAGGTCCAACCGTTCCAGAGATTATCCGGAAAACAGACCACCAGACTAAGGTTTTAAAATTGAGTTTTATTGTAAGTACCGTACCAACTTCACTATGCATTAAGTGAAAGCTGTTAATTTAAAATCACGAACTGATACAACGATTGTAATTATTAGCATAGATATAATTAACAAAGTAATATTATTAGTATTGACAACTTACATCGCTCAAAATCCACAGAACATTAGCCACCTATCGATGCAATTGACAACAGCCAGGGCCCATTCTCTAATATAGTAATAATTCTATATTAGATGAATAGATCTACCTACTCTTACGAAACGCTAGTAATCGAGTGGTTTACTTACAGAAGAAAATTATTTCCGCGGCGATCTCATTAGTAGGCTAGGACCCAGACTAAAGTTTTCTTCATTGTCTTTCCAAAGAAGCAGCGTAGATACACGAGGCAATTACTAAAATTTATTTTTGTATGCAAAATAGAAGTTTGACTTCGTGACCCTAATGCGTGAAAAAATTTACCTCTTTTTCTTTTAAACTCTCAGGTAATCATAGATTACAGAATACAATACAAACATGTTGAAATATAAGTACATTTTCACATTTCTTCATGGTCAAAAAGGACGACTAAATAATCATAAATACTCAAGCCACTCGATTAAAATAATGTATTTATTTCTTTGATACAATCTTAAATAGAAATTTTATTAAGCAGACACCAATAAATCGATTTGGGAAATTGTGTTTTTACTAAGTCTGAATTTTTCTTTTGCAAACAGATTCCTACAAACAGTTTACAGTTCAAGAAATTAGATTTTCATAACGAGACAATTATGTATGTAATTTGATAGGTATGTTTTAATATATGGTTTGTTCTGAGGCGTGTATGTACACATCCGTTCTCACCGTAAATGTAATAAATCTTAAAAATCAATTAACCTTTGTTTTAGTCAGTAAATAGTAATAAGTAAATTATAGATTGTAAGCATCGACGTGAATTGAATATTTCAACATAACATCATGTGGAAAAATTCCGTAATTAAAAGATAACGCAATACTTACATATCTCGAATCAATAAGAGATTCCTTTCTGCTATTTCTGCCAAACTCAAGTATTAAAAGTCTTTAAATCTTACGGCTTCGAGTCTTCAAATCTTCATCATGATGTAATTAATGATAAAAAAAAATGTGGATGAGGTGAAATGAGGATTGTCTTTTGAAAAAACAAAAAACGATCTCCCTTATATTTTATTATTTGAAGTTATTTTGGCATTTTGGACGTCATGTTCGATAGAGGTCATCGGGTTAAAGATGAAAATCTCAGTATCAAAATATCAAATGAAGTTCACTGCGTCATGTTGGTAATGCGTTCAATATAAAATGTCGTAACATTTATTGCTTGTTTGTATACCAAGGATTGGGGCCGACATTTTTATCAGTGTTAGACAATGTTATGAAGACTGTGAAAGTTGTACGAGGCGTGAGAATCGTTCACTGACAGTAGACATTTGTAATTGAGACTACGAAGCCAATCATCTAGGTAATTCGATTTGCTTAAGTAGGTATATGAAATGTTACAATACTTTTTGTTATACCACCTGAGATGTTTTATATATTTTACGACCCGGAGTTAGAGAACGATTTGGCACAGTCACCTCTTAAAGTTTGACGTTACTTGTAAACTTCTGTTCCTGTGTTTAAGTTTTGGTAGCTGAATCGTGAATCCTGCTTAAAAAGTAGTAGATTATAAATATTTATATCATGAATTTCAGTTTGTCAAGCTCTCGTCATCAACAACCCATAATGACCCGCAGCTGGGCTCGGGTCTCCTCTCAGGAGAGGGTTAAGGCCACACGTCACCACTGACCGAGTGCGGGTTGAGGACTGGCAAGACAACGTGGTGGCTACGTTACAAATCTTGCCGTTGGATGTTTTCAAGCCGCCTAAAGGCCTCCAACTAATAACAACGTTTCGTTTCGGTGGGTTTCGATCCCTTTAATCGTAAAATATATTGAATAAAACTGACATGAAAAAAGATCAATAATGTAGAAACAGTTCGAGGGGGGCTTGAACCCCAAAATATCCCACCTTAGCTATGCCCATGTATTGATCTATTGAAGGTATTATTATTTGTCCAAAATATAGATTTAAAGGTCTAACGTTATAATAATATATATTGAAGTTAAAATAAAAATACTAGTCGGTGAGAGTAATCTTTTCTTCGTGATGGTTCCCACGAGAAATTAAGTATACATCAGGTGGCAATTCATCATCAATAACCCATAATGTCCCACTGCTGGGCTTAGGACTCCTCTCAGGAGAGGGTTAAGGCCATACTCAAATAGGATGCCTAAAATATGGTCATACTTAATTATGGTCATAAAAAATATTCGAGTCTGCCGTGACTCTATCAATTTTCATTAACTATGCTATTCATCTCACGCCAACGAGGATCTGTAAACCTAGAGAATGAATAAAATATCATAGTATACTGCACAATTATCGGCACAAGATACCCCAAATCCCAGTGATACCCGTTTACATTAAACTTCAGAATCTCAGAGCGAATCGAATTTAATAATAAATATTAAAGGTTAATATACCCCGACGTGTAACCAACGATAGCGCGATCTAAATCGCTTCTAACGCCATCTATTGATAATAATATAAATTAACATATTGAACAGATATGAACAATACAATTAATAAATTAAGTAATCCAATTTGATAAGTAGGAAATCTTCATAGCTATATTTAGTTGGTTTAAGTACCTGCCTACTTACATACAATACTTATTATATTATTTATTTCGTTATATATCACATTACCTTCTACATTTTAACTCATGTGAATTAGCTATAACCTTGGACGTGGAGCGATCCCTTTCAACTTATAATTTTTTTTAAATAAGCGAAGAAGCACAAAATATTTAGGAAAATACCTAATTGCTTAGGTTATCAAAAACTTTTAAAATTGTTGATTTTATCATATTATAATTTTTTTTCTATCATTAGATATTATATATATATATAGATACCGTAATTGAAAATTGACTGATTTATGAAAATAAAAATTATAAAAACTGTTACTAATACATATGTAAAGACTTTTGTCAAGTATGAAACATATCAGTATATAGATATGTTTCATACGTGACAGAAGTCGTCCGATTAATTAGATTATTTAACTGCGTCTGTGGCACAGTGGTAGCGTATGCGACTGCTGTGCTCGAGATCTCGGGTTCGATTCCCGGGTCGGACCAAACGTTTGTATGATCTGCAAATATTTGTTTCGGAGTTTGGGTGTTTTCTATGTATAATAAGTATGTGTTTACAAAAAAAAGTATATACGTATTTACATCAGTTGTCTAGTACCCATAACACAAGCTCTGCTTAGCTTGGGACTAGATGGCGTTGTGTGTAAAGTGTCCGAAATATTTATTATTATTATTAAAATTAAATTGACGCACCAGCATCGCAAAAACCGATCTTTAATGACCACAATCTCTATGGCTCACTGTGAAGCAACATCTCCAGATTAAGTAACATCAATAGGTTTATTCCAATTATGTACATAACTGCAGTCCGATCATAACTTTGTTTCCGTTACATCCATATTTGCATAAACTGCTTTAACCTGTAATTGACTGTTGGAATTAGGCCAGAAAGATTCTCCAAGACAGGTTGCTTAATATACGGACGGGACGCTTTTGATTGCAATACGATGTATGCAATAGTAAAAATTTTGCGTATCAGTTATCACAAGACTAAAAATGATCTCCCACGGCCCTGTGACGATTTTATTGTTTCGTTACGATCAGGAATTTGACATTTTGTGGAATAATTTGATTTTTAATACTATCGCAACTGATCGAATATGTTGAATACATACTTAAACGTTATACATACGTTGGTAAACTTGTATTGTTTTCGTGTAGTGAATACAAATCTATATATATAAAAATGAACCACCAAAACATATGTACGCCAATATCATTGATCTACGCGCATGACTTCCGAACGGCTACACGAAAATTTTGATAATTCTTTTTTCTATGAGTTCGTTATTGTTAGGACGAGGTTTGTATAAAAGAAAACTATAAAAGTTTTTTTTTTCAATACCTGTACGAAACTAAAGCGGGCATAATTACTAAAATATTTTCTTCCCCAAAATTAGAAAATATTTACGAAAGAAAAATATAGCGGGACGAAGGTTAGCGGCATATTTTTATAAATATCTGAGTAAAAAATGAGGAAAATGGTTTGTGTTACAAAAAAAAATGCTTGATTTACCATCTATTTAATGTTTGGGATAAAAAGTCGGTCAAGGCACTGTGCTAATCAATTCGCACTTACAATTACTTTTTATAAATTGAACGACTTGACTTTATCACAGAGATAAGAAAACATGGGCACGTCTAGTTTACCTAATATATCATTTAAAACAATATAAACCTCTGGTTGCCCTTTTATCTCATAAAACTTCGGATCTATTAAGAAACATTAACCAAGCTCCATTTTAGTTTGCAGTGCCTGCAAGATTTAAAATTATCTCATAAATAAATTGTTATGTTATAAAATTTAATTGCTGAAATGGTAAGAACAATAGCGTATCTGTGATACGGCGACTTATCTTCTATCTAGGAAATCAATCAGCGTCACAATAGAATTGCGAGAACGCTTTCACTGCGCCCGCGCCTCACTTATTGAACGCGATTTGTGTGTGATTTTGACCCCATCAATTTAATTGTGACTAGTATTGAGATGAACGAATTATAGTGCGGAACATTATAACAAACCTATTTTGATAGAGCTTTACGGGTGAACTGATTTTCTCACAGCCTTTTGAACTGCCAGACTATCGATATTATGAAGTCTCTATGAAGTAATGTTCTAATACAATACAGTGACATCATGAGAATGATTTTAAAGGTTAAATATGTAGCTATGTTTTTTGGTCCAGATGTCGTAATAACAGTTTCTGTTGTTAGAGACTCTGCAGAGTAGTGACCACGCGATGTGTCCATCGTGTGATTTTATTCACTTCAATTCCGACACCACTCTTCCGCAAACAGCGGTATGATCGTTATATTTTTATCGTATATTATTTATATCCGTTTTTTTTTTGCGTGGAAATCCAATGAACCCTCGGACCGAGGGGATTTCCACACAAAAAACTGGTTTTTGTGATTTGAGAAACTGATGTATTTATCTATAAAAATACACATTTTCTTATGTCTTTTTATGAACAACAATTAGAAAACTTTGCAAATATGTAATGAGGTACAAAAATGACTTGAAACTTAAATGAAAATATTTATTTAATTTTCTAAGATTATCATCTTCC
This sequence comes from Hyphantria cunea, assembly GCA_003709505.1. Lineage (NCBI taxonomy): Eukaryota > Metazoa > Arthropoda > Insecta > Lepidoptera > Erebidae > Hyphantria > Hyphantria cunea. The sequence goes on along the minus strand of PKRV01000945.1, from coordinate 420,018 downwards.
TATTATTTTCTTATTCGTATGTTTAAAAAAGTGTTTGTGAAATCTCTTGGAAGAAGTCATTTGACGAAGCTGACCACAGTAAGCGGAGAAGTCGTTGCTTCTAAGCTGGCTGTCCTTTCGGAAGTAGAGAGCTTCTATGGCGATTTGTACGCTTCGCATGCNTGATGATGATGTATGTTTAAGAGTTTTTTGTTAAATTTAACTCTAATTCTAAAAGGTCTCAAATGGTACGGTTCCGCATACCTTGTCGTCGGCATTAACCTGACCTCTGATATGGCAGGGAATAAACTTCATTTGGTATCTTACACAATCTAGCAAGTACCAGACAGTAGGTAGGTTTTACAAATAACTACGAGACATTTAAACATATGCTTTAATCAAATCAAAAAATTACCTACCTTAATCATCATTATTATCATCATCCTATCGCAGTCCACTCCTGGACAATTTACGTTAATCACCTAATTAAAAATACATACTTAGATAAATGTACATAAATCAATTTATTCCAATAAACAAATACGAAAATATCATTTACATAAGATAAAGCTGGTCAACAAAAAATCAAGTTGGGAACCTCCTCCTTTATGAAGTCGGTTAAAAAGAATAGTGATCAATCAAAAACTTCGTCATTTAAAGTAATTATTGATCTCGTAGATACCACACAGATTAACTTGACCAATCATGTGTTCAAGTATTAATAATTTATGTGCGCTCTTATTATATTTATTAATTATGTAAAACGGTGGTAAAAAGAAAAAAATAAGAGTTTTCTATCTACCTATCTAAATGTCTAATAAAAAATTATAGACATTTTCATTCCATTACAAAACATTCTAGAATAAATACAAAAATAATTTACCTACACGTTTTCCTAAAATCTAAATAAAAATCAAAAAAATATAACATAGTAGATATATAACAATATACATAAACTGACTGTTAGTTTCTACCTTACTTTAAGAAGAATGGTTTGGAAAGCTCCCTCTTAAATCAAGATAGAATTTTATATTACCACATAGATATATCAATTTGATAACTCGGACAGGGAAAGGGTCTAACGACTAATCGAAGAGTGATGATATCTGTCTAACAACTTGAGTAGAAAGGTGAGAGGTTAAAAGTACTATATCAGACAAGTAAGGCACGACATAGTGATTAAATAGCGTTTTTTTATCATTGTTGATAATGAAATTATATCAACCTTATGCTTTTAACTGGTAGGCCATTTTATGGAGATGTAAACAAGTTACGTTATTTCAGCAATAGCGCCGATTTAAATAAAAACAATTACCACATTAAGGACAAGGTTCGAGACTGCTCTGTTATTCTTTCAAATTGTTTCTGAATGTACTCGCATTTTCCCGTGTTTATTGTACAGAAGGTCAACAACGCAGACGATTGTAGTTTTAAAATGTGATTTAAAAATATTTTCAGTGTTACATTTATCCCAGAAACTGCTTTTGTTGATGTAATTTTTTTTTATAATATGGGCTTCCGAAATGAATCTGCTCTGCCTGATGACAGCATCAGAGTAGTGGTCACCATACTCATTGCGAATGCAGACAATATAACAATTCTGCATGGTGACCCACACTATGGCGGCCTATTGAGAATCTTTTGCAAGGTTGTTTCCGATCGTGCACTCAACGAAACACGATGTAGAATGACAGCATTCGTGCTGTCGTGTTTCGCTGATGACTGCAAGACTGGAGGCCCAATGATGCACATAAACATCACTAGGCCGCCATGGTGTGGGTCACCATACTACATTGTTGCATTGTCTGCATTCGCAATGCATTTGGTGACTTGCTTCTGCTTTCTTGGATTCTGCTTATGCTTTCCATCAGGCTGAGTAGAGTCACTTTGGCAGGCCCATACCTACATAAAAAAACACGACTACATATCGTGTTTTTTTATATTAAGATAGGTATTTACTAGATAAAATTTTACATTTATATAAAGCTTTGTACATTTACAAAATAATATAAATATTATGTTTCTATTAACATCGGTATTAGCCACTTTTATTAATGTACCTACTAAAAGGTTTCATTTAGTTAACTAGTCATGTATTTGTCTTGTCTAAGTCAAATCAAATAATTAAAGTTGTTGCTCCACAAAACATATGACCACAGAACACATGTCTGTATTTTGTGGTCACACCGTGCAGGCTTCACATTAATAAATTAGTCCCCTACCTGTTTATCGTGTATCTTTACACTTACTTGCTTATTTGGTAAAATTTAAAGTAACTGGAAATAGCCAGCTCCAAAATTAAGTTCAACGGAGATTTCAAAAATTGTCCTTATAACAAACATTGCGAAATGTGGCAAGAGAACATGAAAATATTATTATGTTTAGTACTAGGATTCAATTTACTTAAGTTAATGATGACAGAAGTAATATTATAATGTTTATCGACTGCCCCAAGGACTAAAGCGACTAGCAGACATCCTCGCACATCCTTTCACAACCTATAATGAGGCATTTATGAATGAGCGGTTAATACGACTGCTTGTTTGCTTATTAAGAGGTAGATACTATACAATAATAGAGGTCATGGAAACATAGATGTACTTTTTGAGTTTATTAGCATATTCAAATTACCTAATTATTTACCTTACTTAGGTACACGGTGACATGTACTTAAGTAGCCATCGGAAACACTCATCAAAGAGCCAATTTTCATTAAACATGCCCATGAAGTAAGATGACTTCTGTGTTATACCTACTTATGGATTTCCTGTCCCTGTCACCCGTAAGTTCAGCGCCTACCAGTGCTTGTAGTAGCCAGGTACGCCGCTTTTTGGGAAGTTGGCAACTAACTAAACTACTAACTAAAATATCATTGGCGTACAGATTACACCCAGCGCAGCCAGTTTAGCCCAAGCAGGAGGGGTTCTCGAGGTCTGCACAACACGACATTTCCTCCAGAAGAACTTCCACGGCGGTAAAGCCACTACGTGTATCCTTCAGTCTGGAAGACCAGCGCGTCATTGGGGTTCGACGAACGCACGTACTCACTCGTAGTCAGTTGATGTAACACTGCGCGCATTGTCGAACGCTCCGCTCTAAATGCGTATTAGGCATTCCGACAGATCGGGCCTACTTCACAGAAATGGCAGTAGATGAGGGTCGATGATTCCCAATAAAATATATGTGAGAAAGAATAAAAATGCCAATTCGCAAAAATCCCAAGCTGAGTGATGGTTTAGCGACTGGTAAGTTATTTGATGGCTAAATTAGGGTGAGCTAGTATTATGGCGGTAAGACCCGTTTGGCAGGATGGGCCCGAGAGGGCACTCGGCACCTTCTCGTACCAGCTGACTACTAATCTCTGGAACGACTGGACCGATTTTGTCGACTTTCACTGGCAGATAGTTGATCATATAACTTCGGATAACAAAGTGGGGCGAACCTACGTTGTTATCCAAAGTTGTGTTTGTACCACTGGTATCACTGTAGGACTAATAGTAAATAAGCTATATTGTGTTTTATAAGCATTATATTTATTAATCTAATATTTAATATTTAAAATACAGGAAACCCGCAAAAAATTGAGATGACTTATTTCAACAGCACACTCAACACTCCAGTTAAATGTAGTGGTCCTTCACTAAGAACAACGTTGCTAAGCTTTTTTTGGTTTCGAATAGCGTACAAAAAATGCACCTTGAACTTTGTGCACTGACAATGAGAAAAACGCTAATGACCATCTTCGGAAACCCTTGACTTCGCGGTAATGAAGTGTTGATGACACCATCCCAGCCGCGTAACGATAACAACTACTTAGCTGATTGTTTATAACATATAAATAAGTATATGTATTACATCCTACGTGTATATTATTAATTAGCTGACGGAGGTGTCTCTACCCCATGAAGCGCCCGCATTTGCAATCATTCCTCTATCATACATTAGTAAACGTAACGCCCTTCAGTAAGTGCACACATTTCATAAGTCTACTCAAAAAAATTTAACTTGCAAAGTGTCCCTGCAACCTAATTGCAAAATAAAAGATTTCATTTAGCTAATAGTGCTGCCCTAACACTGCTGCACCCGTGTGTATCGCACAACCAGCATTATAGGTAATGACGCCCCTGCTAGCTGATCCATGCTAGGATAACCACGATTATCGACGTGGGGCAAAGCTATTCTAAAAAAGAAGCTTAGTTACTCCTTATATCATCAGCTATCTACCAGTGAAAATCTTAATTAGTCCAGACTTTCCAGAGATTACCCGGAACAAGCAGACAAAAATTTTAACATTATTGTAACAAACAGTACCGTAAAGACTCCCATAATTTGTGAAGTGTTTATTTGAAATCACAAACAGAAACTGTAATTTTATTTATTTGTATAGATATTAAAACTACTCGACTTTATAGGTATACAATCAATGTAGATGCTACTCCTATTAGTGGATAATATTAGTAACTAAGTTAAGTCCCTAGGTACCTATTTTTCTTACAACTTCATAAGAATTTTGTAGATATTAGTTATTTTGGTAACTAGTTACTAAATATAACCGTTTCATAATCGTTTCAGAGTCGCCACAAGCTATTTGCAAAACGGTCTCTGTACCATTAATTATTGTTTGTAAGTACGTGACTAAAGGTAGATAGATACCTACCTACACTATCGATCCTTATTTGGATTTGTCAATTATTGACGCCTTCTAAGGAAACTGTATATAGTACTTGCAGATAACCATCCTCACTACAGTCAATCACTACTTGATTCAGTGTCTTTTGCCTAAAATGTCTTCCCGTGTTTAGACACTGGTTAGGTAGGTATTTTCTAAGCAGAACGGAAATACTTGGAAGTGTTGAAACAAACTTGTTTTATATGAATAACAAGATGATACTGGACAGGTTTCGGTTGGATTTGTGATCATTAGTCAGTCTATTACAAGATTGGACGATAATTTTAGAGTAATGTAGTTTTAATGTGCGGTAGTCACATTAATTTAACTTTTTAAGAATTATAAGTTTCAGGTTAATCGGGGTTTTTTTGATCTAAATTGTACTCCTTCAGCTCAAACTGGCGCATAAAAGATTCCGCGCCATCTATAACAAGATTTAATAATAATTTCGAAAATTTGTTTATTTCCAGTGGTTTCATGAAACGAGTTCTACTGAGAACTGTAGTAACATTAGGTAGGAGTTTAAATACAATCTTGTCCTATTTATTTTATACTGCTTCTACAGGTGACATTGAATAGTTTTTTTTTCATTTATAAAAATAAAACATAGATAATTCAAAATACTGACGTTCAATGAAATAAATATGTTTGAAGGTGTTAGAGAGGTGGTGTGCATGGATAGCAAATAAAACCTGAGGAAGTATTCAGGTGATGTCGGTAATTGAGATTTGTATGTAATCAAAAATTTCATTTAAAGCCGTTCAACTGGTTTTGCGTAAATTATACACAATGAACACATGGACTAGATTTTAAATAAAATAATTAATATTAGTCCGTTTCGTTTGGTATTTTATATTTTGTCAGCTGCAAAAGTAGTATGTATTTATATGAACCTAATCGTATGTTTTAATGTTGCAAAAGTTCCCTACAGAACTGCCTCCATGGAACTGCCATACCTTTAAAATAATTTGTTTTCTAAATTGGAGCAGCTGAAATAAAAAGTTATGAAGTTGTTTGAAATCTTTTAAGAATAAGTTACATAATATAACAAGTCGATATATTGATACTAATAAGTATCTCGATTCAAGTTAAAAAAGGCTGTAAATAAAACGAACAAATCACATTACTTTTGACTTTTTATTTACAATATATTATTATTCTCTTTAGTTATTTTTTTCACTTTTTTCGTTTTTTTTTTTCAATTCAGGCACTAAACATATATCCATTTTCTTTTCTTTAAGCGTAAACACACAGTTTTAACAGTAATGTAAAGAACCTCACTTTCAAAAATTAAGTGCAACCTAAGTGGACAAAATCTATTACTTTTAAATTAAATACTTTAGCAAAAATACGCCTTTGGCGAGAGATCATCTGCGCAATAATCTCATTACAATATGGCTTAATTAAGCTTTTAACCTAAACTACCAACTAGAACAGAATTGAGTTATAAACAGGTATTGCACTACTAAATAATACATTATGTGAACAATAATATAGCGCAGAAGTAATCCGAAAATATTATTATTACATATTATACTTTATCTACGCCTGTCGCTCATCCTGACCGCAAAATAGCCGTTCAATGCACAGCAGCATAGAAATACATATCAACTAGCAACAACAATCCATTTAACGACAAAACATTACCAGAAAAGGTGATTTTATCTAAATATACCTATATACTAACATAAATTTACATATTCATATATATAAGCCCATAAAGTGAGGTCCGTCAAAGGCATTGAGATGGTAAAAGAGATTATTATGAAGTAAACGTAAGAGTGTGGTTTAAAATACCATTTCTAGTTTTTCATCCAAATCATACAATAATTTGTTCGCATTCACTAATCATCCTTTAACAAGTTACAATCGTTGTTATTGATATTACATAGGCTTTTTACCTCATTGTACTTTTTACCTCATAACTAAAGTAAGAACATCAAACATACATACTAATACGCAAAAATACAACGGGTAAGTCGCGGCCACACTGATAAAGCAATTGTTTTTAAAAAAGTAATGCATTTTTGTTCGGGGTTCTGTTAAAAAACAAAGACAACTTATTATCACACTTTACCGACATACTATTAATAGAATGAGCATGTGACCTCTAACTCTTGAATTCTGCTCATGCTGCTTTGCATCTGGCACTTTGGCAGGCTTAAATATATAAAAAAGAATACACATCAATTATTTTCAAACGACACAAACAATATTTTACCATAGGGGGTTGGGATAACCAAATCGTGTTTGTGATCTTGGTGTAACAAGTGATGTGAAACTCGAAATATGTAAAATGTATGTTTACTAAAACATATTTACAGTTACATAGTTTTAAGAGGAGTTGAGTGGTTATAATTTTATTATTTCTTTTCAATTCATTCTAATCATGTTTTAAACTGTAATCAATAGTGAATTAGCTGTATCAGTGCAATCGCAGTAGCACTGATTGCTTTATAGTGTAGCCGCAATAATAAAATTGACAACGAATTAATTGTCCATTTTATAGAAGGGTGTTGTGAAAACTAGTGCAGGAGGCTATCACAATCAATGTCAAAAGAAGTTACAAATATTGTAATAGTCCGAAAATAAAAATTAAAACTCTTTAAACTGAAAGTTACAAAATTCTTTAACTGGTGGTGTTGTTCCTTTTTGGCAAGAAGTAGTATATATAATAATTAGGTTTTAAAGCGTTTTTTTTTTTATAAAAATATTATTTTCTTCTGCCACTTCTTAATTTGAGATCTAATAATTACACTAAAATACAAATTCACTGTATATGCATCGTGGAAAATGAAATAACAGGTACTATATTGCATTTATGATATTTATCGGTTACCTTCCATTTTATTATCAAATTTCTGACGCATGTGACTCTTTAGTTCGACTATTGTTTCACTATGGAAGTTTTTCAAATAATCACAATTTCACACCGTTATTAAAACAGTTTCTAACGATTCCAAAACTGTTAGTGATAGAATGACAGTAATACAACTTAAAACTTGTCTACAAGTACCTAATTAAAAACAGAAATTTAAAAACATTGTATTTTTTTTTTCAAAACTTTGAAATTTTGTACAAGTGTATTTTGTATGTCTTACAATAAGACTTCATGAACTCTGTCGGTATAATTCTGGCCTTAAACGGTTGAGACAAAATTTCTTCTTAAAAAGTAGAATCAAACAATTCAATGCAGACATTGAAAACAACAAAAATAATAAATTTCATGTACACAATACTTTGAAATTCGCAAGGGATAAAATATTATATAAGGGATAAGGGATTAAAGTAGCTATAAAATGAATTCAGTAGAAATATAGTCAAACATACACAAACACTATGTAAATTGCTTAAAAAAAAAGTCTAAATCTCAGTTTACATTCAGCCATATACTTCTGCTGATCCCACAATTACATTATGATTTAAATCTACACAGAAACTACTACATGTAACAATGATACACAAATTAAATAAATAACAACATTAAGTATACCTTAGCCAAACTTTGTTCAGAGTAAGTGCTATTCAAACAACACTGTGTACAACTACTTACAAATTACGCTCAGAAGTGAGATTATTGTCGAATCAAGTAGCATTCAAATAGAGCAACATGGTAGGGAGTAAACATACGCAGGCGTTTCTCTCTGTCAAAGTATAAGCCCAAATGGGCCTACGCGGTACACTTTTATGACACAAAATGAGATTGTGTTTTTGAAATTGTAAATGTTTTGTTTTAATTGTTATGTGTGAATGAATATTGAAGCTAAAAATGACACTCTTTTGTATCGGAAAAGATTCGCTCACCTGTGTTGCTCTATGAGTATTCATAAGTATTCTGTATGTAGTTGTATTATGCCACTCTTGACAAAAAACACATGATTGTAGAGAGAGGCTTGTGAACTAGTTGGCAAAATCTATTATATTAGAACAGGAAGAATGATTTGGTCTGAAATTTTTTTCTTAATTTCCGGCCAAAACGTGCATGACAAAAACTAGTGCTGAAGTACAGTTTAAGGGGTTCTTATCAAACATGTTCTAACAAAAACCGTGCATCTATATTTTCATTGCAATAATGGTCATCGTTAGCGACAATTAATCTTTAATCGATCGTTACTAGGTGCCACTTTTGTAATATAATATATACAAATACTGTATAATATTTTATTATGATCTTAATTCGACAAATTGTATGTGGTAAGTAAATTTAGTAAGAATATCAATCATGAAATTTATTTATTCGCTCCTATAGACGTCTCTAATACAAAAACATCTTAAAAAACACAGCGAAGAACAAATTCGACGTAGTTGTGAACAGTATGAAATTGGTTCACGTGTGTGTGTGTGTTGAGATGTGTGTGTTTGTGTTGAGGTGAGTGTTTGTGAGGTGTGAACTAGAGATCATGTGAGTCGGCAGGACGGAAGACGCCCGCACGAAGAATGCCAGCGGCGCTTGCGCCTACTAGAGTCTGCGTCTGACAACTCAGCAGTAGATAACGTTCTAGAACCTCCGTCACCCAGTTCTGAAACAGCATAGCACATTTATTCTATCCTACTTGTATGTAGGTATTTATAATATACTAATAACAGAGTATATAGCAGCGCATCGCGACATATGCATGTATAACGTCTTTGAATAGTAAGTAGATAATATTAGAAAAATAAATGCAAGTCAATAGTTGATGCAAGTCGTTTATGACTATTTCACTAATAAATCTACACTTTCTGTCTGTCTATTATACTTTTACGGTTAAACCACTGCACCGATTGCAATGAAATTTGGAATTGACGGACTGGCGGAAAATACTAGTCTAATTAACATTTTATATTCTAAGAAATCTTCACTGATAATAATAATTTCATCAATCTCCAAGCACAAAAAACTTATTTATGACGCAGTACATAAATTATGGGATTAGTCTATAAAAAATATGAATCACACAATATTCTATATCTTGCAGCAGACATTTATTGGACTATAAATTAGTTTCATCTATAAAGCCTGTTATTTATGTATTATAAACATAAACTGGTTATAATTATAAGCCTGGTACGGTACAGTTATGGTAAATATTTGCTGGTCAGTTTCCGTGTAAATAAACCGATTGGGAGGGAGCCAAAGCAAACTATATCATGTATATACGGGAGAGTCTGTCACTCGCATGCAACGAACCTAACTCAAGGAACAAATGCGCGCGCGCACGTGATCGGGGATGCGCACTTCTTCAGACTCTGGAAAATTTAATACAGTTTCAATTTTTATGATTTTATCATTTTAAAAACATAAAAAGAACTGTGCGTCATTATCACAAAACATTGTTGACAGCTTGAAAGCAATAATATTCGCTGCAATTGATGATACATTGTGTGTGTGCTCATACTCAATGCAAGATCTGATATATATACGTATTGTGTGCTATACATTAATGACATGACAATATGAAACAAATATATACAGATTTAGTTGTCATGATCGTTTAAGTTAAATACCGTAGCAGAGGCATGCTAAGGCACATTTGGGCCGACTTGACCGGAGTGATAGCACCTTATAGAAAACCGGTTAAAAACAACACATGCGTTGCTCTCAGTGTCGTGACGGATTAAGAATACGGAGTAGTGTCAACCCCCCCTATTCATCCCGTGGGTGACGTAAGGGTCGACGAATGCACAAAACCACGATGAACAACAGCACTGTGACGAGAAGGAAAACTTAACTACCCGTATAGTTAACGTGGTGTACTAGCCTAAAACCATCCTTTTAGGGAGAGCCCTATGTCTAGTAGACTGTGATGATAATGATTCGATAAACAAATGAGTGAAGTAACTGAGGCCTAACAAATCTACCCCATCCTTAACTCTTAACACAAGTGTGGCTCTTGTACCGCAGGAGTTTAAGTGCAGTGGTATATGACCTATCTGATACTTTGACACTTATACCACAGAAAACCAAGTGCGTGATCCATACTGTATGATATTGAACCGAACCTGTTTAGTAATATCAATCCTCTCCCCTGGCACGCTTTAAAAAATAAAATGTTTATTTCGAAGACTGTCAAAGTAATAAAGGAATTTTTTTTATTACATAATCTTAGTTAGTTGTGGGTGTATTGTTGTCTTAAGCTAATAATGTTTCTTACTAACCGTGCCTTAAGTCTCTCTCGGTGAAGTACTCCTGTGCCGACGGGTAGTGTCGCTCCACGAGGTAGGGTATCACTGTGGAGTTGTGCAGCTCGTCCGAGCGTCTTGAACGAGGACTAACCAGCCGCTCGCCCGAGTCTAATGGCGGCCGAGATTGCACCCAACTGTAGTAAGGAAAATTTAAATGTAAATCGAACTTTAGAGACTTAGGCACAGTTTCACCACTTGCTAATAAAGTCCATGAAATAATAATGAGCTTTTCTGCCAGATAACTAGAGATTTTGGTTTCACAAATTTCGGATAGAGTCAGATATACTTAAATGTTACATGGCAGATATACATCTATCTGAAACTTTATTAAGAACTGAACTAGAAACTATCCCTTAATTTACTAACTCGAAAGTAAATGCGTTGTCCCAATTAAAGCCAACAATATGATTTCAAATTCAGATTAACTTAAAACTAACAGAAAAAAAGTGATACCGTTTGGTAAAATCAAAATGACGACAAAGAAGAGTTAGTTTTGAAATGATCGTAATCATCGTGTCAACTAAATCGGTACAAAACGTCATATATATATGTTAAACATATAAAGAAATCTCACTTAGTTAATGTAAGTAGTAATATCCTCTTATCATTCAATCAAGATAAACATGGATCACTGACTGACATTCATTACGTTGCTATTTCTTTAATGAACACTCAGTCTTGCTCTTTTTATAATACACCTATATTTGCGTAGTCATACATGCGTTTTCATAGAAACTTCAGTTTGTCGAGGATAACCTTTTTTGCGTATTGATATTTTGTAGGTAGATAAATTATTTTTGGTTTTAGGAGGTTATCTATACTTATGAAATAACATGTCTTGACTGACTGATTCATCATCGCCGAGCGTAAACTATTAAAGTTAGGGCTATGATATTTGGTGAACAAGATGGCTTTATTGAGTAGACACCCACTAAGGAAGAAATTTCGGAATTTCTACCCCAAGGGAGTGAATAGGGGTGGGAAGTTTGTATGGCAGTCCGTCATTTTTTTAAGTTAGAAACATGAAAGTTTATACTTGTCTTCAGTCTTTTGATTACAAATTAATAAATACTTATATCAGTATTTATGGGAATTTTACTCCTAAAGGGATTAAAATAAGGGTCGAAAGTTGGTATGCAAGTACATAAGTACTAATAATAGTGGGCTATTGATAAAATATAAATACGTTTAAAAACATGAATGCATTATTCATACATACTGACACAGTTTTTTAATAAATACATATAATCAACTTCCACGCGAGCAAAGCCGTGGGCAACAGCTGATGTTACTATAATCACAATTTTGCCATTTTTTTATGGTGAGGTCATATGAGTCACCTCATGGTGACTACCGTTTATCATGGAATTTAGGAATATACATATACCGTGTCGTGGGGGACTTTTTGAAACGGGCACAAAAAAACACTCGAACTCAGAACAACTATTTAAGAAATCTGCCCGTGGGAGAGCCACGGGTCGGCATGAATGTGCCGGCTCGATCGGAGTGACACCACAGCCTCACAGAAAACCAGTGTGAAACAGCGCTTACGCTGTGTTTCATCGAGTGAGTGAGGATACCGGAGGCCCATACCCCAATCCTCCCTCCCTATACACCAAGGGCCGGCAACGCACTTGCGACACCTCTGATGTTACGGGTGTCCATGGGCGGCGGTAATCGCTTACCATCAGGCGATACGTCTGCTCGTTTGCCACTTATACAATAAAAAAAGAAAAGAATCACACAAGTATTGTTCAACCCGGGGTTTGAAACCGCAGCGCAGCAGAAAACTACGTGGTCACCGCTTAGACCAGTAAGTAAATGCGTTGTCCCAATTAAAGCCAACAATACGCTAGCCTTGTGGTCAATACGTCCCTACTCCAGATTAAGGATGAGAATATTTTTTTTTTTTATATATTTAAACTGCCAAAATGACTCTGCCCTGCCTGATGGAAAGCATGAGCAGAATCCAAGAGTGGTGGTCACCATCCTCAATGCGAAAAAGAACAATGCAGTATGGTGACCCACACTATGGCGGCCTGGGGGGAAAGGGGATGGTGAGGGGGATAGGGGGCGTTGGATTGGGGTATGGGCCTCCGGTATCCTCACTCACTCGATGAAACACAGCGCAAGCGCTGTTTCACACCTGTTTCCATAATATAATACGGAATAAACGTTTAGCATCCTCCCTCTGTGAAAAGCAACGACATTTCTACTTTAAAACCGATTTTCTTTCAAGCTTTGGTATCGCCTTAGTCGATTCCGGTCCATATATTTTATCCGTATTTCATATTACTATTACAAATCCTCAAACTATTTTTAACGCTGTCAAGATAAAATATTTTAAACTAAAATATTCCAGTCAAATTCTATCAAGAAACGAAAATCATCAACGGGCTTCGAAAATTATAAGTTTGATTTTGACGAATAACAATTCTGTCTGGATCAAGCCTTAATTGGTAGTTCTACTTTACATCAATTGCAAAAACAACTGCGTACTTACTATCTCATAAAGTACATCATATGTAGGCATGCCTATTTACTTACATACCTTAATTGGTAGGTAAACATGCAATATCTGAAGTATTATTGTTTTACCAGATACAATGCTATTTATAATTTCATGTGTCACAAAAATGTGTCAATTATCTCGGCCTCTATAAAATGTCCGCGTGGGATGATAATAAAGTTACTATCGTCATGTGACCCATTACCAAGCAATTAACAAATTAATGGAGAATACCGCATGATAAATCGTGATTCTAAAGGCTAGTTTTACCAGTTGCTGATAAACTCCATGATGGACTAATTATAACTGTTTACAATAGATAATTATAGATTTTCGTTTCACAAGCCTTGGATAGAGAGACTAGCTTTTCCCCGCGGTTCAATTCGCGTGTGTGTGTGTGTGTGTGTGTTCGTATAGCGGTAAAGAACAACTTATGTCCTTGTTCTAGAATCAAAGTACATATACAGTGTTAAATTTAATAGAAATCTAGATTTCTAAAATATTTTGTCTGGAATATTTATATACAGAAGACTCCCATAAATTGACTCTCGTAACCACGCTCCATTCTCTTTATACAATCTGCCTTAACTTTTGATCAAATATTCATACCGCTACCTACAATTCTTCATCAATGACACTTCCTAACCAATTTTCTGGTTAAATTTTATTTTAAATATCACGTACTATTGATAAGTGACATGTAATGGATGTTAAGCTGAAAAGAATAGTAGAAATACGTGCCGTCTTCAAGGAACCATTTAAACGATAAACATGTTGTTCAAATTACATATTCACATAAACGTATTTACAAGCCTAACATCCTTGAACTTAAGATTGTGTTTGCCTACAACACACACGGTAACGAATACATATTTATGGGTAAACAATATAATCTCAGTAATTTTGAAGTATTGCTATTCACCTTTAAGATAACCTTTTGAACAGTTTAGCTAACATTGAATAAAAATTCAAATCTGTGAGATACTCGGGCTGAAAATGAATATGACAAAATTGTGGTTCACGCTATATAGTATATATACAGTGTATGCATAATTGTATATTATATTTGTAAGTGAGGGTAACGCATAAATATTCACTGCGTTCCCGCACTATGAATAATCCGTGACTCATAAAACTGTAGTCGGTTCAACATGTGAATATAATTTTATTTTCAATATTTACCTAAGGTTAAAGTCCGCGTGTCATGTTTTTATTCCTAAATGTTTAAACATTTTTTAATATCCTGATACGTAAATAAAAATAAAAGTATGAGGGTTTCTCGTATTTTCGTTTACAAAAGAACTTATATTACTTATACTTATATACTTGTACTTTTTATAAATTTCGCTGATCTCATCACGAACGGAAGACCAACCTACAAAGACAGCGTTCGTGCTGTCGTGTTTTATTCGTGAGTGCGAAACCGGAGACCCAATGATGCAGAAACATCTCAAAATGCCGCCGAAGTGTGGGTCACCATGCTGCATTGTCTTCTTTCACAATGAGTATGGTGACCACCACTCTTGGATTATGCTCATGTTATCCATCAGGCAGAGTAGAATCACTTAGGCAGGCTCATACATAAAAAAATCTCATTTAAGTCAATTCGTAATAATGGATGTATGTAGAAGGAAGTTAACGATTCAAAATATTCATAATTTGAATCACAAAACTGAACACATCAACATACCTCTTTAGACTCTCTAATATTAGCGAGTTCTTAAAAAAAAAATGTAAAAGACTTAATAAATATACATACGAGTGCCGTTTGATCTCATGTACAGTTGGCCTTAGATCCGGATCTCTTTTCAGCATGTGTGTGAGTAGAGAACCAAGTGTTGGACCTAGCGTAGTGGGCGGAGGAGCCGGCTCCCCCCGGCCGATAGCTTCCAGCAATCTATAAACATTGTCTCCCTCGAACGGATACTTGCCTGTAGTCATATTGTATCTGTTAACAAACAATAAAGGTGGTAAATTTACATAAAGTATAAACTGCTGATTCCTTGGAGAAGAGGACGTAGGTAAGGTAGGGTATTGAGTTGATTAATACCTTTGAAATCACCAGAAGGCCTTTTTATATCGTAGACAGGTTGGAAAATCGATCTCCGGCTCCTGGAGGACTCAGAAGCCAGGAGTATGTGATGTTTCTACTAAAAACAACCATAGTACCCAGCTTTGAAGAGGGCACGGGCCATGTTATTTCAGGACTCCCCTAGGACCGACGCTGCGCTTAGCCATGCTCTATCTTGGTGGAAACCATAAAGGCTTTCTGATGTCCAATATGTGTTGCGGCCCAATCGCATTTTGCGGCCAGTCCGGGTGTGGTGATTTCACAATAACTTGATGGTCAAAGCGTCGCAATTGGCCTGTTTGTACTGAAATCTTCACCAATAGCAACGACAAACGCGATCGCCGTCGAGACCAAATCGATGTGAAATAAGACACTAGGCCCTCAGGTTAAGCTTGCAGTTAGTTACGGTAATTCACATGTTAAGTCAACGTGTAAATTACCATAAATATAATTATATTTCAAAACAATTCACATTTAGATGGAATCAATTCACATGTACTTCTTTATTGATTCTTATTAAAATAAAAATAGAAACTGATAAAAGAATAACATAACATCTAAGTCTTCAGCATAATTTTAATATAGAAGGTGGAAGTAAGCAAAAAAAATTGAGCTAAAAATTGTTACGAATTTATTAAAGCACTGTTTACCATTCAAGTTTAATATTTGATATCCTCCTTACCTGGTTCATTTACCTGTTACATAGATTTCTACAGAATCTATTGTCACTTTTCAGCTATTTGAAATACCTAATTGCAATATCAAATACGCTTTCGCATTTTGGTACAAAAAAACGAACCGAAGCACAATAGCAGAACAAATTAAGTAATTGAATGCGAAATATTTCGAAACTATATTACAGTATTTGTATATTAAAATTAATACGATAATGATAATTTAGAACTAGTAACAACACCTCGAAAAATTTAACTAGGGTCAAGATCAATGTATTCACCTAATATTTCTGAATCTAATGTGTTTGAAATGAACTTTCCACATCCATTTTATAATTTTCTATACTGCTACAACTTACGAGCAGAGTTTAATAGCAAAATATGGTATTACAAAGTAATAATATTATTGTGTATAAAAAATTGTTATTTTCGACCGAATATACATATTGTAAGTATATGCAATGCAAATCGTGAAAGTCATAGAAAAAATCTACTACACTGTAAAAAAAAGTGATTTAAACATATAATAGTTAAAAATAAAAACACAAAAAATAGTATGAATTCTATTTTTGTCTACTTACAATGTAACTCCGCTACTCCAAATATCTACTTTGACGCCCGAGAACTGCTCAGCACCATTTGCTATTTCTGGAGGTTGAAATGCTGGAGAACCCTGTCCAGTATAACAGGTGTCTTCAGGCGAAAACATATCTAACGCCTGAAAATGAAAAAAAAACAATGAACAAAAAAACTTCATGTTTTATTTTTTTTATAACTAATATATTATATAGCAGAAGAATTTGTTTGTCTGGTTGTACAGGTCCTATTTGAAAGATATCACAGTTATCGATGAAGGCTACAGATTGTATATCATTGAAAAAGGAAGGAATTGAGCGGAGCATTAATAAAAAAAAATGGCCATTCTGAGTTCAGGACAAAGTACCCTGTAGGTTTTGATTCCATTCGAAATTTGTAGCATAAATGTCTCGCCCTCAAAAGTTTTCCCGTTTTTATAACATACTAGCTAACCCTGCAAACGTTGTTTAGCCACAAATATAAAAATAATTTGATTCTCAGACCTAATCGATATGCAACCAATATTTCATAAAAATCAGTCTAGCCATTTCGGAAGAGTTTGTTAACAAACACAGCAACACAAGAGTTTAATATTTTAGATTTCATTGATACTCCACTCCTTTTGGTCATACCGTAATAATAAATTGCCTATAAACTTCCATGATAACTGGGCTTTAGTATTCAGGGGATTTTGGGTGTGATAAATCGAACTCGCTAGGAATCATTTAAAAAAAAAGCCAAAAAGAAAATACCAAGCATAGCTTGGTTATCCAGGTACTATCTTCTATTGTAGGTATTATTACTTATCATAAATATAAGCAACAAGCTACTGAACAGTAATTAGCTTATAATTCAGTACATGTATGTGGAAGCTAAAAATAGTACAAATCCAATTAACTCACTACATCAATATATGTGTTGTGCGTGATGTGAGGCATTTGTAATGCTAATATGTACTACTGCTAAAGATGTTTAGTTCATCATCAAAGGGCTTTAGCAGTTCACTGCTGTATATAAGGTTCTCCTTAGAGATGAGGTTTTGGCCCACTATACTGTGTTGTTGTTGTTGACAAGTTTCCCTTCCCTTCACAGTGATTTTGTCCTGCGAAGGTTATTCCCTTAGTTGTCTCTTTCGATACCCTAAGATGAACAATGGTGGTGACTATCCATATTCTTAATCTATCATCACTCAGACCAGATGGATAATATTTTGTTATTGTGTTATTTCTATACTTACACAATATGTCCTAAGCTCATCTACTATTAAACTAAAACTAGAATGTTTATATGGGAGAGTAATAATAATAACTAAATAATAAGCTGTACCTTTTGTACAGTAACCATACTGCTAAATAGTTATAGTACAGATAATTACATGCTGGCATATTTTTTCCAGTCGGAAAAATCCCAAAGGATCCCATAACCTTCATAGTGACTGGACTAATGTGAAATAAAATATGCCACATGTATTTACACAAGCTAAAAATATAAATATGTGTATGAAACATATTCTAAATATAAATTGTTTAGAATCAGTAGCAACTACAGAATATAGTTATGACTCACACTTGAAGCACTAACCATAATATGTTATTCTAGTATAGTATACCTCTTAAGTGATTACTTTAGCAAATAGCATTACTAGTTATGCACATGTTTACACATTTATACCAATTTTGTAAATTTGATTTATTAAGTCTGTTATCTGCTATAAAAA
Source organism: Hyphantria cunea (assembly GCA_003709505.1). Taxonomy (NCBI): domain Eukaryota; kingdom Metazoa; phylum Arthropoda; class Insecta; order Lepidoptera; family Erebidae; genus Hyphantria; species Hyphantria cunea. Next base: position 401,658 of record PKRV01000945.1, on the reverse strand, counting down.
AAAAGATGAAGTATTGTATACACACATGAGACTTCTGGGAATTTTTACCAGCCCCCCATGTCTGTCTGTTATGTTTCCACAGTTAAACTGCTTAACCAATTTAGAGATAGATTAGATCTTGGAATCATAGGATAGGTTTTTGTCATGATAGATGGGGAGGAGCCACAGGCTAAAGCAAATTCTTCTATATATTTACCTCAGCAACACCAAAATCAGTGATTTTAAGAGTGTGGTCCAATGTTAACAATAAATTTCCAGGCTTAATGTCCTTGTGGACTACTCCTTGGCCATGTAAATACTCTAGACCATCTAGTAATTGTGTAAAGTAGTCATGAGCTTGCCGCTGAGGAAATTTCTTGCCTGGGCTTGCTTCCAACATATCCTATTAAAACAAAACAAAACATTAGCATTTTCTTCAAGGGGAAATACATTATGTATAAAAACAAATAATTACAGTCAAGAAGTACAAAAGTAACTCGTTATTATAATGTGTTCGATGTCATTAGTGGCTATATCTTAACTTCTAAAACAACTTAGATTTAAGAATGTATTAATTTATTCCACAACATTTAATCTCTACTACATTGTGGATACCCTGATCCAATGTTAATTCAGAGGTTTTTGAAATATATTAATCAGATAATATCTATGGGATAGAGTTTATCAGAGAACTACAAAAGTATACATTTCACATCTTCTTGAGAAACAAGTTCTCTTAAGATATTACTTGTATTAAATTGTTATCAATCAATAAAGGAGACAGAACAGTAATAAATAAAAATCTCTTACCTGTAGTACTCCAACACAGAACTCCATGACAAGGTACATTTTTTGTTTCTCATCATTATACATAACATCGACTAGTTCTATCACATTTTTGTGTCTAAGTATACGTAATAATTGTATTTCTCTCTGTACATTCTGTTCTCCATTTGGTATTCTTCTTAGTTTTCTCTTTTTTAATATTTTTACAGCTCTTCTACACAGCGTCTCTGAATCTAACATTTCTTTAACTTTGCCATATGAACCTTCTCCTAATACATCTCCCATAACATACTTTCCAACCATTTTGCATTTTTTCTTCTTGCTTCTATAAATTATATCTGCGCTATCGACTCTATGAAAACAAAGGTTTGTTTGGTCTAAATTAAGATCTAATTCATCTATTTGATCGTTGTCGAGCCAAGTCACAGAGTGAGGCTCATCGCTACCTACAAACATTAAATTCTCATCGCTCTCTTGCGGTGCAATGATGTTTGATACCTCAAATTCCACATCATCGGCGTCTGGAAGACTTTCACTACTACTGATTTTCCGACACATTCTTGGATCCATTATCTATCAAAACAACACATTTGTAATTCTGTGCGTACTGCAAGGCCTTTTGTCATGAGATCATAAAGGCTTTATCAAAATAACTTTACTTATTTAAATGACACATCTCTAAATTTACACCATCGATTTTGAAAAATATCTTATTATAAAAATTATACTCTTTTTATTGTTCTAAAATGTGATAGTAAATAAAATTATGAACGATCGCGCAACTGCCCCATTAGACAAGAACCACAGATAACAGATTATTTGTTTGTGGAATTCGAAAATACAAAAGTTTGATGTATGTGCTGTGGCCAACCTGACGGAAGTATTTAAATTGATATTTTTAGGCGATTATCATCTCAATTTTTAAACCAGATATTAATTGTATTTTATTAAAATAATTAAGGTGCAACTTTAGGCGAAATAATATTGCAATAATACCCAATCGGCGGAGCCTCAAAAACTAAAGTACTGAAGATTGAAATGTAGGGACCATGATCCACAGAACACATATATTCCTAGCAACTAGATAATTTTTATGAAACTTACAAAATGAATTATAGACAACAAGAGTTTATTGATTAAAACACTTAAAAATATATTCGTTATAGAATACGTTACGAGTATGTTAAATATTTTTTTTATTGTCTAACTGCGATGGTGGGCATGACAAGTCATAAAATTCTAAAGACGAATTCAAGTGGCGACTAACCCGTAAATTATTGGTCTTCAAAATTGTATAGCTGCGTTGATAGCACTTAAAGTTAATAAATTCTACTTTATTTTACAATCTTTTCACTACATCAATACACATAATGCGATCCTTAATTTTACGTCAAATACTTTCAAATCAGAATGTTACGAACAATACGGCCAACGCATCTTGGCGAGTCTGAACATAGGCTCTGCGAACTATAGCGCAAAACACGCAATTACCAAAAAGGGATGTAATAAGCGTGCCTGAGGGTGTTGTTAATAAATATTTATTCAAATCGATTGAAATTAAGTTATAAAAATAAATTTATTTTCAATTTTATAAGGAGGTTTTAAATTTTCTTGAACAGTCGTCACTCAAGTAGACTTCAATAGATTACTGATATTTGAGTAAATCATGTCTTTCAACTAAGAAAATAAAATTTTACTAGTTTTTTTCGTTTAAAGTTGAAATCTCGTTTATTAACTACAAAATTCACTAATATTTGTAAATATATTTCGTTTAATATCTTATAAAAACCAATAACTTCTAAATAAAACAAATCAATTACGATATTTGATTGAATTAAGGGACGATTGTGTTTACTTATTGTCAATCTTTAGCCTAGACTACCGGCCGCCGTACGTCGCCTCATGCCACCATTTTGTTCCTAAAAGAAGTTATCACGCAACCTTCTGCGCGAATTTCCGATTCGCCAGTCTACCAGTCAGATTTTCCAGTGAATATCGCGACAAACTCTTCCAGCAGTTTATACATGAATGGGCCGGCTCGACCGGAGTGATACCACGGCCTCACAGAAAACCGGTGTGAAACAGCGCTTACGCTGTGTTTCATCGAGTGAGTGAGGATACCGGAGGCCCATAATCCAACCCTGCCCATCCCCGAAGTGCTGTGACGCCTCTGGTGTTGCGGGTATTCCTTAAAAAAAACTGCATAGTGACGTCAGCATGTGTCACTCTTGTTTTCTTAGACCATGGATAAATGTAAATTTAATAAAATTTTATAACGTTAGAAAGAGAGGTATAAATGTAGAAATGGTCACTCATCTATGGATTGATCTGGCTAATATTGCAATTTTGCAATTTGTTATTGTATATACATAAATGTTATAAGCCACTATATATATTCAGTACTGTTTTGGTAGCTAAGGCTGAACTTTTGACAATTACGATTATCCTTTAAGAATATTATTACAATGAATAATATTATTTCCCCAAACGTAAACTAAATTAAACTAACACTCAACGTACAGGGCAGTAATATTCCGGATGCAAAAAATCGAACATTTACGCCGGGCTCACGTGATTCCGAATTTGGAATCCGAATTCAGATTCGGCCGGAAAAATGATAATGTGGGACCATTTTGAAGAGCTCGTCAGAACAGTCTTCACGATAAAGGCGATAGAAGACTATCCTGTCCTTTATAGGCTTCAGTTGCGACATCAAGTGAGTCGCCTAGCATTGTAGTTGTTTATTAGTACTCGTAGATACGTTTTTATTTAGTGAGAAATACTTTTACATATTTATTGTTCAAGACAATGTTATGTGGTTAATTCTCTATCTTCTAAGTCGAATTTTACTAACTTAACTTGTATTCTTTGATTATTTCAGATTTATACTATAGAAAATGCTTTTTTGTTTGTTTATCTGCTTATATCACAAGTGTTTAGTTTACCTTATTTTATGTAATTATATACACAGATATATTTTTCGAGACTATAGCCTACTAGCTAGTATTTTACATACGATAGATATCTTTACATATTAATGTAAAGATATCTATCGTAAAGTTTAAATAAATATTATATAAAGTTTTTATTTTAGGTATTAACCTAAAATAAAAACTTTATACCCCATTTTAAGAAAATTGTGCAAACGAAGGAGTAAGAAATTTCGGCACAGATAAAGTTTATTTGGAGGAGAAGCGCAATAAGCTAAAAAAAACGAATCTCGACTATTGGGCGACAGGTAAGTAAAAATCTAGAATGAAAACAATAACAAGGAATATATTTTATTATAAACGCACAAACAAAGGATATTGTCAAATTATTTATTTCATATAATGCATTTATCAAAATATAAATGGATTTTTATTTATATATAAGGTACGAAAAATTATTTGGTTCACTTTTTGTATTTTCCTTCCATTTCTTTCTTGAGCAGGGCTAAGCGGGTTAAGCAAGCATCCCGCCAAGCGCGTCGTTCAGGCAATCTTTCTATTGGAACCATTTGGTTCAACTGCTCGCAAATGGTGTCCGCACTCTTGCTTGTAGTCATACGCGGAATTTCACCCATGGTTTTGCTTACGTCGTGAATGGTGTTGCCGTATCTGCAATTTAAAATTATATAGCGTTTTAAAATTATATTTCTAGCATTGTTCATGTCTTTTGTATTGAGTAACCCTATAACTTTTGAACCTATAATGTATAAGTCCGAGTTTATTTTTTGCTTTTTTTTCTTTTTGGAAAGACAACTTCTGCATTAGGAATTAATCCTGTTTCACATGGAACTTTGCATAGATACATTCATAAAACGGACACAAAGACCACCCACCCTCAGAACTTTTTTTTGCAGTGACAACTTCTTTAGCGACGTTGTGCACTTTTTTGTGATGGGTAAAAATGTTAAACTCGCGTCAGGACACGTGGCCTGATCGAAAATTAACGGAGTAAAACGGAGGGAAAGTAGACCATAATTTGTCATGTTTATATACGATAGCGCAATAAATGAATATTGAATTTACCACATAAATGATAGTACTTTTATGCTAATAATTAAAGCAATTCGTGCAAAATTATTCCCGAACCATTCCAAAATATGACATTTTTGATCATCCATGACGGGATTATGCATCACACACATCATAATAAGCGACGAGGTATAGAACAAAATGGGGTTTGACCAACGTCTTAAAAGATAAAAAGACTTGGACCACGCTGATGACCATGCATGCTACCATGCATGCTAATGCGACCATGCATGCTAAGCCACCCGCAACGAGACATGCAATCCAAGTTAGATGCCCTATGTCGAGAGGCAAGCTTAACTGGGCTTAAAATTAACACGCGGAAAACCCAAAAGACGCGATCCAGTATAGAGAATGGCACACTATTATAGATTTTCACAGTCACGGAAATTAACACGTAGCGTAAAGCTAAAGATATTCTTTTTTTTTTTGACGTGGTGGAATACCTTTACGCACTTCGCTCCCCACCCCCCCCCGCGGGCACGGGCGGTTCGCTTTGTGTGGGACTCCTGACTGACTCGCCAGACTACCCACTAAACCACCACGGTGTGCCACTCTGCGCTGAGACGGGAGGGATCCGGGAACCGCTTTCGTACGCCATCCGGAAGCTAAAGATATTCTAGTCCAACGTCAAATCCGTGCTATAGGGTTGGGAGACGTAGGGGATCACCAAAGACATCTTGCATCGGCTCCAGGTCTTTGTAAACCGCTGTCTTCGCCGAATTATCGGTATTTACTGGCTCGAGAAAATCACCAATGAATACCTCATATGGAGCGCTGCCGTGAAACGCCGATCGACCAACAGATCAAGCATCGCAAGTGGAACTAGATTGGTCACACACTGCGAAGAGATACCGATCATATCGGATCCGCCTATTGGATCCGCAAGGAAAGCGGAAAAGTGGAAAAGCGAAACAAAACTGTCTGAAAAGTGGCCCAAAGGGACGGCCACTTTTCAGATAGTTTTTTTTCAGACGCGGCGGAAAATGTCGGAAGGGCGTGGAACGAGATGAAATACGAAGGTCACGACCGAACGCAATAGTGGATTAATGTGGATGCCCTCTGCCCCATCTAGGGGATATAGGACCTTAAGTCAAGTAAGTCTTAAACATAATTGCTTTACAGACCTTTCTATATAGCTCTTCATGCCTTCAGCATTCAAGTGTGCGGTCTCCAGCGATCCAAGGAAGGCGTATCTCATGCCAAGACCTTCTGAGATCACCTTATCAATGTCTTCAACGTTTACGATTTTGGCATCTACAAGGCGCCATACTTCATTCAGAATCGCGTATCTGTTAAAATATAAGAATAACATGAAGCAGTAACTAGAAAACGTTGCTAACCTAACAACTACTTTTGAGTTTGAATAGATTTCAATTTATTTCAATAATCATATGTCTACTTGCTGTTTTCTTTTGTTTTTTTGTTTTGGACGACAAATTTTCTTTTTCTTTTTTCAAAGACGCACCAGGGAAATTCCGTGACGCGGGGATTTTCCAAACATACTTGAAACTGACACAAAGAACATCCAAACTTAGTACAACAATTAATTTGTGAATCACATTAAGTGTTGTTTCACATGGGGTTTGAACCCACAACACTTAGCACAGTAGACAGCGGCAATGTGACCGTTTAAGCAACTTCACTATTCGTACAGTCAACTCCCGCACTAGGAATGCATCTTGTGTGGCGTGGGACAATACAAACAATTATAAAATGGACACGAAGAACAACCAGGACAACAATTTGTGGATCATAAAATACAATGTGAGGATCGAACCCACAACACTCAGCACGTTATAAAGCGGCTAGATGTCCACTTAAACTTATTCACCAGCTATGCAATCCACTTTATCACGGATGTTTCACTATAAATACACCTTATGAAACTTACTTTAGCAAACTAAAAACTTATTTAAATATGAATACATACTGTATACGGTTGAGGACGAATCCGTCAATTTCTTTGCTGAGAGAAACTGGAGCTTGACCTATTTCCAACATGATAGCCCTAGTCTTCTCACATACGTCCTTCCTGGTCCAGGGCGCAGGTACAATCTCCACAAGAGGCACGTAGTACGGTGGGTTCACGGGATGGGATACGATTACCTGTAACGTAAGGATGCCTATGACAAAATATTGTTCTAGTTTACTCTCTTCGTCACCGTAAAGTTTTCAACCTACTACCAAAAACAACAATTAATTTTAGAAAACATAAACTATCCCACATCTACATTACTTTTAAAAATGACAAATTTATAATGCTAAGGAAGTATTGTGTGTTAAGTTGTAGTTAAGTTGCAGGGATAAAAAAATAGAAGTCACATTCTGTTCCTTAGGTTCGGAAAAAATCAATACTTGGGGACTTCTTCTAACGCTGATTGAAATCAAGCATCTCATATTTTTTTAGAGTGGTACATTTGTGTATTATACTATATTTGAGTACATGTTGTTATGGCCAGACCCTATATTAATAAATCTGTTTATTTACTCTCATTCACAAAACATTCTTAAGGTAAATTACAAAATGCATCATATTCAGGGAACTTCGTGAGAGCCTGGTGCCTAAAAAAGGATGATAAAAACCTGTAATTACAGGTCACCAGGACTTTTAGATTAATGAAACTTGCCTGTGCTCTGTGTTTCATGTTCTCAGAGAACAGGGACGGGAGCGTGGTGCTAGTCGAGCTTGAGAGAATGGTATTATCGTCAACAACTTGATCGAGATTTTGGAATACTTTCTTTTTCAAGTCAAGGTTCTCTGGGACACATTCTTGAACGAATACGGCCCCCTTCACTGCCACAGCTAAGTCGGATGACCCTGAAATAAGATGCAGAATGATTAAAATTTTAACGAGTGTTTAGATGTTTGTGGTGTGAGACGTTTGGTGACAATCAAATTCATCCACATTGGCTTTATGGTTTAGCTGTGAAAACGTAACAGACAGACAAATAGACAGACAGAGTTGCTTTCGAATTTATAATATGAGTAAGGATGTTGATAAACATATGAAAAATATTATAAAGAATTTGCATATGTGCTACGAAAAATCAGCAAGTGCGAGTCAGATTCGCGCACGAACGGTTNTATATATATATATATATATATATATATATATATATATATATATATATATATATATACATATTTAATTAACTTTCAAACGTCTACCCTTTGCCGTTAGTGATATCGAGCCATAAAAAGGCAAAAAAACCTTTTTGTTGTATGGGAGTCTAACTTCAATATAAATTTTATTTTCTTTTTAGTGTTTGTCGTTAAAGAGGCAACAGAAATACATCATCTATGAAAATTTAAAATTTCTAGCTATCACGGCTTATGAGATACAGCTCGGTGACGACAGACGGACCGACGGACAAATAGACGGACAGGCAGACGAACAGCGGAGTCTTAGTAATAGGGTCCCATTTTACGTTTAACCAAGCACAAGTTGAATGTCACATGTGGTGTTAAGCAAAACATATAAATGAATGGACACAGAATATTACAATGACTTTTGTAAATTCTTATCAAATGCTTGATGATAGAAAAATACTAGGTACAACAAAATTATCTATCAACTTTGGTGCTCATTATTTCCTGGTTAAATGAAAGAAACCCTTGTTCTGTAAACAACCATTGTCAGTTATTATCAGTTCGTATTATCATAAGAAATATAATTATTTCAAATTATTCCATAGTACAAGTAATTCATGTTAAGCGTTTACAGTGGCGGTAGCGCAGTAATATTGTATGCGACTGCTGTGTTGAGGTCTCGGTTACGATTCCCGGATGTTTAGGAGTTTAAGAGCTGTCTATGTATACAAAAAAATAGGTAATGTATTCTATCAGTCAATCTACTTTTAATCGTACAAACTTTGCTTAGTTTGTAGCTAGATGGCGTTGCGTATCAGATATTTGAAATATATATTTAGATCTTTATATATCAGAAATCGCTTGATGGCAAAATTTTTGACCTAATTCATTAAGTGTCAGTGTTTTAATTTACTCCATTGACCAGTGAAACTTGAATTAAAGTCTCATTTTTTTTAGATAGGTCCTTTACCGATATAATTTGTCCCAGATATATGCACTCGTCGACATACTCGATCTCTTCTTGTCCCACTTTTATCTTAGGATTAGCTTTGTTCGTCATCACTTTAGTCTTACTTGTATTCATTGATAATCCTGCTTTTTGACTTTCTGATGACAACTGTTGCAACATGTTTTGCAGTGTTGTTGGATCTCTAGCAAATAAAATGAGATCGTCTGCAAATCGAAGGTGATGTAGTTTTTCTCCATTTATATTGATTCCAAGCTCGTCCCAGTTAAGTTGTCTAAATAAATTTTCTAATACAGCATTAAACATTTTTGGTGACAGTGGATCCCCTTGTCTAAGGCCTCTTTGAATGTCAAATTCATCTCCAATTAGAGGAGGCCTATGTCAGAAGACAACCTGACCTGTTTGCCGATAATGCTACTTGATCAGATATTATTTAATTAATTTTCTTATTCTATTAAAAAAAAAGTGTAAAGCAGGTTACAGGAAATAAAGGCTATTTTAATTTATTTTTATTTTTATATTAAATGAGACTTCAATTCAAGTTTCACTGGTCAATGGAGTAAATCAAAACACAGACACTTAATGAATTAGGTCAAAAATTTTGCCATCAAGCGATTTCTGATATATAAAGATCTAAATATATATTTCAAATATCTGATACGCAACGCCATCTAGCTACAAACTAAGCAAAGTTTGTACGATTAAAAGTAGATTGACTGATAGAATACATTACCTATTTTTTTGTATACATAGACAGCTCTTAAACTCCTAAACATCCGGGAATCGTAACCGAGACCTCAACACAGCAGTCGCATACAATATTACTGCGCTACCGCCACTGTAAACGCTTAACATGAATTACTTGTACTATGGAATAATTTGAAATAATTATATTTCTTATGATAATACGAACTGATAATAACTGACAATGGTTGTTTACAGAACAAGGGTTTCTTTCATTTAACCAGGAAATAATGAGCACCAAAGTTGATAGATAATTTTGTTGTACCTAGTATTTTTCTATCATCAAGCATTTGATAAGAATTTACAAAAGTCATTGTAATATTCTGTGTCCATTCATTTATATGTTTTGCTTAACACCACATGTGACATTCAACTTGTGTTTTGGTCGACGGTTTTTAGTCAGTTCATGACCGACATAATGGGCGTGGGGTACGCCCAACCGGTCGTCCAGTGGGTGGGATTCGAGAGGATTTCAGACCAGAAGGACATATAGGTGAAAGTACAAGTTCTTATTTTGAAAGATCGAAGGTCGTATAGGTCTTTTTTGATATTCTCAATTGTCGGCGCTTGATGGAACTTGTTGCAATACATTTTAGAATTAAACTCACTTGTACTTATTCCACTATTTTATTCATTTATTTTTACTTCTAGGCCGGTTTCGCCTTATGGCATCATCAAAGATTATACTACCTATATAGCCATTAACCTATTGATGTATATATCCTTTGATGGACTGCCTCGGTGGCGTAGCGGTAGCGGTCGGATTAAATGTTTGTATGATCTGCAAATATTTGTTTCGGAGTTTGGGTGTTTTCTATGTATGATATGTATGTATTTACAAAAAAAAGTATATAAGTATTATATCAGTTGTCTAGTACCCATAATACAAGCTCTGCTTAGTTTGGGACTAGATGGCGTTGTGTGTTAGATGTCGGAAATATTTATTAAATAAAAAATAAAAAAATATTATTAAAATGCCATAAATGAATAAAATTGTGAGTTTAATTCCAAAATGTATTGTATAGATCTGACAATACAATAGGTAACAATTTGTTCCACAGTTGATGGTACGAGGCTAAAAGTTTCGAGAAAAGCAAAGTAATGGAATGTCATAATTATCTTAACAAGTATTCTACATGAATATGTATATTCATATATATATATATATATATATATATATATATATATATATGCCATATTTATATTTTACTTGTGATAAGGTGTAAGTCAATACGGGTATATTGTAATAAACATATTAACACACAATTCAGACGGGTTTGATCCTGCAAAACCCTAATGGAACGACTATGTTACCTATTTCCATCAATACTTTACGTTTAATACGCCTGTGCTTAAAAACCCCTTAATGGATAATTTTTAGCAATCAAATCCTTTAATACCTGTATAGATCAGACATTTAAACATAGGTTTATGTAAATATACGGCTGAACTTTGCGTGTCTCTATAAAATATTAGTAATTCTTTATTTCTTTTTTTTAAGATGACACCCTATTAGCAATATGAATTCGGTGTCGCGGGAAACTTTACAAACATACATGTAACGGACACAAAGAACACCCAGAATCAGACAACAATTTGTGAATCACACTAAGTGTTGTCCCATATCCCATGTGGGATTTGAACTCACGACAAATGGCGCAGTAGAAAACGGCGTGACGACCGCTTAAACCACTAGACCAATCGTGCAGTCAGTAGTTATTACATATTAGTAATAATCGTATAATGTTATTAAATCAATAAATGGAGAACCCTATCTACGCCACTACTTAGTAGTAAGTTAAATATTGTGATATTACTATTTACAACTATTGATAACAATGTCTAAATGTCAACCGAAAAGAATTAAAACAAATGTAAACAATTCCATTATCACTTTATTACCTAACAATTTGTCTTTATATTTAAAAATATTTTAACCTCACTGATACATAGATATTTAAGTTATATAATAATAATGATAAGGCACAGACCATCAGTTATAACATTTTATAGAGCAAAAATCCAGACAAGTGCATGTCAGGCCACACATAGAATAGGTTTCCGTAAGCACTTTAATAATGGCACGTGGATTTAGAAGGCGGGATTGGTATTGCTATAAATAATGTTTATTTATTATTTCGTAATTTTTTTGTAGGAAGTTTTATAAGTAAGCGCATTTAACTGGCCTCTATAAAACCTAAACTAAAAAAATTCTCAAAGCCATTTTTCTTAGTAGTAGCCGTAGTTTGCCTTTAAAGTTCATCATTTGGATTACCATCATGACTTTTTTCAGATTTTTCATTCCAGCTATTTAGCATTAAAAATGTGCTTCAAAGTTGTATATCTCACAAACGTATATTTAAACTAGTTTATGCCCGCTTATTATTCCGTTATATCGGTTTTATTACTGTAAAGTTTCATCCAAATCCGTTGAGTAGTTTTTACGTGAAAGAGTAACAAACATTCACACTTACAAAGTTTCGCGTTTATAATATTGGTAAAATAAAAAAATCGTCTCAGCAACTTCTCAAGGTTTTTAAAAGACTTATGCAAAAAGAAAACATCAACACTTCACGTGAATGGGAGGTACCCCAAATATATTATAATATTTTTCGTTATTTTTTTTTGCATTTTGTCGACGTGGTAAATACACATATTCAAGCAAAGTTTTATCTTTAGCACTAACTGTTTGGAAGGTAGGCTGAGGACGGACGGACGGACAAAGCAAGAGAGATGAGGGAGACGACAGAGATGAGAGAGACGAAAGAGGTTTCCGAGACGAGAATTGGCTGCAATGTAAATAAAATTTCACTAATTTTTGAACTTTAAACTATAGTGATGATATGGCTGTTATCAATAAATTATATTATTACAGTAAAATTTTAAAAAAAATCATCGCAAAAATGCGTGACTGTGATTGACAAAGATGTTGTTAAAGTTTTTATGTTTAATTATTAAATATGTTGAAAAACACTGATATAAACACTGATATTTCCGTCATCTGTGGACTGAATTTCATTTTTGTTTATATAAAATTGTTATCACGTTGATACACTCATATTTGATCTGTTAAACATGCCTAACGTACGCTACGTAAAAAATAAAAACACCCGTATTAGGAATCGCTAAAAACTATATTAAGACCTATATATAGTAAATTTCAATTATATTTACAACTATTTCTCGTCACTAGCAGTAAAACCAAAAATTTTATGTAAACAACAAGTTTCGTTCTGAAACATGAATATATAAGTAGTAGAATTGTGTAATTATTTAAAAATATAATAATGTTAAACAAACAAAAAACGAAAACTCTACTGCGCTACAATAGAATGCACAAAGTACATTGCCCTTAATTGCGCTTCCATTTAATTCAACCTGAATGAGGAAAATGCAAACAGGTTTTGAAATAGCGAATCACTCTTACCTATTTTCCTCGTCGTATTTAATGGCAACACGTTTTTTCTTAAAACCTACTACGTGGCGTGTATATCGGTTCGGTCGCGATAAAAGTAGCTTTCCAACGAGGAAAGAATTTTCAAAATCAGTTTGGTGGTTTAGGGATGATGGCCTACACAACAACTAATTCATATTTGCATTGATAATAATAGTTAGGATTTAGTAGATTTAAGTAGTTAACTACATAGCTAGTCTCTTCTTTATTTAAAAGTCCCGATTGTGGTATTACGAGTGTAACCTTACCTTATTTATATTTATTATATTCCTTTATATAAAGAAATTATAGACATTACAATTACGATTTAAAGTAACAATTACCTTTGATGCATTGGTACTGTTGGTCGGCATTCAATTTGCCGCGCAGCAGACCGTCTTTTTCTAAGGTCTTTAGTTGCGTTTTAATGTCGGCCAAGGCGTCTGTAACCTGTTGTGGTATGATATCGTACACCGTCACCTGGTAGCCAACAGATGCGAACAACATTGCCCATGATCTGCCAATCAGCCCACTAAAAAAACAACATAGATTGAATGATTTAATTGACCTCCACGAACTTACAATAAAAGAATGACCTTAGTCCGGACATTATGCAGTAAAGAGAATCAATAATGTTAATGTTTGCAGTTCAAGCGCGTGTTTTTATACTTCTGTTTTGGGAGTAAATCCTTCATGTCCTCAAACCTATGTAGTGCAATTATTCAGCATTTTTACGGCTGCTTGATTACCTCTTCATAATCAGGAATTCATAATATCTGTACGTAATGTATTTGACTTTTTAGTAAATAATATCGATAGTAGTTTACCTTGGCGTATTAAAAAAAAAGATTTTTGTTGTGTTCAATAAAAATATGTTTCGTCTACATTGAACGATTTCTCGGATGCTGTCGATCGAAACAAATGAAGAAATACACCAGTCAAAGCCTGTTTTAGCTTTTAGCTTCTACTGTTCTCTTTTCCCGTATCACCTTCTCATTTATTATTACTTTAAAATCCGTTTCAAACACTTTGGGCCGACACAATGTAGATTAGGGTAGAAAAACATATTACTAGAATTCCAAGGCCCCATTATGTAGGTCTAACTGAGCAGATTTGATGATAATACTATAATTTGGCAAGAGAAAACGAGGATGGCGTAGATAAACATACATATATGTACAAATATTTTTACTTTACATACAAGGAGAAAGTAGGAGTATTAGCTTATCAAGTGTTTAAACAGAAGCAGAAAACAGAGAGAAGTGGCGATGGACTAACATTGACAGACACAGCTCTCTCTTTCTCAATTTAAGGGCAGCATATCTCTCTCGAAAGAGATAGAATATATTTGAATACGGAGTAAGGAGGTGAATTATGATATTCTTTATTGGCAACCTTTCAGGTTTGATTTCGTAAGATTCCTTTTAAAGAGACTAAAATAAGTTTGCTGCATGGTGTTTTGATAAAGCCTAGAATAGTAAACCTATTTCCTTAGTATTAAAAAGGCTGTGTTTTAGCTTTATTAGGCGACTAATGATACAGTATGAAATAACTTTCTGATAAATCTCTGACCAAGTTTTGTCAAGATACATTAGAAACTTTTAAGTTTATTTAGATGGAAACCCAATGATGTTCGAACCAATGATAACTTTTATTTATATTCAAAGTTAACCTTTCCTTGAACTTTATGTTATCTAAAAAATATTATAAAATCATGACTTTGTAAACAATATTTTAAAATTGAACGTTATTATGTAATTATTAACTTACATAATAAGTACTAATAGTTTTATAAAGACATATTACAATCCTTATTAATAAATATCATATTATACATATATGCCATTACACTTCTGAGAACTGCCTGCATCTTTCAGTGTAAAGATTATTATTAGGCCACAAGCTAAAGTATCAGTTTATTTGAGTCAGCAAACTTTAAGAATATTAATTATTTAAGTTTTTGAATCACAGCTTTTTTTATTTAAGGCATTACCTGTTACAGGTATACATTACTGTAAGACTTTAACATACTAAAGATTAAACACTAAAAAATGTACGACAAGCCCGTGGGCAAACTTTTATTATTGGAGTTTTTAATTTGAAAAATAACTTTCTGAGAAGATACCCATTGCATTGCTTCATAAGTTAAAATTAAAATTACTACTAAAGTTTTGCCGCTAAGTATAGAACTCGTCTATTGCTCTGATGTGGAGATTCAAAATTTAAATAAAGTTTCAAAGCAGGTATTAAGCAGATGCAACACGAATTCCTGGACGAACAGGTATTATTTATTTCAGATTGTTATTCATTATTTTTACCGTAATGCGAGAACCGTGTAAGAAATTGAGAACATTACAAGTCAACTAAAATATTTGTAAACATATTCTTGGCTGAAGTTGTGTCGAAGACCTCTTTGAAGAATATTATGTTGAATAATTCTCAAATTTAAAACACATTACTGTCATTAATACGCAATGTTTACTGTTTAGTAAGTTAAGTAAAAATACTTTAATCTAATAAGTAAAATAGTTAGGAAAACACCTAAATATATTTTTTTATAAAACCATGATGATTTATAAACAAATATATATGAAAACACTTATATTTAGTAAGTTAATTTAATGTAGTAAACCTCACCTTCCAACAATGCCGACTTTATCGCTTTTTGTGGATGCCATAGTGAACGGTATTTTGTCCTTGCAATGCGGCACACGACTGACTGACGAATGAAACCGGCACGCAGCGACCGATGCTTAAAAACACAACTGTGTAGTTATCGCTATTACATTAAGTAATAGCGATAAACGCTATTACTTAATACAAGGTTACTTTTATGTCCTTAACAAAACCAACATAATCAGCATCTCTTGTCACATACACTGATTCAAATTAGGTTACGGCAAAAAATTAATAATAACGTAATAACGTATGAGTAATTAGTGGTATGTATTTGTTTATCGTTGTTTTTGCTAAGTAAAAATGAAGAATCATCCCAGTGTTAGGCAGTCCTACACTACGTTTGCCTAATCGAGGTCTCCATTCCAGTACATTCCTGTTCCAGCGACCATCGGGTTGTTTGGAGATATGAAATTTTTACCGGGTACAAATTGTCCGTGAGTCCTCAAGTTGGTTACCACAAAATAGTTAGATACCTATTCCATTATCTATACTGATCAGATTGAATTTTATAGGCCTTTAGTGACTTAGGACACCTATTTGTGTTGAATAAAACTTATTATTATGTTCTTATTTTCATTCCTATTATGTATTCAAACTTTCTGTAGAAATATTATATACTATTAAATAATAATTTATTTATACATATTATAAAGGGTACAAACGTTCAAACAGATTTTCTATTGAAGGTATTTATTTACGTTTTATCAGCCGACCATCGCGCCGTTGACGCCAAGACGAGCCCTGCGAGTGTGGGGAGACGGCACTATCCTAGTGTTGCGCTCACGCATACACGCCGCACAACGACCCGTTGATATAAAGACAAGCAGTAGCGTCCCGGTCCTAACTCGAACACAATATTCTCGCCGAGCTAATAACCTTAAATTTTATATATATATATCTATCATTTTAATAATACTGTACTCTTCTATGTTATAGTGTAATATTTGTGTATGAGTAAATTCTTAATAAACTTTCGTTCCTACTCTTCTGTACCGTGGACAATTTATTTCGATACACCTACATATTCACTTTACTACAGGCCGTAAGTTAAAGATATGATGATTATAAAAGTAAAATTTATTTTTTTAGGAGAGGCTTATTTTCAGATACTCCAGTACTCCGTATTAATTGGCTATCGATGATGTTTAACGTATTATCAAAATAACTTCACCTTTTTTTAACCAGATTAAGAATAAGAAATTAAAATTTATTTCTTTATATAAGATTAAGAATGGCGGGCACCTTTAGCAAACGAACATTTGGTGGGTTGAGCTCCTTTAAGCCGAGATAGCATGTCTACTGGGTACACAAACTACTAATAAATCCTATACATTTTTTAAATAGTATTTTTTTACTGCGTACATATAACAACAAAAGCACAAAATGAGTTACAAAACGTATAAATGTAACAATCGGTGGTCTTATCGCTCACGACGATTTCTTCCAGGCAACCTTAATTTACGTACAAATGACAATCTAAAAAGAAATCGTATCTAATAAGAAAAATCAATAAAACATTTATAAAAATATACCTATAGTCATTAGGCATACACAAGTCCATACACTTAAATCCTACTAATGTATATATATTTATAAACGCGTAAATTTGTAAATATGGATGAATATTTGTTCTTCTTTCAAGTAAAACATCTTTCTATTCTTCTACACAATATCTTTGTACCGTGTGTAACACCGCGGGGCTCAGCTAGTAATATATAATGTAATTTCTGATGTAGCCTTGCAGACAGCATCAGTGTGTCAGTATAGATGGTTTCGTTAGTGATTTGAAGAGAGTGGTATTTGGTGTTCCATAGGGTAGCGTACTCGGCCCTACCCTATTTCAAATATATCTGAATGACCTTTGTAAACTTGTACTACCAAACTGCAAGATCATAACATATGCTGAAAATACTGCTCTCTTGGTGCACGGTGAAACCTGATCAAAAATAGCTCTCTATGCTCAATCAGCATTAAGCACTATTATCATGAGGCTGACCAGAAATCTCCTGACTTTTGTGCCAAAATATACCTCATTGCCTCCTGGTGTTACTTTGATGGCTCACAGCGATTTCTGTGCTTAAAACCCAAAGTGGCTCTGCATGCAAATTACTAATTTAACTAAAGCTAAATACCTTGGTATATGGATTGACAGCCATTTATCCGGGAATGTAAATTACGCCCTTGTTAAGTCAGTTTTATCGTATTTTATAGGCGCCTGGGGTGGTACTAGCAAACATTTATAAGCTCTTTGCTCTGGAAAGAGCTCAAAGAGTAGTACTGAAGTTTATGACCTATAAACCGAGCCGCTATCCTACCGTGGACTTGAATTGTTTGTACACTTGACAGTGAATTGAAGGTACTCACGGTAAAAAAATATACTACCTTCATATAATCCCAATCTCAATCGCAACAAAAGAAGAAAAGAAAGTATGTGATGTGGAGTTCTGTAGATCAGAGTTATCGCAAGTTATTATTTGACTCCTATATTTTATAATAGGGTCAATAAAATATTACGTATATACCCCTGTATATTGCATGAAAGGAAATACAAAGTAACGCAGTGGGTACTTAGTCCTAATAAACTATAAACTCGGCCTAAATTTTACCATGGGAGAGCCACGCTTCGGCATGAATGGGCCGGCTCGACCGGACCAAGGCTTCACAGAAAACCGGTGCGAAACAGCGTTTGCGCTGTGTTTCACCGAGTGAGTGAAGACACCGGAAGCCCGTACCCCAACCCCTCCCCCATCTCCATCCTCCACCCTATACACCAAAGGCTGGCAACGCACTTGTGACGCCTATGGTATTGTAGATGTCCATGGGCGGCGGTAATCGCTAACCATCAGGCAATACGTCTGCTCATTTATCCGAGATTTCATAAAAAAATATATATATATATAACGAAACCGAAAGTCTTATTACACGAATCCAATGAGTGAATTAATACACGCACATACATACACACACTCACGCATAAATTTTCACGCATAAACAACACATACACCCCTACACTCTTACGTACGCGAACAGTCCAATACTTCTGTTAATTTCATTATTTGAATTTAGTTTTATATTCAACAAACATGTTTCAAATTCTTGAGGTGTAAATACGAAACTAAGTATGTGTTTTTATGTTTTCCAGAGTTAGGCGTTAGTAGCTACAACACAGTTTTTAACTATAGTTATAGCTGTAGCTGCCATTATCAACCATATTCTGTTATGTCTTATTTTATTTCTTGGTTACAAAAAACTATTTTTTTTAAAATAAATACACATAGATACATAAACATATATATTATAAAATAGGAGGAAATAAGTATTTATAATGACAAATAATAATCCTTCAATAGGCATATACGAGTATAGGCAAGGTTTTCGCTTGTCTGATTGTCACAGCCAAGTTGTTCCAAAGCCTTGCAGGGTGAAAGACTTGTCTGCTAACTGAGTAGAGTGTTTTGGCATTGTTAATATTAAATTCTCCGATGATCTCAGGTCCCTGCAATTGGTTTAGTAATTGCAGGTGTATTGTTTAAGAACTGAAAATGTTCTTTGAAAACCTTATCTGATACAGAGGTTTTGGAATCTCTCAGTTTTGTTCCGATAGTCTTCAGTGAGATCCAGATAGCTAATATGGCCATATAACAATCGAGGATGGGAAGCAGAAGAGATTGTGCAAGCGCAATTTTAGTATTAGTCGGCAGGAAGTTCCGTAGTCTTTGCAGAGATCGCAGAATAATTTGTGAATTACTTCACCAATTTCAGGCCCCAGGATAGATATCTATCCATATAGATGCCCAGGTTTTTCACTTTTTCGCTATATGGAACAACAGAACCATTACAACAAACAACAGGAATCTGCTGAGAGTTAATTTTACGGATGAGCCTGGAGCGGCCTTCTATAATGACTTGTGTCTTAGTCGTATTTACACTAAGTCCATACTCCAGACTCCAGTGCCAAATTTGGGTTAAGTCTCTATTGATGACATCCACACTATTGATTGAGCCCTTGCTTTCTGTCTCCATGCATCCCTTATTCCCTCGGTAAGCCATGGTGCAGGCAGATATTTTATCCGGAGTGGCTTGTGAGTAAAATTGGAAATCATCTGCATAAAAACGGCAGGAAGAAAGGAAAATGGGTAACAATTAAGGGTCGGCAGCGAAGAAAGGTAACTAAGCGTCGCAGTCTTGGTAATTCCTCCGTAGTTGGAGGAAGCAGAAAAATATGAATTCAGGGAATCGACATCAACGTCTTTTGAAGCACCATTAAGATGTGACTTATCGATCCCCAATGGCATCTACGATAGATTTGTGGATATGTCGGCGCACACATCTTATTGCAGTGATTTAATCGGTGTTTTTATATTTAGATTGAGCCCTTGCTTTCTGTCTCCATGCATCCCTTATTCCTTCGGTAAGCCATGGTGCAGTGGTGCAGGCAGATATTTTACTATTATTTGTCGCATCGGCGCATGTTTCTCATATAAGCATATCAGATTATTTTGTGAATAAATCAAGTTTTTCGTACCATTGAGAATTAAAAAGTGGACTCCAGTCGATGTCTTCGGCATCTCTGCGAAGATTTTTAAATTCATTTTACGAAAATTACGGTGTGAAATTGTTTTAGATTTAAGCTTAGGAGTACGAATGTTGTTGGAAAGAAAGATGAGACCGTGATACGACAAAATATTTGTAGGGGACTGGCCATGTTTAGCAACGTTCTCCACAGATAATATAACCAACCAACTTTACATAGTTTAAAACAAATGATTACTTCTAGCACCGAAAAATAACAATATGTGAGAAGATTTAGATGAGTGATGAATCTATGCTCTTTGGAATTAACTCGGACTAAATTACCAATGAGAAATATCTTACACATCACTGCAACAGATAATTGTTTGCGTAATTAAATTACAGATAACAAGGTTGTTACCATGGAAGTGCATATTTACGCGAATGCCGACCTAATTAAATTTGAATATCTGTTAGAAAGTAAGCTTAAGGGGGTCATGATTCAAATTTGTCGATAGTACCTCCCTAAGCTGAGAGAAATGGTAATAGGAAAGTTTATACAAATTATAGTTAAAATGAAACCTCGATATTTCGTTTTTTATAGCTTATGACCTTATACGTAATATAAATTTTTTACTCCATAAAGTAAGTATAACCTAAATATAACAATTCAAGGTAGCTATATGGCGCTCATCGAAAGTCAAAAAAATTCTTGAAGAACATTCATTTTTACAAATCGCCTACGAGAGCAGCAATGCGATCATAGTATATAGTTTTTAGACCAATATAAAAGTGTTATAAATATGTATATGATATTACAAATCTGTTTGTGTGTGTACATACCTGTGTGCGTACGGGTGTATGCGTTGGTTGTGTGTGTATGTGCATGCGTGTTTGTATGTGTACATGTCTGTGTGCGTACATGTGTATGTGTTGGATGCGTATGTGTGTGTGCATGCGTGTTTGTATGTGTGCGTGGTGTATGAGTGGGTAGGTGGTTTGTGATTTTAGTGAGTGAGAACAAAAAGCAATATAAAGCTTGTACTCTTTGAAATTTTATTAAAAAAATATGTATTTACTTACAATAGTATATACAATTGTTTCTTTTTGTGTCTGCGTTTACAGATACAAAGATGGAAGAATAAACAACAATACGTCTAAACAATAGTAATAAAACGCTATAAATAAAAATCACGGCAATATCAAATTTACCGTGTACTTATTTATATAAAAAATGATTTTTTTTTAATGAAATTATAGGAACAGAACACAATATTTTTATGCACTACTTATTTACTAATAAATGTATTTAACACCAGAACTAACACAAAATGTGACTAAAATTAATTTAATGTTTGAACAGGCCTGACTAAATTTTTTTGATAAATATTATCGAAAAAGTAATAATTTACTTTTAGAGTTTACTTTAGAGGATTTTATAGTGTTACAATAAAATTCTAAAGAAGCTTAGGCAAATCTTTTAAAAAAATTATGGATCGCCAATTTTGTTTTAAATTTTTGGTAAGACACGAGCAAGGCTCTCATGGAGAGAAAAATAAATGTTATTTCTTATACTTTTCTGTTGGACTGCGATAGGCCAAAGACTTTTAACAAAACGAAGTATTTCGGAGCCCTTAGCTTAAATAAAAGTCAACCAAAAACGAGTTAATTCTGACGTTTTAACTATAAAATTGATATTCCAACTGAGATTATCAATAACTTAAGTGTTCATCTTATTGGCAGGTGGTTCCCTGGATAGCCTGGGTAGTATTGATGCTGTAAATACTGTAGTTTATCACATTAGGGTCCAGGGTCTTGTATACAAAGCGTGGTAATTTGTCAACGAGCACCCACAGAGTTCCTTCATCATCAATCTGAAATGAAAAAAAGATATTTTATTTGGCCAGTTATACAATCAGTTAGAGACATGTACTGGAAAACAAAGATAGACAAAAGTAAGTTTGAGTGGATTGCTTTATTCTCAAAACCAACATTTACCAAAAGTAGGTAGGTCTAGGGTTCATGGCCAGTGCTCTTACCTAACCTACACGATTCAATAACAATGTCCTTGTTACATGTTAATTTCAACATTTACCGTGTCTTGAGGCAAATATGAAGATTTACCAAATGAACGGTGCGGCAGTAGTAATAGTTCGAAATAAGGTATTTTCACAGAGCGGTTCAGATTGTTATCATTAAAAGATTGTAAATCTTAGATTTTACTTCAAAACGTACACTTACGTGTACGTTTACGACACGTTTACGACATACCTTTTATATATTGAGTAAAAACACATTACTCTTAAACGTCTTAAAAGACTAGGGATTTTTATTAATTAAATAGAGCAAATCTAAACAAAAAACAATTTTATATTTACTTACTGCCAGGACATCAATTGATGTTACCATCCATTACATATGCCTATTTTCTGTGAGTCACAGAAAATTGTATTTATAGCTGGCACGAATGTCATGGGTGATGCCCAACATTGGGTGTATGACCGTTTGAGGTCGAGGCCGGTATATGCATTTGGAATGTTATCTGTGTGTGTATGATATTTCGAGTACCCCACACAGTAAAATCCTTTTTGAAGTACATGTCATTTCTTCATTGTGTAGTGTAGGAAGTACTTAGGAATCAAACTAACAGATGATTAATCTAACATTAAGAATCTGTCTATTGGCAGTTAGGCAAAAAGAAATTTGAAAAACGTAACATATAATTAGTTAGACATATGGCCTTAGAGCCTCTCCTGAGAGGAGACCCGAGCCCAGCAGTGGGCCATTATGGGTTGTTAATGAACATAATGGGTTGTTAATGTTTGTATTACCTTTAAGTCGTTCGGAAACTCGTAAAGTATTGGATCGCTGAAAATTAGCGGGTTGTTTTCAACCGTATAAGGCTTATTGGAGTTCCAGCACCCCACTCCATTGCGGTTCACCTGAAAAGATAACAACGATAGAACAATTACTCACAACTCAACATTAATAAACCGAATTAAGGACAACAACAACAGTAAAAGTATGTCTTGTAATTTAGGAAAATGAAATATTTAAAACTAACGACCCAGGACGGCTTCGCACGGTAGTCTTTGAAATTATCGGATATTTTCTAAAATAATATAAATGTTTTATACGTATAAACCTTCTTCTTGAATCACTCTATCTATAGCTAAAAA
The DNA here is from genome assembly GCA_003709505.1 of Hyphantria cunea. Taxonomy (NCBI): domain Eukaryota; kingdom Metazoa; phylum Arthropoda; class Insecta; order Lepidoptera; family Erebidae; genus Hyphantria; species Hyphantria cunea. The sequence goes on along the minus strand of PKRV01000945.1, from coordinate 378,269 downwards.
CGGCATTAAAATCCGTTATGTAGTCTGAAAGATCTAAGCGAACAGACATTGTAGGCGACTTCATTTAACGAACTATGAAAAGACGCGTAGTGGTCAGCCTTATGAATATATAAAGAAATTAGGCATTTTTAGTGCATGTGTGCGCTACATAGTTTTATAGATCTTGTAATGATGTTACTCTATTAATGATATTAATGTAATACATAATAAGTGAAAAAAATAAACGAAGCGAATAAATTCATAAGTACATATGTCTAGATACCTAATGCCTAACGCTTTCCGTATTAAAAATATGCAGAAGTCTAAATGGCAAGGTTAGACTGGACTATATATAAAAATATAATAATGACATATATAACATTTCGTATTATAAAAACCCCAATCACGGAAGCACTACATACAAATCATACTAACAATATAATACTGAAAAGTTTGTTTGTTTGGTTGCATGAGCTAATCTCCGGAAGTACCGGTCCGATTTAAAAAAAAAAAACTTTCAATGTTAGATAGCCCAGTTATCATGGAACGTTATAGGCTATATATCATCACCCTACAACCAAAAGGAGATGAGTTTCAATGAAATATGTTTAAAACAACAGGGGATTTTTTGAGAGCCTTTTGTTATTTTTTTCTTTTTTTTTTATATTTAAGCTGCCAAAATGACTCTGCCTTGCCTGATGGAAAGCATGAGCAGAATCCAAGAGTGGTGGTCACCATCCTCAATGCGAAAAAGAACAATGCAGCATGGTGACACACACTATGGCGGCCTGGGGGGAAAGGGGATGGTGAGGGGGATAGGGCGCGTTGGATTGGGGTATGGGCCTCCGGTATCCTCACTCACTCGATGAAACACAGCGTAAGCGCTGTTTCACGCCGGTTTTCTGTGAGGCCGTGGTATCACTCCGGTCGAGCCGGCCCATTCATGCCGAAGCGTGGCTCTCCCACGGTATAATGGTTAGCTACCATTGCGTGGAATCCGCATGCGCGTTAATATTTCACGAAAACAATCTATTAAACAATTGTTCCCCTTTGAAAGATCTAAAAAAAGTGTGCGTCAGTATAAACGTAACTGCTGAGGTTGGCTCACTATAACTGCTTCTCTGATAACTAATTTTGTTCACGCTTTGAAACGTCACGCTACGGACAATAGAAGACCAGCCGAGGTTTCGGGGTTTAGCTAGTAAAATGTACGATCTCATAGTCATGTGGGACTTCTGTAAATTTATACACCTACATACCTAAATATAGGTGTTATATTTATACCTGCTGGTCTTATAATCTGTATATTATACCACCAGCTAAGAATGTCTCTATGGAGAGGGTACGGAGTATTTAGAATAAAGAGTGTCACAGTGAATGTCGTAAGAAGCGACCATTAAAGCCAGCCAATTAGGCACGACAACAGATATGCAAAGAGGAGGAAAACTGGAAATAAATCCTTTTTTTACGTGTGGAAACCCTCTCGGGCCTTCACCCCACCGGGGTCTGCGGCGGGGCGGTGTGACGGAATCGAACTGACTAAAACGACAAAACCACACCGTGTGCCAGTCTGCGCCTGAGACGGGAGGGAACCGGGAGCCGCTTTCTTACGATATAAGGACCTTAGAAATAAATCCTATACCATCCCGCCTGGTTAGCGTGGGATGTAGGCCAAAATTGCCTTTCTCAGGAGAGGCCTTTGTTTAACAGTGTACTAATGTTTGAAATATGAAGCTTAGCAAAGATTTGTGGTAACATATAATGTGCAAATTAACGACCGACGACTTAATGAATTACAAAATAGATTTATTATACTTAATTGCAATTTGCAATCACTCAGAGATATTGCCTAATTTTTGAAGAATGTCCGAAAATATTAACTATTTACATAAATGATGAAATAGATAATTGCGCTGAGTGTATTTGGTGGATCTTTAATCATAAATAATGGAGTGTATACCTTATTTATTGCCACAGATGATCGGGTATAAAAATCTTCCTATATTGCAAACAGTTTATTTACAGTATACAAAGATTAGTCAGAATTAAGGTGTTAAGTAACCTCGGGAAGCTACTAGGGATGGTTGGCGCCCTTTAGGGGAAGTCTTCGTTCAGAAGTATCCTACACGGCAATAGGCCATTCCCCTTTAATAAAATACATAACAGTTTTCGTTCAATTCACCAATGCCACTTTAGTCTCATACTTTATCCTTATTTATCTTCGGACATGTCTTAAGAAAACAAAACAAAGTATTTGACGCGACGGGCCCCGTCGCGTGTTGTTTTGCGTTCTATAAAATCTGATAAATGTTATATGTTGTCAAAACTTAGTCTTTTGTTCCAGAAATGTATTTACTGTAATATTAATCCCAATTTTTTTAGCATAAACATAATTATTTAACGATTAAATATAATATGATACCAACAACACAATAGTAGGTACATGTTTTTGTCCAGCTTTTTATACACATAGCTATGAAGGTCAATATCTTGGTCGTATACACGACAAATAATTAAATACAGAACGAACGGTATTCAATATTATTGTACAAATACGAAGGCTGTATTTAAATTTAATACATTCACTTTAAACGACATATTGTTGACTTATTTCACGTAAATTCCTACGATCACCCGTTCTTTTTCCTTTGTTTTAATTAGGAAACCTTATAATGTATATTACATTGTTCAGAATCATAATTAGTTTGTATTTCAGATAGTTTCAATAGGTAATTACTTCAATACATTCGTGTGGTGACGGGATTAAGAAAACAGTGTCACCACTCCTATTCTTTACGTGGCAAGACATATCTCGTGAGAGACGACTAAGGAAACAGACTCTGAAGGACAACAGCGCTGTAAAGAGGAAAACTTGAAAAAAAACTATATATTAACCGGTTTGGCCAGCGAAATATATTTAGCCGAAACCTCCTTTACAAGGAGAGGAATATGTCCCTCAATGGATAATTTAAGGCTTTTGACGACATGATGCTGATATTTTCAAACCGGATTATCGAATACGAGTATAGTGAAGATGGGATAAGTTGTCGAGCCATCGTTTTTTAGAGATTACGGGGGGCTACCTAAAGGGCGATTTAAATATTTTATTCAACCAGTGATGTTCGTTTGATACCATTGGTGTCTCAAAATATTAGTGTTCCATTGGGTAAGACATACATATAAAAATTAAGTCGGTTAAAAAGTTGTAAATCTTTATGGTATTTTTTTTTAAAAACTTGCTTATGTTTATTGTTTAAACGAAATTAAAATCTGTATTTTCACGATTATTTAACGTTTTAAATGTATTAAAATGTAAAATATGGATTAATTTAAACAATATTAATGCATCCAGCCTTCGTTTTAAATATTTTTGTGACTATATTTTCAAGATAATGACCTTCGCATCGGTGACTATAATTATGTACCTATAAAAGGGTGTACAAAAACCATTCTAAAAATATAGTTCCACTGACTGTACTATCTATTATGTATTCTGTGATTATATATCACTGTGGTGTCATGTCAACATTAAGCAGAAAATGCCAATAAATATCTAGTATTTGTGTTACGGTTCATGTGGAAGCAGATATTTTATTTTAATAATACCTAGGTACGTATAATTAGTAGGTATTTAACGAAAATGTGATTTATATTTATTACGATATTGGATTTCAACTCGACTCGAAGACGTGACCTGTTATCTAGTTGTATTGTTGATCGAAGGATTTTAACCTTGACTTTTATTGTTAACCTCAAACCATTTCTTAACCGACTCAAAAAAAGGAGGAAGTTGTGAATTTGACGAAATCTTTTTTTATGTATGTTATGCGTTTATGAACCGATTTTAAAAATTATTTTGCATTGGATTTGATGTGGCTCCCAAGGGGTCCCATTGTCCCTGATGATGGGATTCTAAGGAAATCGTATAATGTGTTTTTGATATTTTTTAAACCTATTCAATTCGTCTGGTAGTCTTCATTTTTTGTGATGGAAGATAGAAGAAGATACGACTCCTTAACGGGTAGGAGTTGGGGATCATTCTTTTATAGCCTGAGCTCAGCTTTAACACGTGCTTTGAAACACTACGGTTATTCACATCAGCAGGAGTAACATTTGAAGATAGTGGTTTTTTTAGGTTACTTCTCGCGAGTTATATTAAATAGTTTACTAAAAATAAATAAAATAAAAGAAAAAAAAATCGACTGCAAAACCGTAAACTACACTACACTAAAAAGCGTAAAATAAATTGTCTTTGAACTAACTTTGACTGCCTTAAATTCTTTCTTCTAACTTCGACCACAAGTTAAGTACATAGTAATTTAAGGCGGTCAATTTAAAGCCAGTTTATTTCACGCTTTTAATGTTTCTGTGCATGAAGTTTTCATTTGTTGTGTTTTTATAAGTCGGTTTAATTTTGTACTAAAAATGATTTTAACACAGTTGAATAAGAATAAATAAAACATAAAAAGTTATGAAGATAGAGAAAGAATTAAATTATATTAAAAATAATTACTTATCTAACAGAAATAATGCAATTAAAAGTAATATTACCTGCGTATAAAACAGCACGTGTGTTTTTGGGTCGTAGAAGCTGGCAGCCGACTGCGTACCTTGACCCCTGTCACCTAAGAGCTGTAAAAGAACAAATAAATATATCATTCTTACGTAATCCTTTTATTTAGACAATTACCGTGGGAGAGCCACGCATCGGTACGAGTGGGTCGGCTCGACTGAAACGACACCACGGCATCACAGAAAACCGGTGTGAAACAGCGCTCGTGCTGTGTTTCACCTGGTGAGTGAGGATAACGGAGGCCCTCACCCCAACCCCTCTCCCATTCCCCAAAGGCCGGCAACGAACTTGTGACGTTTCTATTGCGGGTGTCCATGGGCGTCGGGAATCGTTTACCATCAGGCGATACATCTGCTCGTTTACCCTTATTCCATAAAAAATACACTCAGAAGCACTAGTCGTATGAGGAATTTAATTCGTACACAAAATGAAATGGCAAACTGACAATCTTTATATTAAAAATTTTGAAGTTCTTGATTGAGAAAGTGCTTTACCAATTTATGTTTCCCGAACGGGGAAAATTGCAAATACACGCGTTAGAGTGGAACTTACATATCTAAAAAAAGAATCGTAAACTAACAAAAAACAGAGAGTTATTATTAACCACACAAAATGTGAACGAACTTTCTATGTGCATAGTATATTAGCAATCATACGTGATTGTAGTTTATTGCTATATCACTAATAAATAATTCAACTAAGCACAACATAAATTTGGTATTCAAACCTTGAAGTCATGGAAAGCCTCGTTCTTGTCAATGCTCTTGTAATTGCGTAGTAACTCAGTAGACACGCAGAATTCTTTGGTACTGGAGAACGCATGGAAGAACATAGTTCTATACCTGTGATAAGCAAAACAATTCTCCATTGTGAGAAGGTCCTTGCGAAACAATAATTAAATTTCCTAATTTAGCATTATATCGTTGAATAAATCGAATGACCTCAATGTCGACCAAGCCTTTATGTATTATGGGGTCAAAGTCATGCGATCTTGAATAAAGACATTGCTACTACAATTTTATCTCAAGCGATGATACGATGATTTATTAATATACTACCAATCAGTTGACATTTGTAATTTAAATTTATTTCGAATATAGATAATGAATTGATGAAGTCATTTGTTTCAAGATAATAGGAATATGCATATTATTTTTATTTGTTAATCTGATCATTTACGCCTCTATATCGTAGAAAAATTTAAATAGGCTTGAAAATAGTCAAACCATTTTTCAAAGTGAAATTTAAAACTCTGACTAATTTTGTGTTAATCATACGCCGCCATTATGCGCGCGCTTTTGACACAGCCAATGACGTCATTGTCATTTTGTGTTTGTTTACTATTCAGTATTTCAGTTACCTAATACTTATTATCAGTTTTAATTGCTATAAAAATCATGGAAGAAGGTAATTTTTCTCACAAACACTACTATCACAGTTTGAATTTCGACTCCGAAACTTTCCAGGACGTGACTATCGTTTTGTAAGTTTGAATTTCCGTCCCTTAATTTTCACTTTTTATTTAATGTTTTCTGAATTTAAATGACCACTAAATAAAAAAATATCCTTTAAGTATACTGTAAAGACATTAAAGAATCTAGAAAAAAATATTTGAGACAAATAAATTTTTATGCATATATTAACAACAGTCTAGCAACTTGTAAATGCCTTAATCATGGTAAATTCAGGCAAGCCATATTCAGCCTTTATTTTTTAATTCTTGGAATGCCTTAAATTTCATTGTGTTTAAGCCTGAGTAGTTAAGCTCATTCAATTGAGAAAATTATTATTGTAATCGGTTCGTTGAAATCGCCGTCACTGTCCCTCATTATTCTTCTAATACTGATATTTTTCAGCAAATGCACCATATTCATCTTTTTTACCTGACTACGGTGAAGCCAAAAGGACGAGTAATAATTTTGGCAGTCAATGTAGGCTTGTATGCTCCGCTTTAGCGCCTTAATTACGGAACCAATTTAAAATTTTATGTAGTCGGGATATAGTCTTTTACATTTTTCTTCTTTAAATTACTTAGCAGCCAAATCAAAATAATTCATTTACAAACTTCAAACTGTACAAAGTAGAATCCTTTTATATTAAAATGTACAATACATTTTAATATAAAAAGGATTCTTTTGCATCTTCTTATGCAAATTTCGCTAACAGCGGAATGTGAAATTTAGAAAGTTTATATTCAAAAGAAATGCAAAAGCATATACTCTTTAATCTAGAAATGTAAATATATATAAATGGCTAAACTGTAACCCATTATAATCCATTTTTTTTATATAACACTTTAGAAATATAAAATAGAAGTTCTAAATCTTTAATTAAAGACATTTAAACACATTCCTACATGTTTCCAGACTAACAGCTGCTATCCAGTTATCCAGCATATTCAATAACAGCCAGGCTACATCGTATCCATGGCAAAGTCACAGAATAAATAATGCGTTCTATATGTGAGTTTTGCGTCATCGACATCCGTCAACCAACACACAGATAATTGCCTGAACCAGCTTAAGAATTGATCGCCTCTGTATGTACTTGTATAAGGATAATTTCGTTTTAGTCAATATGACTTGGTTTAGACAGTGACACGTTAAAATATTATACACTCACGACTTTTTATTCTCAATGAAGTAGATGGCCGCATTTTAAAACGCTAAAATTTTGTCGACTTTAGTTTTCACCAATTAGGCATAGATACGTTTCTAAATAATCATACCAATATTTTTAAACATTTGCATCATGAACATAAATCTTTTGTATATAAAATTAATTCAGAAACAAAACAATTGATCATGCTAGTGGGAATCTAACCCACAACAGTCAGCAATCAAGGCCCAAAACAAAAAGGTATGTAAAAACATTCATTTACATGCATTTTAAAGCACCTAACCTAGCCAGCACCTACCAAACTATTACTGACTTATATTACCTGAATGACGTTCGATAAGAAAAGTATTAAAGGATTTCCGTCACGAGCATAGTCAGGTTTTAGTTTCGGGGGGGTTTTAAGATAATGCAATAACTATGTACTTTTAATATTTTATTATTTAAAAAAAAGTGAGTGATGAAAAAATAATAAGTAATAGTGTGGAAACATTTCGGGAACCTTCCTCCAAAACCACGTCCTTAGCTACGCACATGATTTCCTTGCACTTATAGATGTAAAAATCAACATGCTTATGGTTACTTAGGTATTGACTACACGGACTGTAATTGTTTAGACGGTAATCTCTATGCTTCCTACTGCACTGAGTGTTCGATTCCGACTTGAGATAACAGTTTATGTGATGCACTAACGATTGTTCTGAGTCTGGGTGTTCTTTGTGCCTGTCTCATTTATATTTGTCAAATCTAAGCAACACAGGATATATTCCTGTGTTGCTTAGATTTGACAAACAGTAGTGCAGGAGTTTTATTTGTAAAAGAAAAGAGGATTACATACCCATCTTCTCGGGGTTCCGATAAAGCTAAGGCGAAGACACCATCGGTCCACTGGAACTCAATACCACTGACATTGTAGGTTCCTGCTAGAGGCTCAAAGTGAAAGTAGTGATGGGCAATACGCCAAGATTCGTCCTGTTTCAAGCTGTACACAATGACACCGTAACCGCCGAGGTCAGGAATATACGCGTACGCATCATCGCAGGTGTCTTTTGTCACGTCCACTATCTGAAAAACATAGTTTTGTTAGTTCATCTGCATCGCAAGACACGACATTGATGGCAAGGCTAGTAGCAAAGATATAAGATACATTTTAAGAAAAAAACGCATAATATTCTGTTATATTTACGTAGAAGAGGCGTAATAAGGCACAAACAGTAAAGTTTAAAAAACTAAAAAGCACACTTTCACTAAAAAGTAAACAAACATACAGATAACGCCAATAAAAGCATGGTAATGAACCAGATCGACCGGAAAGACACGGAAAAACCAGTGTAAATATTGCTTTTCGCCGATTTTCCGGAATAACCGGACCGGAGTGATACCGAAACACCAGTATAAATATTATTATTATATAATTTACACCGTTTTTGCGGCCATTTGAAAAAGTAACAAAGGAATTGCTACTGTAAGTTTTCCGAAACCCAAACCTTTTCTCTCCGAGACCAATGAATACGCTGGACCATGGAGAGAGAGACTCAAAGAAGTTGCAATTATCCACAGGCGATGTATGCTCGTTTGCCCTGTTCTATATATATAAAATGAATGTTTGTCTCTATCTCCTATATAGAATCGAAAACTATGCACTTGAACATGTCATGATCTTCAGCAAAGTGTTGTGCATGAGCCCACAAAGGTTTTTGAGTTAGTACGTCCAGCTTTGCCAAGCGGCGTTGCTGGCGCTTGTTGTTGTACCGCGGGGCACCGCGTGTATACCATAAAAACCACCATTAAAATCTAAACATTGAATAATACTCAATTGAAAGAACTTACAATGTTGGCTAAGAAAGAGTCTTCTTTCAGATCGGTAGTTTTGCAGCTGTAGCGGTGTATCAGCTGATCAGTCTTCAAGTCGAAGATGACTATAGAAGGTCCGGTAATTTGATTTCCATTACCTAAAAGATATATATGTATACAAATATATTTGCAGAAAAGAATATGATCTAGATTACAAATTTTGTTTGGTTAGATAATAATGGATTTGTACTCTCCGAAAATATTTATTTATTATCTTTCAATTGAAATTCGGTATTGAACTTCAAATAGTAGCACTTCTCAAATCTTTTGTTTGATTTTTTGTGTGTATTTTATGATTTTTCATGCTAGGTGCAATATCAAAATTCATTTTACGTTCCGTTTATTAACCTTGCGCACAGAATTATTTGTGTGCAAGGTTAATTTTATTTAAACATGATTATTTGAATTTTAAGAAAATTTGCCCTTTATGAGTGACAGATGAAGTATTTGCCTTATTTAGAATTCATTATAATTTAGATTGAATTGATAATAATATACCTACATACATTCTCACTCACATTTACAATTTTAGCCCATTTATGTTTATGTGTATGTTTATGGTTTAAATGTATTGTTTAGCTAATAATTTTAATTTTTAGAACGATATACTGTCTATATTAAACAAATTTAAACAAAATTAAACAAACGGATGGACGTGTACGATTTCATATGCAATATGATGAAAATAAGAGCAAATGAATTTTCGAATCATAAAAAAGTACTTTTTCTTACTCCAACGTAAAGACAATTTAATTCACGGAAGCAAAAAGGTACAAAACGAAGCCTCCGGAACATTGAACACGGAATATAATTTAATGATTAATTACTAGTGGTTTATTTTAAAACTACTTAAATTCATTTTATATGTGCAGTAACCATAGCACTTTTAATATTTGTTGTTGGTACAAGTTATTTTGCGGAGGTCAGTCAGTCGTTCTTTGATTATTTTATTACTCTTTCTTTTGTTATTGCTAACCAAGATCGCACGCAAAGATATTCAGATTCGAATTCATTCAGTTCATTCGAAGGTCTTAAATTTTTAAGTTGTCAATTTAAAAAATATATATTTAATTAAGTTCACTATAGTAAATAAATGATTCCTTGACATAAACCAAAATTAGATTAAGGTTAGCCTCCAAAAACAATGGTAGCGGATGTTTTAAGAATCTGTTGATCTAACTACTAATTCATTAAATTAATTCTTACCTAGAATGTCAGCGAGTCCAGTATCAACCATCCAGAGTCTGTCACACGGGTCTACAAACAATCTGAATACAGAAACTAAGGAAGTGTTGGATGGTAGCTCTTTTGCAGAATCAGGGATAAAATTATCCTTAAAAGATGGGTACGGCTTCAACAGCTGGTCTTGAGGGCCATCTAAATCAATGTAGTTTAGTGTGGAAGCGACGCCAGCTTTCCATTTTGGAATGCTAACAAACAATTTGTTTCTCCATCTTACTAAACCTAAAGGAAGATTGTTCTCGGGTATGAACATCTTTTCTTTGATAGCATTCGCTCTACTTTCTGGTGAGTCCCATGTGTAATCCACCTGTTTCCATGCAAATCTAAGTTGTGGTGTTGCTGCTTGACAGACGGATGCTATCGCGAGGGCTACAAGTAAACTTAGGGCCCTCATTTTTACTCTGAAAAAATTATTTTTATTAAAATCTCTTATAAGATTTAAATAGATTTTTAAGCCGACAATAAAAATCACAGAACTGAAATCTTAATAATAATTGTTTTCCGCCTGCAAATATTTGCATTTGTTGTTATAAATAATCGTGATATCACAAAATACAATACAAACTTCCTGTAGAAACTAATTAAGTTATATTTTCCGAAATTACTATTGAGCTTCCGTGACCGGACGATCGCAGCTCCAATCATGTATAATAAGTATCTTAAATTGAAAATTATTGAAAAATATAGTCACAATAATATACTTTTTATTGCATATGAAGCACGCCAGTACACGGCCGGCTATTGATAACTATAATAAATGGCACAAGTGTATTGCCTTCATTTAAATAACTCTCCCCTCCCTCAATTATGGGATAAGTAGGTTTTGTCCTTCTATTACCTCATTAGGTGGGAGGCAGTGCAATAAATTTTAACATCGCCTTCTGTGAAATCTTAGATTCCAGTCAATCTGGCAAACATGTCGCGAAGAAAGACAGTCCCATGGCTGTTTAATGTTTATTGTTATTTTAATAATTATAATTGGTCTTATTTCTACTAATATGTATATGTATATATATGTAATGTACATGATGGAGAACGTATGAAAGTCTTATCAAAATTTATCCATTCGTATTTAAGTCGTCACGATAATAATGAACTGCGCAAGCTTAAACTAATTGATCATAAACTTTGTTTCAATTCTAATCAAATATTTCAGATCTAAGTCATGTCGTCTAATTTGTGACATTTTAATATTTATTTTTAACTTAATGTCAAGTCTAATTCAATTTTCAATTATAATTTAATGACGACCACTAGTGCAATAAATGTCGTGCATAAAGGCACCCTATCCAGTCTGATTTCTATCTTAATTGGTCCTTATATGACTGAATTATTCAGTATAATTAATTGTAGTCTACAATTAATTATACTGAATAATTCAGTGTAATACATACATTCATTGAAGCTTAAATTTACAGAAATACTTTGATTGTCTTAAGAAGAGATTAAAAGAAAAAAATGTATTTACTCCAGATTTACGATGGTTTTAGTTTCTTGACAAACACTACCTACGAGTAATGTAAAACGATGCTATAACCTAGTACCATGCAACGTATAAAACAATATAATGTACTAGTTTTTAATCAAGTATTTAACAATGCAAATTTTTGACACGGTACATAAACATAAAACAGTTTTATGTACTACTAGCTGAGCCCCGCGGTGCTACCCACCGTACAAAAACCGCGGGTAACGCCGCGGGGCAAAGCTAGTCTAAAAAGTCCTTATATCATCAGCTTATATATATACCGTTAGAGAAATTAGCCGGAACCGACAGACAGACAAACAAAAATTCTACAAATAGGTTATTTTGGTATATGTACCGTGTTTATACATGCATATGCATTTAGTTAAAAGCTGTTATTTTAATATTACAAACAGACACTCTAATTTTATATATTTGTATAGATATGCTGAAAGATAAGTAATGTCTATTTTATTGCCTTATAATCTAAGGTTTCAAGCAATTAAATTTAAAAGTGTGTATTCAGTGGTCAAAATGAGTTAGACGTATATACAAAATATTATTTACTAGCTTTTTACCGGCGGCTTCGCCCGCAGTGGAGCCGTTAAATAAGTATGAGAGATAAAGGGTAAGGGTATAATAGAAATGAATCAATATGATGACTAAATTTTATTGCTTGGCTGAGATCAACAATTTTTAAAAATTACTACATGCAATGAAGTTTCAACACCTTAAAATATGCTTTTGAAGTAGCTAAATTTGACGATTTTTTGATAATCAATTTTCTTATCTTTCGTTTTTTTTTAATAAAAAGTATCCTATGTTACTTCTAATACCTTCAAGAGTATATATACAAAGTTTTATGATGATCGGTTGGGTAGTTTTTGCGTGAAAACGTAACAAACTAACTTACATTCGCATTTATAATAGTATAGGGATAGGGATAATGAACAAGTGTACTTAGTATAATTCCCCGACATTGTTATATTCTGATGTAGACTCAATTTAAGAATAGTGGTAACCAGGGCTTTTATTGTCACTTCTTCTTTAGGTTTACGCTAATTTTCGAACGCTTCCATAATTGTTTTCAATGTACAAAATCTAGCAATGAAGAAGCTTGACTCGACATGTCTGGTATTCTCCTGAGCTACAGTACCAGCTGGGTGAGGCAATGCGTGAGAACGAATGCGTGAACTATTCGACCTGCGTGGTCAGTTCTGGAAGATCAAAACTAGGATTCGTGACGTGGGTCATAATCTCTGAAAAACACCAGTCAGGAACTGCTCCTATGCTTTATCCGTTGTTTGAACCGACAGAGGCGTATCTAGATTCGGCTCATAGAGCCAAAATTCATGTGCGGCCAAAGGATGAAGGAGCACAAAGCCGGGATAGTGAAGATAAGAAGAATGAAGTTATGGCAGGGCAGAGTGTTTGTATATTCATAAAAAAAAGCATAGCATGTCGTGCCATCCTAAGATAATAGTAGACAGCGCTGAGGTTTGCATGAATCCCTGTATATTTGTGAATAGCAACTCAAAAATCGGGTTAGTGGGAGCAGGGAATGCCTCTGTGCTTTTTCCTTGACTCAGAATGCTGTGTCGTCACATATAAAGCATAACGGTCACCGGGCCGTCGGACGAAAGGGCCCCGTACCCTTCCTGAAGTGATCATCTGGTCCCACCGTTTCTACTGGTCTTCCTGGTCGATAGTTCGATCCGCTCCAACTTTACTATGATTTTACGAGCATTCCACTGCTTACGCACTTGATCACGATAACTTTCAGTGCCGCATCAATGGGCCTCCGGTTTCACACTCAAAAACGACTTCTATTCTGTGAGATGGTAGTAAATGTAGTCATAACTTTTATTCACTTGTCCTTGAACGCTAGTTTGAATCATTTTTGTTGAAGCCGTTGAAGATAAATTTAAAATTAGCTGTTATAAAAAAAAACTAAATTTCCTTTCGTGCATTGCGTGCCCTCGCGTGCCCCCACAAAAAAAGTCCTGGTTGTAACTGATTTAATATAATTCACAATGTACCTACCTATTATTTACATATAATTTTTTTTTTATAAATACTCAATAAACTAGCTTTTGCACGGAACTTCTTCCAAGAAATTAATTTCGTAATTAATAGTTTTTCTTTCATACACATTTTCTTTTTTGTACGATATTATGTACTTACGCTCAACATAATCCCACAAATCCCAATGTTGTTAAATGTCCTATCGCCCATTAGGTTTATAGTCAAAGATAAATCTTGTTTCGCCATCATATAAATGTTTGTTTCAAGATCCATATTTAAAGAATTTTTATAAGTACACAAAAATAACTCTCAACATCACCAAAATAATGAGAGACAAAGGAATTTTCTTAATTAAAATTCGCGGCAAGTATTTTTGAATAGAGATAATTGTCTTGTGCTGCGAGATGTTGCAACTCGGTAATGAATAATGACAGTATTGTGAAGCGGAGCATCTCTCAAACTCTATAATAACAATTGACTCACGTTTTTGCAGCTGGCTCGATCTTTTTATTGAGAAACAACATGGTTGTCTACACAATTCTTCCTTATCGAGCCGATCGAGCTTGTTATGCATTCGGATATCATGGGAACTGTTTGAACTTACGTAAAACTAAATATGTAAAAGGAACTTTACTTGATTTATGAAGCTACGTGTGCGAAATACGTAAACGCTTCTGTACCTGTACTATTGTTTTTTTTAATGTTTACGTCCGATTTAAACACGACGGCTATAAATCAAAGTAGCTAGAATGTGTAGTTTTTTCAACTATTCTTACAAGGTTAATAACTTCTTTGTTTTGTAATAGGTTCATAAAAATCATAAAGACAATAATTGTTTAATAATTTGACTTCAACATACAAATAAGACGATTTGCATAAATTTCGAGTAGATACAAATTAATGTAATAAAATCCATTACATATGCTTATTATTCTACGAGATTGTTGTTTTATTTGCATTAGAAATGAATTTGATCGTTTTTATTTTCAACTATCTGAGCCCTGCGGTGTTGCCCGTGGTTATAGTCGTACGTTTATAACGCACGTTTTTAACCCCCGCGAGTAAAACCGCTGGGAAAAGCTCGTGTAAAAAATTGCCTAATTAACTCCTTATATCCCCAGCTATCTACCACTGAAAGTCTGGTCAAAATTGTTCTAGCGGTTACAGAGATTAACCGGCGGAACCAACAAATAGAAAGACATTTTTTTTTAATTTGTTATTTTTTTGTAAGTATTGTATATACTTTCATATGCATTTAGTAAAAATATGTTAATTTTAAATTACAAATACTTTAATTTTATTTATTCATATAGATGTATAGATTACAACATTGATTAGAAAAAATAATAATTATAATCAAAAACTCCCTAAGCCAATGCGGCAAGGTCGGAACAGATTTTTGAAACAAATATTTCCGGAACTGCTGGGTATTTTTATATTCATCAATGAATTGTTTTAAATAACAATTCATTGCTAAAAATAAAAATATCCAGCCATAGGCATAGTTTTTAGTTTTTTCGTAGTCCTATTAGCAGCTGTAACTCAGCTAATGAAAAATTCTTTTGTTATACGGTTCTCACACAACAATCTTGGTTTTATCGAAATAAGTCATAATGCTTTTTATACCTACTTATGTATTATTTGCAACATTAGTTTTTTTTTGTTTTACATTAGTTTTACATTAACACTAGTTTGCAAGACTAATTATAATCATCTCAATTGATTTACTGACTGCGTTTTATAGTAGTGTCACAAAATAAATTGTAAGTTATTAAAATGAACACTCAATAAACACGCGATTTGTTGAGATGAGCTTCTTATTTTACTTTTTCGTTATTTTCTTGTGTACATTGGATAGTTAGAAACTCTTCTCATAGTTGCACATTTCCAGATATGTCATCATCATTTTAGGGTTGTTCTCGATTGCTTCCATAGCTAACACTTGGGATCCTGAAGTCCTCTTTCATGTTATTTCTTCTCCACTTTGACCGGTCTTTGGTATCCCTTGTTATGAGACCGCATGGCAGCACGCATGTCTCTCTTTACGATGCCAAAACAGCACTTCTAGGGTCTTATAAACGTTTATTTTTCTAATAGAGTTAGAGTGTTTCGAAACATTTGTATTGCCTACTCTGTCACAAAGCCAAATTGAGCGTTATTAAATAAAAAAATAAAATTGAATAAATTTTAAATTTCGGTAAATATTATACCTATCGTCTTCAATAGTATATTCAAATCAATAAAAGAAGTGCATTGGTTATTTCATCGATTTGTCCTTATTATTGCAATGATTTTATTTGCATTTAAACAGATTAAAACCAGGAAACTGACACGAAGCTGCCTTCATTTAAAGTACAAAGCATCCTTAATAAGCATTAAGCTGATACTTAAAAGTAAGTATAATGTAAATTACATAGTAAAAAAAATACTTAACCTAAAAATGTACAAATTAATACTATGGAATGAGAACCTCCTCCTTTTTGAAGCCTTTTAAAGAGATTTCTTTTGCAAAATGAATAAATATTTAGATCAAGTGCTTATTTTTGTTATTATATTTATTTATTTTTATTTTTTATATAGCTATCTCTAGTCACATAGATTTAGAAAAAAAAATTTTGGTAACGGGTTAATTCTTATTTACTTACGGTACTTATAAGGTTACAGAAATTACGGAAATTTCCATACCGAGGCTGTACAGCTCGTTTAAACGTGACTCCGTAAACGATTTTCCTTGTACACAAACCTTACAATACTCAAAATCAACTGGTACCTATTTTATATATGGGCCTGCCGAAGTGACTTGGAATCAAACGACTAAAACCACACGGTGTGCCACTCTGCGCCTAAGACGGGAGAGATTCGGGAACCGCTTTCTTACGCCATCCGGACCCAGCGTGGCCCTACTTTTTTTTTTTGACGTGGTTGAATTCCTTAGCGTGGCTCTACTGCCTTAACCTTTTTTTTTAATTTTAATAACTATATTAAATTATCTATACATATTAAAATAACTAAAACGGGATGTAATAAAGTTAATTTTAATGCTTGTTCATCTGCTTATTTTCACTCGAATCGATTTATCGATCGAAACTGAATTTAAAGAAATGTGTTTATGCATATTATCGTTTGTCGATCGGCATAAATTTTGAGGCAGCATGATGAATTTTGTTTTTCCCTTCTCCTCTATTTCAGTTCATTCTTGACGGCCTTCTTAGGAATATTATCTCACATTCAGTTCGTCTATCTTATCTATGGTCGTCCTCTACTCCTCCTAAGGATTAACCTGTTACTCCTTTCTGTCTGCTAGCGCTGCTTACAAGCTTCCCTTAATATATTAATTCCTCGCCTTATCCATCTTAAATCATCTGCCTCGTTGGCGTAGTGGTGGCGTATGCGACGGCTGTGCTTGCGGTTTCGGGTTCGGTCCCGGGTCGGACCAAATGTTTGTATTATCTGTCAAAATTTATTTCGAAGTTTGGGTGTTTTCTATATATAGTATATAATTATTTACATAAAAAAATATATATGTATTTATATCAGTTGTGTAGTATCCATAACACAAGCTCTGCTTGGTTTGGGACTAGATGGCGTTGTGGGTAAGGTGTCCGAAATATTTATTTATTTATTCATCTTGGACGAAAAATCTCTGTTATATCAGATGACGGTATTTGGATCTTAAGCGCAAAATCTAAGGTGTTATAGAGTCAGTTTTCAGTCTTTTTAGTGAGTAGTGACTAATGAGTCTTTTTGGGTGTACAGTGACTATTGGCAATTGAATATAATTTCCACGATTCGGCATGAATGGGCCGGCTCGACCGGAGTGATACCACGGCCACACAGAAAACCGGTGTGAAACAGCGCTTACGCTGTGTTTCATCGAATGAGTGAGGATACCGGAGGCCCATACCCCAATCCAACGCCCCTATCCCCCTCACCATCCCCTTTCCCCCTAGGCCGCCATAGTGTGGGTCACCATACTGCATTGTTCTTTTTCGCATTGAGGAGGGTGACCACCACTCTTGGATTCTGCTCATGCTTTCCATCAGGCAGGGCAGAGTCATTTTGGCAGATTAAATATAAAAATATATAAAAAAAAATTAAAGATTGTCCTGGTTTTGTTCTGAGAATGTGCACTTGTGCCGTATTTATTATGTTAGGCACTTTAACTAGATTATTTCTTAGAACACAAGATATTATTATTACGAAGTCTTGAATGTGTGTTATTAGTTTATTACAGAACATAAATAACTTAACATAGGTACATGTGAAAGTCGCAAATTTGTTGGATTTTTTTGTTTATTGATAACGGTGATCATTAACTTTTGCCTATTTTTGTTGAAAAGACATAAAGTATTTCTATCCAGGAAAAGTGAACATTCCTGAGGCATAGGAACTTTAGAATTAGACTATCGTCGGGACGAAAAAGAGAACAAAAATTATGTCATAAATAGCTTTAGAAACATTTACTCTTTACTTTCTTATGTCAAACAAAATATGTTCTTTTTCTTTTGATGATATGGCAATCAGCCGGATCAGCTATTTCTGCCAATGTCAAGTATTTCGAGTCTTCAAGTCTTCGTCGTGATGGAATTAATGATAAAAAATATAAAAATGTGGATGACATGAAATGAGGACCGTCTTTCGCAAAAACAAAAAACGATACTCCCAATATATGTTTATTTATAGTTTTTTCGATCTGAGGTGATTTTGACAGGTGAAACTGACGTTCCGTAACGACAGATTACAGCCATGCACTATTCGAACTCAACATAAAACTATTCTAATCTGGAAATTAAATGTAGTACTTTATACGACTGAGTTGAATGAATTTAATGAAACATGTAGTGTATGTAGGTCTGTGAGTAATGGCCTAATACATACACGAAGGTTCCATACCTGTCTCTGGCACATATGAAGCGCAGAGACTCTATAGGAGTCTATAGCTTCTTAGTGGACATTGTTTATTGTTTTTGCGAAAGATGGTCAGCATTTCCTGTCATCGACATTTTTTATATTTTTTATCATTAATTCCATCAGCTTGGAGACTCGAAGACTTAGGCAGAAATAGCTGATCCGGCTGGTTGCCATCTCATCAAAAGAAGAAGAAGCTTCTCAGGCGGGAAAAAGATATGAATAAGAAGACACGTGCGTGTGTGGGTGAGCCAGGGTGAAGGATTTTAATAAATACAATGAGTTCATTACATTTCAGTTTAAATTTCTACAAATAATATTAAATAATCGCGTGCCCTAAAACAGTTAATTCTGTCAATTCTGTGGTTTTAATTTTTTTATTTTAGTCATGTGACATTTTATTCTGGTCGAAGGTAATGATTATTAGTTTCATTTTACAAATTTTTATTATGAATTTATACTGTGTAGGGACTTACTAACCAGAAGTCATCTTTGCTATAATTAATATCTATTATTTCTTTTACTACAATTTTATGTTTAGTTATAGATATGTATATATTGAAGAATTATTTAACTAAAGAAAAAAGTCTATACATAATTTGAAACTAAAACGTAGATCCGTGTTTACGGTCTATGCTGAACATTAATATTAACTTTTCATTTCAAATTTTTTTTACACTGATGTAAAGAGGAAAGATTTGTATTTTTGAATGTAACGAATAAACTTAAAAAGCACTGGACTGATTTTAAAATAACTAATATGGGCTTAAGTCAGCGTAGTTTCTATTCTTACATGTGCTTGATTTCAATGCATAAACTTTTAGATTGTGTTGTGTGTAAAGAATGACCAAAAAAGATAATAGGAGAATAGTCATATAATCAATGTCAAGTCGCTCACTTTAGCTTAAAGACACCCAAGCAGTAAACTGTCAAAATAACCCTTTCCCTTTTAGACCAGCAGTCGAAGGTCGTTTTTTGTTTTATCGAAAGACGGACCCCATTTCAGCTCATCCACATATTTTATATTTTAATTTCTTATCATTATTTTCATCACGACGAAGACTTGAAGACTCGAAGAGTTAAGATTTGAAGAATTTAAATACTAGATTTTGGCAGAAAGAAAGATTAGCTAGTTGCCATTTCATCAAAAGAAGAAGTAGATAAATAAATTAATAAATAAATAAATATTTCGGACATCTAACACACAACGCCATCTAGTCCCAAACTAAGCAGAGCTTGTATATATAAATACATTTTTTTTTGTAAATACATACATATTATACATAGAAAACACCCAAACTCCGAAACAAATATTTGCAGATCATGAAAACATTTGGCTCATGGACAGCAGTCGCGTACGCTACCACTGCGCCACCGAGGCAGTCAAAGTAGATAAGTAGTCAGACTATACAAATGTTGCAAGGATGACTAATGTTGGTAGTTATTTATTCAAAAATTATGTATCCGCTAAGTATCAAAACTTTTCCTCAAATATAATGTTATACTCAGTAAAATCACAACTTTTATGTGCCTTTAAATATGGTGAATAAAAAGGTTAAAACAGACTTGGACTTTAGTATTCTATGATAGTATAGCTTTCAAGTATTCTTTTTTTACATAAAATCAATGCCAATAAATAAAATTGAAGTGTCTGTTTGTTATTTCAAAACTTTTTCTGGAATCAAATCACGAAATGACAATTCTTGAATGAATTTGGTGAACTAAACGAAGCAAGTAGCACGATGATAACAGTCAACCGTACTTCTAAATGAGTTTACGTTGTTGCAACTTTTCTTTGGTGGGGTGGAAATTCATTGAATGTCCGGTGTCTTGGGAATAAAAGAGCCAGGAGTATTGTTGTGTACTTAACCACTAAAATTCAACCCGACTGTCGGCCACAAGTACCCTACTCTAGGTAGAATTCGAGATACCACATCAGATTCCCCTGATTCAGACTGTTTTTATATACTGCGTTCATTAATTATATATTGTGCAAATAATCTTACACTTGCGTACAATACAATAATACCTCGATTTATTTATGTCAAACCTTTATAATATAATATTATTTAAATTTTATCAAAACAAAATACGTGCACAATTTACGTCCTTGTGACATGCCAATGACTAAACTAAAAGCCCAATTTCTAATTCAATTCCAATAAAGCCTACGAAACAATTGCGCTGTGCTATATAATGTTTTAATTAAAGTTATATACCTACTTACATCTTTTTTAAAATGTATAGAGCTACGTCCCATTGCCAATCATCAAGCAGTTGCATATTTTTGAATTTTAAATAGTGCATTGAATTGAATTGAATTAAAAGATCACGGTTTTTCGTTCTTTAAATAAAAATAAATTTAATTTTATGATTGCCTCTATCGTCATAAAACAAAATAATTATTCAGATATATGCAGAATAAAATATAAACGGTCATCATAAAAACAAATGATGGTTGGAATATGTTGACCTTGTTTGAAAATGGGAAAAGGTTGCCCGGTTGGAAGAAGCACTTAATTTATCCTAAATAATTTTCTCAGGTTTTCAGTTGACGGTAAGAGCCTGTTTTCGACCTTCATTTTAGTTGAGAGATTGATTGATAAGTATAAACTGATATTTCTGTATGTAAATTAATACGATGAAGGATAAAGAATACGTAGAGTGGGCAAATTTACAGGACAACGGTACTGCAAAGAGAACGAAAACTTGAAACATACAACTTAACTTCGTCTCCGTGTGAGGACCTTTTTATAGTCTGACATTTCTCCTTCTTTGAGTCTCTCTTTGTAAGAAGAGGCCTATAGCAATTCTCAACTAAAGATTGTTGTTGTTGATGAATTTTTCACCTATTTAAAAAAATAACTTGAAATATAAAATGTTTACTGAACTTACATTCATTTTACAATGAATGGCTTTGACTCATGATAATGCTGTGACGTGATGGTAAATCTTTTGTTCGAATTTTATTGTATATATATAAAACAGGACTATTGACAGCTATACACATATATAAAACCAGTATCTCTGTCTTAGCTCGCTCGGAATGCTAACCACTAGATGTACAGGGCTGACCGTTATCTTATAAATAATGTATATCTAAGTAATTAGTACAGTTTTTAATGTATTTTCGCTAAATAACTGGGGAAATAGTTATCTCCATTTAAATTTTTAATATAGTGTTAACGCTCAAACTTCTGAGGTCGTCACTTTCGCAAAATGTTGGGAACTCAAATTATCCATTTCAGGATAAGTCACTACGCGAATGGACTCTTTTTTTTACTAGACGTTTTATGAATCGACCGTTGTACTAAACTCAATTTTTTTTATCACATCTATAGTAATATAATATATTCGAACGTAACTGTGTTTGTCTGCCTGTTACGCTTTGACGGCTATACCGCTTCACCGAAACTTGTAGATGCTTAAACCTTGAGAAAGGGCATAAGCTACTCTTTGCCGCGATAACCAACAAATGTGAGTGGAAGTTGCGAGCAAAAGTTAGTTACATTGTATATGTTATCGGTAATCTGTATAATTCAGGTATTTTATACAATATCTAGGCAATGTATACAATACCTGGGGCGTCCAGGCAATGTATGAAACATTATGAATATAATTTCCTGTATAATGAATAATTTTGTACGTACCTGTGTATGTACAAAATAACGAGCAAAGGATAGGTGTTCTGTTTGCTTAAAATGAATTTTATTCAGAATCATAAATGTTTAGGTTAGGTTAAATCAGTGATCATCAAAGATCCACTCTGGTCTGGTGTTGTTGAATCATTTGGATTAGATGAGTTTGAATGGATTGCTTTTGACCTGTTCCCTTAGACAGCACATTACCGCGCATTAGACATTGTTTAGAATACTTGGGCAAAGTATAAAATAAATAATATTTCACACATTGCCCGCACGTTTTATATTTTCTGTATATTTCTTAGGTATTGTATAAAATATCGGATTATATAGAATATATATATAAAAATATTTAAAATGATACTTTAATCAACAGCTTATGCAATAACGCATTGATATAAAAGTATATTTATTGATTGATGATATTTTAGACATTTCCATCGCACAACTCATGCACAATGTAACACTGATACATAGTCTACCAGTGCTTTCGTCAAGGAGTTTTCCCTCATATTTGTACTGTGGAGAAGCGGTCAAGTCTCGGACGTCATACCTTTCTTAACCTGCAAGCCTCTATCTGAACACGCAAAATAACGATGACCTAACCCTATAGCCAGGGAACCCACTTAGGTGAGGTTGTGCATGAATTTTGTAGCGTATTCTTGTAAAGTAGCCAATAGTTTTATTTATTTTAGTATATATGTTAAAATAAATTTTGATAAATCTTTAAATTTAACACCACAAAAATACTAAGGATTTCATGGCTTAAATATTTTGAGATCCTTTTTTCTTTTAGGCTACTTTCATTTACGCTTATAATGACAAAAATCAATACTGCTAATATATTTTTAAGTAGATTCTATTTCCTACTTTTAACTCTAAATGCTTTTAACAGTTTTCAGTTTAACACTTAATAATGCAGAAAATGCATTTGTTTTGTCATCTACAATTTTATAGTTCTTTTGTCTTTCTAGTTTTGATACAGGGCTTTTAGTCCTTAAACTTTATATTGTAAATTGTCAAACACTGTACAGGCTCTCTAATCACTAGTCTTTTCTTTTTTTATTTTAGTTATTTGTAAATAGTAGTGTAGGACTCTTAGAGACAATTAAAATTATTTATACATCGATGAGCACAACATTCTAATAATAAACGTAATTATACACAACATGTCATGAAGTTACTCGAAAAAATACTATTTTTTGACAAAATACTGTAAAAATATTTTATTAATAATACCATTTACTGCTATTTTACCTTTGAAATGATTTTTGTCTCTAGCGATCCACTGTTTTAAATTTATCACTGGTTATATTCAAGTCACAAAAGGTTCTACATAATATAACACTACTAAAACAATATGTAGCAATACAAATCTAGAGCGACCCTGTCGTAAATATAGATATTGATAAACTTACATGCGAGGTGAGAAGTGTATAAGCAAAGTGGCCGACCAAAGACAGTGGGGTCAAACAGCCCACGACCGGTTCAACGAAACTGCGCAGAGAGACTAAACATTGCACGAGACCTCGAAAGCTTTTATACACTCTATACAACTTCTATAATAAATATTTTTTTGTAAACCTTTCTAGAGGTAAACCACAATAGTTTAACCACTAAAAATAAAGCTAATTTTTAGAACTAAACTAAATTATTAGGTAAAAGTTATCAATTGATCAATGATAAAATTGAATCAAATAGATCGTGTGTGCAATAGCCGATAGCTATTCGTACAACTATTACCGTGTCATGTAAGTAAAGTCAACGATTGCGAGAACTCATTGTTGTGAATTCGACTCGGCTAGATAATTCAAGGTCCATCCCCGTGACCAGCACATCCGCGGAACATTCAGCTAACCCAATTACATTCTTACCCACGCATGAAGTGATTGTGTTAGTTTGAAAAAAAAAGTGTCTAACTAAACCATTCTGCAATTTAGCACATGTGATATGTGTAATGTAATGTGTCAACTATCGGACAGAATAATTATAGGTAAGTAGTCATAATAATGACCATCCGATTCCGATGGATACGATAATGGGTAGCATTCGCTTATTTATAACAAATAGCAATATTTATTTTATGGTTGTCATTTGTTTTTGACAAAAATCTGAAATTTGAGTTAATTTAATGATATGTGTGCAGTTCGAGCGGTTAATACTTTTAATAATTACTTATATGAAAGCTTAATCAGTTTTAACGCGGAAGGATCACTGCATCAACACGAGATTAGAGGTTAGAGTTACATATGCGCATTCGTATGCCTTTCTTACATAGCTAAATGTCACATATTTAAGTAAGTAAGTTTCTGTCCCTGAAGTTAATAAATGATTTAAATACATATATAATAGGAAAGGAATTAAATATATAAAAAAGTTAGTAAAACCAAACATGATAAGAAAAAGTTAAAAACTATATCTCGACTACAATAAAAGTCCTAAGTCAACAGGGCGTTTTAACTGTTTTAGTGGAAACTGGAATATATAAATATAAACATAGGCTGATAAAAACATTATCCTTCCTTTTGACTCCTCCATAATAGTATTTTGTAATTGTATGAACATGCAACACACGTGTATTACACAAAATACAGAGTAGCGACAGAATTCAAATAATTTCTCTTACACAGGAAAACATTACGTTCGGTTTTATGCAGATAATAACAGATATGCAGGCATAACACATCGTGAGGGGTAATTTGAATTTGAAAAAAAATGTTCACTATAGTTCACAATGTATGTATGTATGCGTATGTGAATTAAATTTCAACTGGTCGTAAAAGAAATGTTATTTTTTTATGCTACAGGAAGAAATGAACGCAAGAGTAAACCGATTTTAAGTAACTACTAACGCCCATTGGCATTTGGAAATAAAGGTTCATAAACACACGTTAATGCAGAACGAAGGAACGCAAGCGTCTTACTTCTATTACGTCTTTATTATCGCAGCAGGGTAGTGTAATGTGTAACTTCGAATCCGTCCTAGTACCAATATACTGAACTAAAATCAGGCATCGCAACAACGTATCCGTACTCATACGAGTATGGATACGCTCATAAATCCGAACGATATAAAAAAATTGACAACTTATCGTAGAGTATGTGGCGACTTCCACATACAGCGTCAACGTAAATATATGACAACGACATCCACCGAAGATTAACTGAACTACGGAGTAACGTAGTGCACGAAGAAGCTACCAATCTTGCATCGCGCAATAGAAGTTCTCGCGCCGATTAACATATAGTGTTGGAGGAATATGTGATCCGTACCTCCACAAGAACAAATGAGCCCGGCTTTTAAAACTCCTGTCGTCTTCAGAATTCGGCTTGTATTTCTAATAATCTCACTTCGGTGTAAAAGTAATGAAAAAAATTGGTAGAAATCAGTTTTCTCTGAGTCCGTGGTGTCACTTCGGTTGAGACGATCCATTTATATACTAAACTCTTAAGTTATAGATAAGAGATAAAGTTACCAATGAAATTGTCAGTGGTGTTGTAAATTATAAAGGCGTCAGTCGCAGAACACAATGTTAACATTTTATACTATTTTACCACTCTGTTCTATCATCAAACATGCATTTCATTGAAATCAAAGTTCCATAAGATGTTATGTTTATATAAAATTATTATAATCATGATATAAGATTTATAGGCTTTATAACTAAGGCAAGTTAACTGGGCAGGGTTCTTATTGGGAAAACCCAAAAAATCTCTCTAGATTTGTTACCCTGTGGAAAAACCTGATAAAAACCACAACAATACCTTACTTACACAATGACGTCTTCAATGAATTTGTCATGAGAATGCAAAATTCAATAATAAGAACAAAAGAAGTAACTTTATAAACGTAAATATTCAAATATTTCACTATTTATGTTATGTTGACAGTTTGATAATGGCTACATATAAAATGAGAGATTTTTTTTAAATTGTTTCATTTAGGTAATTCATCATCAGCCTATTGCAGTCCACTGTTGGACATAGGCTTCTCCTATTGCATGCCAATCTGATAAATTTTGGGCTACTTGCATCCAGTTCCCACCAGCAATCTTGCGCAAGTTATAACTCCACCTGCCACGCGGGTGGGATGTAAGGAGGCGAACCAAAATAAGCCAACCTCATCTGCATGCGGTACGTCCTGCTGAACGACGAACGAAGCTCTGGCGACTGACTGCTGGCGGCATATCCATCCAATTAGGTGCAGCTAAATACTACAGACCGGGCAGCAGCGTCACAGGTGTGACAAGCTACACCCTGTGATCACCGACCTACATGCCCGGCGTGGCGATTATAGGCAACACCTCCCGATGCGGAAATATAATTATTAATTGTCAACAATGTTTGATCTAACATCTTTTCCTAATTATCATAATTTTAAAATAAATGAGTATGTTTGAAAAAAGTTATGTTATTTTCATTAAACTTCTATTATTTAGTTCTCATAGTACAGTAATATTACTGTATAGAAATGCGTATATACTTGCTACAGGATATCCTGTAGCAAGTATATACGCATTTCTATTTTATATATGTCAATTTATTTGCTAATAACAACAGCAGTAATAGGTATATACTATCTACAAAGAAAAGCTATTTAATTATTTTACGATACGAAAGTAGAGAACAATAGAAAAGTTTATGTAATGTAAGTGCGTCGGTGGCTTGTAAACTGGATTGTCTATATTTTAGTAGTTTTTCAAAGAGAGAAATCGTAATGTTAACAGTTCAGAAAAACTCAAATAAATATATTATTTGATAATATCACAACAGTATCGAAGTTAGATACCAAATTTCAAATCGTAGGTAATATGATATAAGAGACTTGTTATCGCCCGCAGCTTCACCCGCGTAATGTTGGTTATCGCGATAAAAAGTAACGTATGTCCTTATTCAAGGTCTAATCTATCTCTATGCCGGTATTCATTCTAATCAATTCAGCAACTTAGTCCTGAAAGTCTTATACACAAATGAAGCTGCTTTCGAATTTTTATAATGGTATGGATTTATACGGGTAACAAGATTAATTGCAAATGCAGTTGCAAGAGTTAGGAGGGTACAAGGGTAGAATATAATTGGCCTAAAATAATACCGGCTTTACTTACCATGGTGTAAGAGAAAAAGTACCTACAACAAAAAGGAGTCACGATTTCTAATTGGATAATAAATGCGAGTTAATTAACTGTTTGTATCACAAACAGTTATTTTAAAACATAATTTAATAACGATACCAAACAAGAATATTAAACAAACTGTTTTCCTAGAAATTCGGAATTTCCCGGATCATCTTTTTCTAGGTACAAATATTTAATTAATTTATACATTTCATAAAATCAAGCAACCCCTTTGTACACGTCATTTATTTTTTATCTAACTTTTTTTTCAATATATTCTCATTTTACTTCATATCTCTCAGTCTCTAAAGCGCCCGGTAGGCAGTAATACACTTATAACGCGCCTTTGACTTGCCCTTCAGGAACAGAGAAAAAAAAATTTGAATTGAATTTCCAAATTTAAAAAGGAGACAGAAAGGGAGAATACGAGTATAAGAAATGGTCGTTAATTGTTTGGTAAAGCGGGGATTATAACATTTATATATATATCAAATATAAAAATAAATAGCCTTTTCATTCCTCCATCTCGGAAAGAGTATTTTTGCCCTTTGATATCTGAATGCAAAAGCCTTTTTTTATCTGCTAGCGGATAAAGTAAATTGAATTTAGAACATCGTTTGTACTAAGTCTGTGAATTCAAAACATCATAAAACCTATTTACTTCTACCTCCATGGTGCCGCATTATCATACAACTTATACCGTGGGAGAGCCACGCTTCGGCATGAATGGGCCGGCTCGACCGGAGTGATACCACGGCCTCACAGAAAACCGGTGTGATGTGCTCTCCGAAAGTGGGGTCTGAGCATGGTAGATACTTACTAGGCAACTCTCCTTTTTACGAAGAGGGCCATGTCTAGCAGTGATCTATTAAACGTCGTTAATGATGATAATAATCTATTTGGTCTCTGTTCAAAGTTGCAAACAGTTAAATATCCGCGCAAAACACTGTTTATACCAGTAAAATACAAAAGAATTAATTTCAGAGGTTTCTTTATCTTTCTGCCATTACACATAATAAATATGTACAAATGTAATAAATCACCGAAAGTTATTAGCAATTATAGTAATATTGTTACGATAGGTTTTTTTTTATTTTGCTAGTTTAAAGAATGTGAAATAGACTACCGAAAAAATGCGTTAACCACAAACGCATTCATTTGGAATTAAGGATATTTAGATGACCATGAAGGCTTATTAATGATTTATGAAAAATAAACTGGCGCTCTTTTGCTTTAACAAGGCTCACTTTCATTTGTCTCAAATAGTTTTAAATATTATTTTTGTTTTTTCGAAAGACGGTCCCCACTTCATTTCACCCACATTTTTTATATTTTTTACCATTAATTACATCACGGCGAAGACTAGCAAACCTATGATTTAAAGACTTTAAATACTTGATATTGGCAGCTGATGAGGCTGGTTACCATATCCTCAAAGGTGGCAAAATCCCGGTTTAGCTCACGCGAGTGTGAAATGTGATAATGTGAAATGTAATGTACGTACAAAACATCATATCAATGGATTGAGTATAAAAACTTGAAGTGTTACTAAAGCAATTTGATATTTAAAATGTTAATTAGTCTTCAATCTCCTGTAATTTAAAAAGGGTATACCTAACTAGTATTTAAGTGTTGCTTGTTAGTTCTTATTAAATATACCAAATAAATAAAAAGTATTCGCCCGCCCGTTGACTTCTGTTTCTCTTATAGCTAGCAACAATATATCGCAAGATGGTCGCAGTTACAATTTTATGAACGAATGACGAAGAACTTCAGTGAGGTCCAAGATATTGGGGATAGGCTTAATTATACCTACCTGACTAAGGAGATAAGGCATCCATGATCTCACAGCAATTAAGCGCTTCATAGATACGATTTCTGATACTCAAAAGAATATCAGCTACTTTATCACCAAAAGAAGTATGTCCCATATAAGTACTAGACGCGCTTTAATCAAAATATATCAAAATGTACGTAACACACATTGTCAAAATTAAAAAACTTCAGACTTCATTTGAAACCAATCCCTTAACTAAATCCTCTTTCTACAATCGCTTACGCCTCTAATTTCTTGTATTATTTACCAATATTTTGTATTGACCACGTAGCTTAGCGTTGAAAGATGTCATTCCCATGTGTTTGTCAGTTTACTATTAACGTTTACGTTTGTAGAATGCAACTTGGCTAGGAGGGCTGAAATTTACGTAGTAAGTACACATAATTGTAATTTACCAACACTAATTAATGGTCTCACCGTTTTAAGTCTTAAGATTGTGTCTAATCGTGACCACCAACCGCTGGCCCTGAACAAAACAGTGAATGTTATTTTCTATACAAATAAATTAAATTGGAGTGTTTGTTTGTAACATTAAAATAACGCTTTTTACTAAATACATAGGTATGTATATACAATGCACATACTAAAAACATCTTTTTTTTTCAAATTTTTTTTGTCTGTCTTTTTTTTCCGGTTAATCTCTGGAACGGCTGTACCGATTTTGACGGCTCTTTCACTGGCACGCTGATGCGTTCAAAGGAGTAACTTAAATTACTTTTTTAGACTAGCTTTGACCCACGGCGTTATTTACGGCTGTTGTTGTACTGCGGGTAACACCGCGGGGCTCAGCTAGTCTGTAAGTAAAATTAGGGCACCACGTAACCGCCTGCCATAATTATGTGAGCAAATGCTTTTGCGCACCGAACTCATTGTCAGGTAACGCAGGCTGGGCATAGTTTCTCACAACTCCCACACTATTTAGAGTTCCGAGATTCAAAAGCTTTTTGCACAATCACACACGTTTTCGTTACTCATTTGTTTCACTTGTAAATAAAAGAAGAATTATTGACCTTCAACTCAGTGGATGCTCAATATGTATATATTGTGAGTAAGCACATATCGAGTTGGTACTTTACTTCATCTTCACGATTTGTCAAGATTTCATCATTTCGTCTACAAACATAGTAGGAATTTGAACAAAACGATCAGAACTATCCAATGTCAATCTGCTCATCTCATAATAATTTATAACATCGATATATCACAAAAACCATTGTAAAATTGTTCCAGTTTGTAAAGCTAATGATAGCCAGTCAGATGTGTGTTTAAGGAATAGAATAACATTAAATAACATACTTTATTTACATCAATTACAATTATTACGTTGGTTGAAAAAAATAAAAAAAGTATGTGTGAAAAATAAAAAAAAATAAAAAACCTAGAATGTTGACTATAGCTAACTTCAGGGTATCGGTTTTTCGTGACGGTATGCGCGCGCATCGTAAAAATTTACTACCTACCTATATTTTGATTACATTATGAATCACTGTTTTTATAGGGAAAATCCGTTCCTAAAATCCGCTATTGTTGTGAATATTAGATAAACTCATAGTTTAAGAAATATTTAAATTTTATTTCCTACAGATTGGCATCTTGTGCAGTGCCCCGTTAGAATGTCAACGGGTAAAAGCCATGGAGGTTAAAGTCATGGAGTCATGAATCTTGTAAAAAAGAATAAACAAGATAGCAAATTAGACAGATATATTACCACTGTGAAGTATATTAATTATTTCACTAACCAACCTTAACCTCATCACATAAATACTTGCTGTTAAGTTTTTATTTGTTTTTGCAGTAGCATAATATGTCAATTTTAATTTTGTCAGAGGACTAATACTAGACAGATTGCAAACAAGATACGTCCTGAGAAATGTCTCTGAAATCTTGCACCAAACGCAATTTTGAATCATTTTAGTAATGATGCTGTAGATAAGTTGAATTTAGCACAAAATAAATTTAATTATTTCCATTGTTAGTGTTTCATTGTTAATTTTAAAAAATTTTTTTAGACATTGTTGAAAAAGACAATCATCAAAATTGTAATGTCTGTTTGTAATATTAAAATAACCGCTTTTTACTAAATGCATATGTATGTACGTTTGCCAAAATGTTTTTGTACAATTTTTGTCTGTCTGGCTTTTTGTTTCGGCTTATCTCTGAAACGGTTGGTGGTTTTCTCTGATGATATCAGGAGCAACTAAGCCTACTTTTTGACTAGCTTTGCCCCGCGGCGTTACCTACGGTTGTTGCTGTATCGTGGGTGTCACCACGCCGTCAAAGTGTAAAATAATAAATTATTTACTTATAAGTTTGTAGACTATTCTTGTAGCTTGTGTCAGATTTATATGTATTAAAAATCATTTATATAAAATTCTGTTTCCAAAACTTTCGAGCGTCGTGTATTTCAAGCCGCTAGTCGCTTCACCATAAACGACATACTCGTAAATCCATTCTTCAATAATTTACGCAACAAAATTAAATACCTAAATGTTGCCGAAAACGAACCAAGCCATTGGAGAGGCCTACATTCAGCAGTGGGTTGATGATGATCAATAAAGTACCTAACTTTCAACGCAACAATGGACTTCCATTGGCAGGTCATATCTATTTTTTTAAGCTTCACATTACCCATTACGTCAACACAGTGGCGTCTTTATCTATGGTACAGGATGTGCGGCGCACACGGGCGCGGCAGCGTTAGGGTCGGCCGCGGCAGCATTAGGGTCGGCCGCGGCACTTTTTGTGAATCTGCGCACTTACTGAGGGTCGCTATGCTTACGGGCGCTAAAGGAATGATTGCACACGTGCGCTTCACGGACTAGAAGCTTCTTAGTCTTTAATAGGTGTAATGGGTAAGGATTTGAATCGAGTTTTCTATCTCTTTGTAGTGTAATTGACTAGTTTCCTCCCTTACTCTACTCCTACAACACCTACGAAATTAATAGAGGCGGTGGTTGTTAATCCGTCACACTATTACAACCCATTCATTGCTAATACTTATTCTAATTGTCTGACTACAGTTTAGTAGTCTTATAACTCAATCAGTGCATACTAGAATTTCATCTGACGGTGAGTTCACTGATACTGTATCAATATTCCTTTTCCTTGGTGTAAAGTTGTGTTTATCGAAGCGTTGGTAAAAGCAGTCGTCCATGCGAGACTGACTCATCCACTTATATCAGCACCACATTAATACTATGAAATAATTGCTAATAATTACCACTTGAAACTTAATAATTTCACATAACGTGCGTTTTCTATGACAATATGATAGATGGTATGTGTGTCAACAATCTTTGTAATAAGGGTGTAAGTGTGTTAACAAAACAAAGATGTTATTTTTACTATTTACTAATTAATTTTTAAAATATTACACTTAAGTCTAATACTACTTATAGAAATAACTAAAGATGACTTAATATTTATTATTATGTATATCTTAATGAATTAGTACTTGCAGCAAATAGTAATAAAAGCAGTGACATAATTCTTTTTTTTTTAGGAATACGACGTATACAGACGTATCGCATAATGGTAAGCTATTACCGCCGCCCATGGACACCCGCAACACCAGAGGCGTCAGAAGTGCGTTGCTGGCCTTGGGGGATGTGGAGGGAAATGAGAGGAAAGGTTGGTTTATGGACCTCCGGTATTCTCACTCCCTCGGTGAAACACAGCGCAGGCGCTGTTTCACACCAGTTTTCTGTGAAGCCTGTATCACTCCGGTCGAGCCGGCCCATGCATGCCGAAGCGTGGCTCTCCCATATAACATATTACATTACATTATGAGTACTTGGCACAATAAATTAATACCAATAGAATGATTTTAATTGTTTAAAACAATTTGATGAGTATTCAATAAAAAAGTACAAATAAGTTAATATGTATTTTACAAAAACTCGTTTTAACCTGAAACGAAACCTAGAAATGCAATAATTAGGACTTACAAAATATATTTAGTAATAACACTAATTTAATCAATAATTAAATAGTCTTTGATCACTGTGTGATATAGACACACCGAACCTATAGAGATGTTATTTTACAATTTTTTACGCAGATAATTCGTAAGTTATTAAACTAAGATTTACCTCACCTTATCATCAACAATTCCTGCAGTACTTTCCGTGTCTGCTGTATTCATCTTCATCTAAGTCATGATGTCTATATGGTGCTGAGTGTTGGTGTCTGTAAGGCCTATTGTACTCATTGTCATTTGTATAGCTCGAAGGACGCTGACGTTCAGGCCACCGTCTTCTACTTCTTTCTTGGTAGGCTGCCCGGCTCGGGCGTCGTGTTCTGTTCCTTGAACTGTGAATGTAAACGTTATAACATTTTTTTTTAACTTTGTACATCACGTGTAGTACACGTACACGCAATACCAAACAGAATTATGCATAATTTTAATAAATACCAGCTACTGTCTGTGGCTTAACTCGCAGGATTTTCTCTTTTCTCATTACAACTCTTTTTTCACCCGTATGCGTTAAATTTTGCAAGACCGTGATACAAGTGTTCATTTATTTGTATGCAGAAGCAAGTCGGTATACAAAAAATCGTGTTTTAAACTTTGGAAATGACGAGATTCCTTGCAATCGTTCACCCCTGATTTAATTCCTGTTAGGCTCTGCGTTGATTAATAATATAATCAGTTAGTCAGTCAGGATAAGTCATATTCTTATCTTCCTTAATCTTAATCATAAACAAATAAGCAAGATGTGTAATAATCCATAGTGTAAACAATAATGTGCTCAATGCTTTCTATTACTTCTTTTGCATTTTATTGTGCACAGATCGGTCCACATGTCTTTTTTAATTAGAACTTTTTTACTGATTTAATTCTATAAGACTTTATTGAAGGTAGGTATGTACTTGATGTGGCGCTCATAGCCCAGTTGCACTCGGTGATTAGAAACAATAATCGAGGGTAAGGAACGATGGCGCGGTCAGTACCTGGATGGGTGGCCGCTGGTGGCATGTTACCATGAGCGTCTCCGTGATTCGGAGGTCACGTTAAGCAGTCGCTCCCGGTTGTTATCATACGATAACAGTCGTGAAGCTTAGTTGGAGGCCTTCGGGCGGCTTAAAAACATCCAACGGCAAGATTTACGTAGCCACAACGTATTCTTGCCAGTCCCCAACCCGCACTTGGCCAGCGTGGGGACGTATGGCCTTAACCCTCTCCTGAGAGGAGACCCGAGCCCAGCAGTGGGACATTATGGGTTGTTGTTTGTACTTGATATAATTGAATAAAATATTAAAATATCAGGTGATTAATACTTTATTGTGTTCGATGCGATACATAGTGTCATAAACAAGTCCAATACAATATTGAATTTTGAAGTGAAACTCTGTAAATTATTAAGTCAACCATTAAAATTTAATACACTGACGTCTGTGTGGAGGAAACGACGCAGAACGTATACCAACTACGTATGGAACAAACCGTATACCGCAGGACAAATCTCCTTTTTAAGGAGAGGCCTATGTTAAGTCTATTCATGGTGATGATCTTAGTTTGAAACTTACAAAACGATAATGTATACATATATATATGTCGGTATTAGTCTGTTAAAAATATCTGTAGCGTCTCTTCGAAGCTTAATTTTAGAGATTTAGTATCGTTGATCTTTTAATGTAAAAACAATCGAATATCAAACAAATATTTACCCATAAACTTGTCTCTTCTTATATTGGGAAGGTTTCCTAAATTCAGGTCGATGCGGGTAATCGTCTCCTTCTATGAATTCTGGATCTTCGTGAACTGGTTTCGTATGATGGAACACAGGCCTTACGTACGGGATATGAACTGGATATGGCTTCTCCACAGGTACTGCAACCTGAAGTAGCCGTCACATGAAGAATTACAAGATAGGCAGTTAGAGTGCTTACAAACTACGTAACTTAGATCTCATCGTCAATTCGTCTAATTTAGATGATACTCTTTGCTAGGCAGTATTATTAATCGGGATGAGATCTATTAGGCAATGCATCCCACGATAATTGTTATCAATATTTCATATTCTAATGATGGGGTGCAAAGTGTATGATTCTAATTTACGATTCACCTAACATCTTGTGAACTACTTTCGCTATAGTCCTTACAATATAGCTTGATCTCCGTGACAGATAGCTAAGCTACCAAACTGAAGTTCTATATTTTCATTCTTTACGTGTATATAAAAATCGTAGTCATATGTTCTAAACTGAATGTCAGCTTAGAACATGTGAGAACTATCACGGAGGACAAGGTATATTTTAAGGACTATAAGCCAATAACAATAGTATCTGGATCAACATGCAAAATGCTGAGTATTCTTTTAAAAAATCAACGACAGACCACAAAGATTTCCCACATGCAAAGTTGCTACATAATCTGTTGCTTAAAATAGTAAAAAAGCATCTATAACAAGCATCAAACAACAAGCATCAAACAACATCTTATGTTAATGCTACTTGTTGACCGCGAAATGACTGCGGTACCGTTGCGTAATGTGAGTACCGCCACGTTCCAAGATTGACACCTATTGGCACGTGATCAATCTCCGCCCGTACCATATGAATATACTAAGTCTCATCGAGGCTGTATCAGTTTGCACTGACAGGCACTAACCTCTTTTTCAACCGGCACAGGGACCAGCTTCTCTACGGGGTAAGGAATATTTTTGTAGACAGGGTAAGGTACTGGCTTCTCAATGGGCACGAAGAGTTCCTGCAGCACGGGAACCGCAACAGGCCTAGAGATAGGCACTCGCACCGGGAACGGACGAGGCACAGGCACTATTACGGGGTGCGGTACCTCTATCTGCAAGTGCATTTCGCTCTACAGTTTCCAAACGATTTACTATACAATAAAACACGGTTGAAGATTTTCTACGCTCTTTATTAATAATTACTATTAGTCTAATTGCCCATAAATACGATACTAATAAATGATTTAAACTTGCAAAGCAATTATCAAATACCAGCATCAATGAAGACCCAGTCCGATATTCAGAACAAGTTATATTTTTACCCGTTACGCTAAAATTACATTTACTTTAATGTACCTAAGTACGATATTCTAGAACCACAGGAGTAGAGAGAATATGTTTTCCAATAAAAGCAAATCTACATGCAATTCTTCTCCCTTATATGCATAAAAGATAAAGGGTGATAAAAGAAACTTTTACTTTGTAAACACACACACACAATGCATGCCATGCAATTAATACATGCGAAGAGTGCAATGTTATGGTGAACGACCGCATGTCGTAGTTTTGTAATCTTCTAGGGTAAGAAATTTCGTTGCGTTACTCCATCAATAATTAAACGTTTTGTAAAACTAAAGGTCTTATATTGGCAATTTTATAAAAAAAAAGTTTCATAAATCAAAAATTACATTGGAATTATTACACATTAAGAGGTAAAATTTCATATATTACACGCCTGAACAACAACACAAACGCTAGTAATCACTTGCTTGTTTAAAAAACATTACTTCAGATTGGGGGCTTGGGCTCTAGCCCTATCATTTTGTTTTATTGACAGTTCTTAAATTTTTCATTCAGCCGTATTTTTGGTGGTACATGATTTGTGTCAAGTTTTCGTACTCCTTGCAGAGATGTTGTCCCTAATATGCTCCCTAAGTCAAATTATACGACACACATGGGATGAATATGGGCGGTAACACTCAGTATTCTCAATCCGTGACCACACGGAATGAACAAATATCTTATTGACTCATTGCACAAAACTATAACTTCAATATTTTCTTTGAATAAATGAATTTATTATTTATTGCTTTCACTAGTTATAAGCACCTAATGTAGCGTGACTTCAGGGAGGTCGACGAGCCCATTATTGTCGCCCAACTGCTTGTTAAATCGCCTATCATAATACATTTTCATTTCTATTGCGTAATACGATTTTCTAAAGCAGTTTTTAGCTCTAATAACTTTTTCACTTTACATTTATTAAAAAAAATTGTTTTACTCGTAAATAGGTACGGCTGCTGGCATATGGGGCATGTAAGTAAGTCATTAGAGTTTAGCCAACATAAATTATTAATTATTGGTTATTAATTAAATATTGGTTAATCGCGATGCGCTTACTTCAGATGACAGAATTCTTCAACTGTCAAGCGTATAAATGCAAAACTATATACAGGCATATTTAATGCCTAAAAATTCTATGGTAGAATTTACGAGGCTGACTGCAGAGTCTAGAATTGGATCCAGAAGACAGAGCTACTCCACTTCATATTACTCCATTTCATATTATTTAAGTATAATATGAAATTTATAAGTAACAAACTGTATTATTTATATATATTATGTATACAGATATGTATGAACCGTAGAATACAAACTAATGTAGTAATTTTGGTTGATTTGTTATTAATTTGCATTAATCAGTTTGACTACACGGTTGGCCTAGTGGTTTCAGTGGTCGCCACACTGCTTCCTACTGCGCCAAGTGTTGTGGCTTCAAATCCTACATGGAACAACACTTTGTGTGATCCATAAATTGTTGTTCTAAGTCTGGGTGTACTTTTTGTCCGTTTCATGTATGTTTGTAAAGATCCTCGTGACACAGGAATGTATATTCCTAAGCGGGAGTTGTAAAAAAAAACAAAAAAAATGTTATGCCAATGAATTCGAACTCAACGTAGGTACTACACTATATGCCGTTATCCTGAACTCTTCTGTATTATTGTCTTATATACTTTGCTGTACTTACTTAGTTACTATAGAACTTTGACTTTTTGATTATGATATTGAACAGTCGTGTAGTATATTTTTTTTTCAATCAATTAAATACTATGTTTTTTTTTAATATCACAAAACAAACATAGCAAAAGGAGTTGGTGCTGGCGTGTTTCGTTGGTAAGTGCGAGACCGGAGAGGCCCAATAATGCAGAAGCATCACTAAGACATCATGATGTGGGTCACCATGCTGCATTGTCTGCAGTCGCAGTGAGTATGGTGACCACCACTCTTGGATTCTGCTTATGCTTTCCATCAGCCAGAGTCATTTTGGGAGGTAGGTAAATATAAAAAAAAGTTAATACGTTATTGTGACTTTTATCTACGTTTTGAAATTGGTATAGGAATCAGCATCAGTCTTTAGTTATGTTAGCTGTTTAGTTACTTGCACGCGTGATTGTAATTTTGAATTTTGAATAATTTTAAAGTAATAAACAATCGCAAAATGATACAACCAAGATTCTTCACCGACTCTTTTTGAATTTTATAACAAAGATTTTAACTTTTTAAAATGTCCGTGAGTTTGATATTTTCCGCTAAATGACCTTTTAAATTTTCGATTTGTAATTTGAATAGTTGTGTTGTCGGCAGCATGTTATTTATAGACAAAGTTTAGTCAACTAAGTAAACCCATTGCAGTATTGTATTACTTGATTTCTCCCGGGCGCACGCGCTCATCATTTTACTTGCCCGAGGCCGAGAAAATTAGTGCGCGACGTGAGTTGGTTGCTTTTCCGATCCGCATTCCGTCGTATCATGTTTTTTAGCGTACAATTCTTGATATCAAGACGTGCTTAATTACATTCAAACAAACCAAGTAAAGTAATTGGAGATCTCACTTACCGGGTGTGGTTTCGGTATCGGCACGTGGACAGATTTTTCAGGCCAATGGTTTTTTTCAGCACTATCGCGTGCGTCTTTATATTTGGATTTAATGTAGGACTCTTTCCACTTCTCAACCAATTGCTTGAAATTATCATACTCATTGTTATCAATAACATTACTACTGTGTTTGTAAGTTGGTATATATGAAGGACGCGATGTGTCACGTGTTCTAAGACCCAATAAATCCTCTTCTGATTTATATTTACTGTCAAGAAAGTCTTTTGTCCAATCCGGTGTAGGTTTATTTAGTTTTTGTGATCTGAAGCGACTTGGTGTCCAATCGGATGGTTTGTTTTGTGAAAATTTCGTAAATAATGTATGCGGTCTTTTAGGTATAGTTATCACATCGTCTTCATACGCATGGTAGAGAGATTTCTTAGGCTGATCTCCAAAAGGAGAAGAATAATCAGTAGATTTGTATAAACTTCCCCAATGTGAACTCGTAGTTGCTGGGACGACATTTAAAGGATATTTTAATTGATTAGAAAAATCGCCTGATTTATATTTATCTTTGAACAATGAACTGCTGTAAGAATCACCTTCGTTATTGAATTCAGGCACATTTTTAAAAGTACTATAATCCTTTTCGGGAAATTGATGACTAGTAAAATCTATTATGTTACTGCTCGCTGGTAATAATTCATCATGGTTAAATGGTTTTTTGGGTTCACTGACTCCGTATTTAAAATTCATATTGCTGTAGTTTGTTGAGTATGTATAACCTTTTACATTCGATGATGAAGATGATGAGGTATCCTTCCAATCTTTGAATGCGTTGCTATAATTACTAGAAGCCCGTGGTTTATTATATTTTTGGTCCGAATAATTGATGCTGGGCTCATTATATTTATGATGTGCGGCAACGTGCTTATTTGTAAGTTCTGATTGAATAATTGAATTGGGCTTCAACACATTATTATCTTTCGTGTCTTCATTGTTTTTGAAAGTATAATGTTCTATGTTTGTAGGTGTCTTATTAATGATTTGATTATTTTTGAACATACTTCCATAGCTATTACCGATTTGTGAATGTGCCTTGGCTATTTCAGCGTTAGAATGTTGCATACTGTCTGATATAAGTTTACTCGTATCTAATTCTGTACGATATTTGTTATTTAGTTTAGTAAAGTCAACAACTCTTGGAAAATTTAAACCACCAGCATTTATTTCTTGTTGTTGTGCATAATTTGTCTGGTAACTGCCAGTATTTTGATAGTTAAAATTTGAGTCACTTAATACTGGTTTTTCTTGTGTTTGTTCTATCTCGGGCAAATTAAAATATTTGTCAACAGAAGGACTTGAGAACCCACTGCTAGAGACTTGCGACTCAAGGTTATTGATGTTATAATTAGGTCTAATTTTTTGTTTATTACTTATTTTAGTACCGTACAAAGGTGTATCGGAATGTTCAGATTCTGTTTTTGCGTTCAGATTACCATTGGAGGCAATATTAGACCCTGACAGAAAATTCATAGAGTTAGATGTATATTGTGACATACCAGATTGACTGTTGCCGTCGTTGTCTACACTATCACTTTGTTCATCAAAACTCTGTGAACCGTAATTTCCATTATATCCTGTAGTATCTGCGGCGCTCGGAAATGCTGGAGCGTATAATCTTGTCGAAGACTCCTGATTAATGCCGCTCAGTATGCTAGAATATTCTGGTGAGGTCGGTATAAAGCCATCATATGAACTTACATCATTAAATCCAAAAGTCGAATATGCGACCACATTTGGTCTTATACTCGTAAACTCATCTTGATCTTTAGGCCGTTTATTTTTCTTAACTTTCTTTCCGTAAGCATCGTTGCATATAACAAATAATGTTATTAAAGCAAAAGAAAATGTTTTGTTATTCATATTGAAATAGTCACTTCAGGTAACCACGCGCTATATTAACATGATACTAGAACGTAAGGTGCGAAAGGAGACCGATTGTCGACTGACCGAGGGAGCGTTACTATACAATAATGAAACTACTGCGCTTTGGAGAGGAGTCTAAGCTTACCGTCGGCTTGTGGACGGGTCTCCCGTGTCCTAAGAAAACGAAAGCGTTTCATGCTTCACGAACTCGACAAATTTCCCTGAGTTATTAATTCGTTAATGTCGCATACAGTGAATTTAATAACACCTGATAATATTATTGCAATGCTTGTAATTGTTTCCTCGTGCTATCATGTGGACATTCACTTTCCGTCGTAGAAGGGATTTTTTAACACAATTCCTATTACAGACAATTAGTCTTTTTTCTGGACAAATTTTAATTATTTGTAGTATTTGCTACTTGCTGTAGAGCTCGTATGTCTTCTTCGTGAAATACCTATATGAAAAAAAACATTCTTTGATATATGTACCTACTATTCCTTAAAAGAAAGGTTTTTCAAATACATTCAGATAATTATTTATAAATCCACCAAGCAAGGATTCCTTCCAACATTTTTCGATTCGAATTTCAGACTCACTGACTCACTGTCGGAATTTATATGAGAAAGAACCTGACTAAATATATTTTATTAACAGCGCTTAGAAAAAAAATGATTTAGTTCAAATTTTGAAATTAAATTGAAACTATACGAATTTTATATGTTTTCTTTTTATCTTATCATAGGTCGTATACCACAATACCAGGATAGCCATATTATTAACATAGCTATCCAGTTATTGCGTTATACGACTATATAAACTCAAATTAGTCGGTAAAAACTATCAATGGGTAATAGGTTGATCATACGTGTTTACACAGCCAACTGATATCATGAACGAGGAGCAATATGGCATCCACTGCACCCAGCTTTTCCTCTAGAAACATCAAATTATATTCTTACTTTATACAAATACCTAAATGTGATTGGAACACTTTCTCAACGTGCCAAATTTTAAGATAAAAAACGTTTACCTTCCAATTTATGTAAAGAAAATGTCAAGGATGGCTAAGGTGTAACTCTACGGGATTACGGAAAAATCTCTCTTGACTTTACTTTTGAAATTGCCCGGATTACATGTCTGTGAAAAATAAATGCAGAGTGTGTAAGTCACACCCTAACCGGGATCGTCTCTTCTAATTATCGGTTCATATAGATTCTGTCTAGCTTTTTGAATATATCGCCGAGCTACGTCCTTCGGTACATGAACCTGAACAAAGCGACCGTGATTAGTTCGATTGAGGCATGACTTTAAGGAGAAGTCTAAGAAAAGCAGCAGCAACATATGGCAAGTGGCCCAAAAAGTTATATGTAAAAATTGAAGTTAATGCCAATACAATTTTAATTGAACTTATTATATAGGTAATAATTTCAATTATTTTTTTTAACAACCTTTTAAATTAATTTTCAATAAAAGATGATTTATGAAAACTGAAGGTGAGCTCTTCTTTCAAAGACGTTGAAAAACAATTTGACTAGATCATGGTATATGGTTGGTGTTAAATAGTCTTTCCTCTTTCTCTTTTGTTTAGACTATAGCTGTTGGCCTCAGTGGCCCAACCGGTCATTAATTAAGTAACATCGCCCAAGGGCACCCCCTGTGGGGTACGGACTTCGGCTTGGGGCGTTACTGACTAACTAGGGCGACCAGGACCCATTTTCTAAAATATAGCGTGAGCGATTAGTGTTGGTGCGTGCTGCGTACGCTCTATGTTGAGCGATAGTGATGTCGTCGTCCGGATCCCTAAGTGCATGTTACATACATACATGGCCTACGTACGCGTGAGATTGTGCTCGGTGTGTAATCGCTAGCCGCAACCACTAGAGGGTTGGG
The DNA here is from genome assembly GCA_003709505.1 of Hyphantria cunea. Taxonomy (NCBI): domain Eukaryota; kingdom Metazoa; phylum Arthropoda; class Insecta; order Lepidoptera; family Erebidae; genus Hyphantria; species Hyphantria cunea. The sequence goes on along the minus strand of PKRV01000945.1, from coordinate 335,624 downwards.
GTGTGTCAGAGCAGAGAGTCCTTCACTTAGTTTTAATTTTTATTGTAAACTTTACCCTGGTAGGGCTATTTTGTTTTAAATCCAAAGTCCAAAGGGTGCGATAATCATTTCATCATCATCAAAAGTTTTTAACAGTCCACTGCTGGCCATAGGTCTCGCCTTTGAAATGGGGTTTTGGCCTACTATAGGTACCTCGTCGACCAGACGGATTGATATAGGGTATATTTCAAGATTTTCTACTCTTTGCAGTGATGTAGTTCTGTGCGGTTTGTTCCCTTAGTCGCCGCTTACGATACCGATGAGATAAATAGGAATGGTGACACTATATTCTTATTCCATCACTACTCAGATGTAGTCACTCACTAATCACCATCGGGTAACTTGGTTTATCTTTTACTGAAGAATTGCCACACGAAAATCAAAACATGTCAACTTAATACCCAACGATCATAAATCTGATATTTTATCGAGTATAGAGATGCAACGTTGATTTCGCGCAGACGTTAGTTAGAAAACCCACGATTATTTTTTATTTAAGAGAAAACGTACCTAACTTAAAATGAAGTGAAAATTCTTTTTTTATGGAATAGAGGGCAAACGAGCAGACTTATCGCATCATGGAAGCGATCACCGCCGCCCATGGACACGCGCAAACCAGAGGCCTTTGGGGAATGGGGAGGGGCATGGGGGGAGGGGTTGGTCACTCACTCGGTGATACACATCGTACCGTGTTTCACACCGTTTTTCTGTGAGGTCGTGGTATCACTCCGGTCGAGCCGCAGCGTGGCTTTCCTATGGTATGTGCACCCGTGCCAATCCATAGTAATATAATAAATTCAAAAGTAATTCTGTAAGTATATTAGTCTGTGTGATACACTTTCAAGATGAGTCTTTCGAATCATTCAAAGCGATGAATTTCTAAATAGATATATTGGGCCTTGGAGAAGGACATAGGCTACTTTTGTCGCAATAACCACAATAACACGCGAAGCAAGTAGTAGCTACAGACAAATACTACAATTACGAAAAGAGAATCAAGTCAACTTTAGTTTAGGTTGCCTAGTTCTGGGTTTGAATTAATGTGTCTATAATCTGTGGAATGAGATAAAAAAGTAAATGTAGAATATGTAAACCATAGATAGATGGATAGATTTGTGAATTATATTTCATTAAAAAACAGAAAAGGAAGGCTGTAGGTTAAACTGAAAACCATTGTTTCCATTTTCCATTATTTACTTGATTCTTAATAGGTATGTTTTTGACAGCCACATATTTTACAGTTAACCAAACTATAGGTGATTAAATAGGGTTACATCAATAAGGCACCTAGAACGCCTGCTGTAAACATATCAAAATAACACGTCAGAACCAATACACTAAACGTACTTTATACTAAAGGAGAGACTAAACAATTTGTTAATGACAATGGGACGCTGTTAATATTCATTTTCAGATTATGTTTCATTAAAAATGCAATCAGTTTGTGCCTTCACTATTAAACTTACGAAGAACTTCAGAGATATTAACGGCAATAAGACCGAAACGGTCAATTTGCTATTTTAATTATTTATATAACAGCGTATAGCAAATGCTCGCATGGATTCTTACAGATATTTCTTCTACTTACCTTTCTAATACCTTTAAACGAGAATCTCTGGGAGATCCAATATATATACATATATAAATCGTAAACGGCTCCAACGATTATTATGAAATTTAGTATCAGACTATTTCGGAAGCGATAAATTGATCTGGATAGGATTTATTTTTAGAAAATGTTCCAGAAAACGCTCAGACATCCAAGTACCTAGGCTAAGAAGCTTTAAGTTATGTACTTAATTACTTAGTACAATAAAGAGATTTATTATTATTATTATTACCTAACAAATAAGTGATGTAACCTTAGAGCATAGTTTATAAAATGAGTGGACACTGTAGTTGAAACTCGATTGTATTGTGGGGTTTAAGCTTAATTTTATTGTTAGAATACTATATATATAAATGTATTTTGTTATATAAGCTGTAGATTTAAATCATTTTCCTGCACCTTAATCGAAGTTATTTATTGGTTGGCTCAATGTGCATCAAAGCAAAAGTAATGGCTAGTTTCTATTTTGGGCAGCCGCTTGTACAGCATAAACCTAATTTTGGAGTGTTTTTCTTTTCAGGCATTTCAAAAGAAGCAGTTGATTTGGGACAAGGAAAAGGAATGGTAAGATTATTAAGTAGGTTACCAGTCTTTTGTCCCGCCTAAAAATTCAATAAAACAAACAAATACCCTAAAACATTTTTATTTGACTATACAAATCATTAAATTTTCATACAGTTTCCATGTCAAACTAATTAATTCATAGAGTACTTACACTACAACTTCGCAGTTAAGATGGCCACTATGCTTCGAAAGCTTATATCTAGAGCCTTCATAGCGTGAAGGTGCCACTTTGTACTAACGATAACTTAACAATAAGTTTACAATAGAAATAGTGATAGAATACAATCACAGTGAATTATAATTAATCATATGTTTTTTTCGTATATAGGTACATAGGTTAAGAATGCTATGTATTCACGTGACCAATAATCGTGATAATATTCAAATACTACATCTGTGTACTCACTGTTAAATAGGAAAAGAAGGTCATTATAAATCGTTTAAAAACAGCTTTCTGGCTAAAACAAGTGAGTTTATAGATCCTAAACCATCGTAATATATATTAATCAAATGAATAATCACAATCCACTGTAATTTTATTTCATCACTAAACAAAAAGCAAAAATAAACCATAGACAAAAAATTATACAAGTGAAAGGAGTAACAAGTGGAATGATACATTTTTTTTTTTGTAATTTTGGTATCTTTTTGAGAATCGTCATCCTACAATAATCTAACTTATAACGATAAATAATGGATACTCTGAAAGTAAATAACAAGATTATAAATAGGCACACTCGAGAACATAACACGCATTCAAATATCGACATCTATCTAAAGGGCGAATATAACCAAAATGTTTGTATCATATTAAATTTTTGGACGCCATTGTCATTTATACTTTATAAAAGATTGGCTACCGCCGTGTAGGTAGGTACATGTGTGCATGAAGTTTTAAAATAAGTAAATAAAAAATAAATATAAACATCATCATGTAACAAACATCATAGAAATGCAATTCAACCCAGATTTTTTATTTTCAAATGCAAGTGTGGTTTTTGTTATATAAAAGTATTTTGAGATATCGGCTTTGTGATCCCATGCTAAGCTGAACCCGTTCAAATTTACCTGTCGATGAACAGACTATATATTTCTCAATATTTACTATAGATAAACTGTACCCAGATACAATATAAATCGTACTCATGTATACTAATGTATAAAACTGAAGAGTTTGTTTACTTGGACGCGCTAATCTAAAAAAATACTGGTCCGATTTAAAAAATAATTCCAGTGTTAGATAACCCATTTATCGATAAAGGTATCGGCTATATATCATCACGCTAAGATCTATAGGAGCGGAGCATTACGCTACGGGCAATAGGAGACGCAGACGAGGTTGCGTGGGTCAGCTAGTCACCTTATATTTGTTGGAATCAACCCACTAAGTCTGGCGCTCTGTTACATAATAAATATGACAATGGCGTTTCCAAAAGATTCTAAGTATCCAGTAGACAAAAACAGAGATTCATCGAAGCTTGAATAGCGACATTCAAAGTTATCCTGCGTATGGCCACTGAACATTTTGATACTTTACCATTTCTCTCGATAAAATATAATCAATATCTAACTATATGTGAATATTTAAATGTATCTCAGGGGTCTACTAAGAAATATCTATTAAACTTTGAAAACCTGTAGTAAGCCCACAGGTGTTCCAATATACAAAAATATCTATCTATCACGTTTATGAACACTTTAAATTCTAACATGGTCATCTATTTATTGAATTTATTTGTGAAAGGCCTTTTCTATACGGTGCAAGAGTCTGTAGAAAATTAGATATCTCTTTACGTAGCTATAAAGCTTATTAAATTCATGTGAATTATTGTTTAGGCCCATAGATAAGGTACATGAAACTCTTTTATTGATACTTCTTTTACTATAATACATTAAGTGGATAACATCTATTAGGATTTATTCTATTTTTAAAAGGTTTCTACTCTGACAATAAAACAGTTTCTTTCATATTAATATTTGTAAATCATGCATGTGTATATTGCAAACATCTATCTACTCTCTATAAGTTACATCATAAAATAGTATTTCGAACAGATACCTCTCAATAATATAGTGAAAGACGAGAATACAACAAGAACAGTAAATGTTTACGAATGAAATCTACCAATGTTAAGATTTGTGACGTTAAAAACTTTAGAAAAATATTTATAATCTCTGGTTTGAAGTCGACGTTACCCTTATCATAATTATTATTAGAACACACGCAGTCGATTCCTCAGTCACATTGTTGTTCGGTACAATACGTATTTCGTGAAACGAAACGAATAATTAAAAAAAAAAACATCCGCCATTTTTGAATGTGCAATATAGTCATCATTTAAACATTAACTAACAAATTGCTAGCGAATTTAATTTTTGTGACACTTTTAGTGACCTTTTCGTTGAAAAAAAGATTTAAAGCATAGCTGTCGACTTATAATAAAAATAACCGATTAATATAATCAATTAAGCTTTGGCTGTCAAAGCGTATCACTCACATATTCGCAACGCACACTCGCTTAAGTTAATACAATTTACAGTGCATTGACAATTCCTCTAACCCGATATTATAATATTATTTACCCTTTATGTTTCAATTCAAAGTTCCTGTGTTTAGTGTGTGTAGTACTTTCAACTATCAAATGCGATCCTTAAGAGCAAGAGTTGCATGTTATGAAACATAGATGGCGTTAATCACAAACCACAACGTTCGACAAATATTGATGTCAATATTTTAATTATTTGTTTGAAATATTTACGCCAGTGCTACCTAATAGAATAAAATGACATATAATAAACTTCAGACTAGAAGATAGTGATTTCTACTTCCCTTAGACTTTAATAGATAACTTGAAATTTAAGAAGATATACTTGAACTAGTTACATGACATTTAATTACAAACTTTAAGATCACATACTGGGATGGATGAGGAAGTGAAAATCGTAGCTAATACAAAATAGTCGGATAAGGTAAATAGGTACTCTGGTGCTGATTTACGCAGCTAAATAGACCTTAAGTTATTGTGTAAAAGTTCAAATTTATCTGCACTACTACCATCAAATTAAATTACTCTGGTCCTATTCAATAATTGAAATCTAATGGGTCGCTATTAGCCTTAATAATGAAGGGATTTGTTCAAGACTAGAATAAAATCGCATACCTAATGTGCGCCTAAAATTATTATTATCCACTTTAAGTCGGCGAGCGAACTTTATTCTTGGTTTTTGCAGTTTGTGTGACGATGGGTTATAGTTGTGGGGTTAAAGGGTTGTGTGGTTTTAATGCGCGGAGGCTGCGGGGGAGGGTGCGGGGGGTGCGGCGTGTCTGAGCCGTGCGCGCACTTCTTGCAGCGTGGGATTAGTTCCCGATTCTATTTCTTCTGTGTTTTGTTCCTGCGCTTGTTCTAAACGGCGGGCTCGTTCGGCTATTGCTCGTTCTAATTCTGGAAACAAGAAATATAAACATCAGATATAAGCTAAAACAACTTTTTTTCAACAACTTTTTCACATCGAATTTATAAATTTTGAGGATATAAACTAATAGACGCTTGAAATTCATTTATTACATATAATCGTTTCTCCGTGTGATCACAGATTAAGAATATAGAGTATCCCCCCTTATACATTAAGCGGGTATGCAAGATCCATCTAAGTAAGAAAACTCGCAGGACATCACTGGAAACCTTGAACACACCCTTTAAAAACCCAACGTGGTATCACAGACCAAAATTCCCTTTCTAAGTAAAAGCCTATGTCCAGAAGTGTGGAATGAACTGTCGCCTGCGGTATTCCCGGACCAATACGACCTCCAACCTTCGAGAAAAGAGCGTACTCCTTCTTAAAAGGCCGGCAACGCACTTGTTACACCACTGGTGTTGCGGGTGTCCATGAGCGGCGGTAATCGCTTACCATCAGGCGATACGTCTGCTCGTATGCCACCTATATCATAAAAAAGTGGAGTATTAAAGGCTGATGATGATAATGATGAAACATTTAAGCAATGATACTGCAGACGAAAAGGTAGTGTTCTTTTAAATACCTGTAGATAGAAGAAAATAAGCAGAAAGTAATTGAGTTCAAGGTGAACCAGGTGTACTAAAACACACACATGTTCATACCTACGTTTGTTTATTACAGCACATTTCCGTTTATACGAATGGGCATACAAAATATATTTCCTGTCTTTTACTGATCAAGTCCATTGTCGGACAAGAGAGTAGGTAGTTAGGGTCAGACACATACAGCTCCTTCCAATTATTTTAAGATGCTATAATCCAAAAGGCCAGGCCACTTTAAAACTTCCAACACGGTACGCAAAGAAGTGATTTTCCATTAGCCTCATTACAGGTAGATTACTTTGCGACCTTCTTAGGGCATTAAAAGGCGACTTCACAATTAAAGTTGTAATGTACAGTCTTGAAACCAGTCTAATAACCAAATAGCCAGCCTGTCTGCCTTTGTCATAATATAGAGACTGGCAGGTATCTTGGCCAATTTCCTTAGATGCGCAGAAATAGTTTTTTTAGGTACCTTTGGTTGACAGAAGAATCCGGAGATTGTAGTAGCATCGTTCACCGTCAGACGACTACACTTTGGTTTTGTTTGTTTTGATAAGTTTCAATAAGTTTACTATGCGCGAACTTACCCCCACTACGCCGAAATCTGACCAAGTTACGTGCCGGTTATACCCCACCCACAAAGCATTCCAGTCTAACCATTTGTTGTTATTAATTCTGCCTTAATCTAGAGTTTATTCAGTTATCGATCTAATTCTTTAGTAAGTACACCTAATCACGCAAAATAGGGCCATTAAAGTCTTCGAGTTGCGAAAACCCAGCCCGCGAGTTCAGGTCAAGTACATCTAACATAATTGGCATAATATTATCGTTTAATTGGTTTTGTAATTTAACGAGAACGTTGTATTTCCGATTACAAGTAATCGAGGTTATATAAACCTGTAAAAGCTTAAATCTTAATATTATTTAAGTATAAATAAATTTACCTAATACACCTAATGAATTTCAGTTTCCTCTGCCTGTAATATACTTGGTAGTGCTACCTACATTAAAGAATCGACTGTTTGAAGCACACCCACGTAGCATACGTTATATAAACATGAACGTAATAAAATATAAAATGTGTTCCTATAAAATGAGTGATATAGTAGTAGTAGTAGTAGTACTTTAAGGATGAGCAGACACGTATGTTTTAAACATCTAAAGATGGCAAGGCATACCAATCCCATTCTTGCTCATCCTCATATTCCGGAGTAAAACCGCCTTAAACGTACCCTTAGGATAAATGTAAAGAACCATATCCACAAAAAAGTCTTACTAATAGATGGAAATGAGTTGAATTCAGTAGATGTCATAAAACAGAGTCGGAAGTTATAAGCATTGGAGAAAGAAGGGATTTTTTTTAAATCACTAGTGAAAAGAATAAATACCTCCACGTGAAAGATACAAGGACTAAAGAGCCAAGAGAAAGGGGCTTACAGTAAACAGCACAATTAAAGTGAGGATAAAATAAAGAACTGCATCGTCAACATCCAAAGATATAGAGCAACCCTTCATAAAGTACTGGTGTCAAGCTTAACACGCAGAGCTACCAAAAACTGCGTTAATATAACGGTGATTAGGACAAGTTTAATGATAAGGGAAACTCACTGTTAGTCTTTAATTAGTCTTAGTCGCTGAACTTAACATATCGCGAAAAATTCAAGGACCAACAGTAGGAGAAATTGGAGAGCTGAGACAAAAATATAATCGAAAGATAGATAACCTAGTATCAGAGTCAAATATGACCGCAGAAAAAAAACCGCTCGACTTCAAAAGAGCATATCTCGGGTAACACATCGGACCACGGTGGGTATTACGACTCAGACACCGGTGAAAAGATGAGATTACCAGAGATATGAAAGAGATTAAAGTGCCTGATTGTCGGAACTGGCGCGGAATAGAAAAGATTGTCGCAACCTACTGTCGAAGTTCAAGACACGTTTTAGGTCGCTGAGAGAGCGAAGTAAGTATCTGCAGAATTATAGCCATAAAAATTGTTATCTGTATTTTTCATTATATATATTGTGGTTGCAATTGAAAAAGAGTTGTCATGAGTTATTATTCCTATGCAAGAAATGACAGTTTACTAATGAATAAATATTGTGCCGGTTATGCCAAGGACTTTTAACATTTACACTTGTAACTGATACTTTATGACCTAAATGAATGGAATTGTTTTAATGATTCATAGGTCCCTGGGATCATTAACGGCTAACGGAAGTCACAATAAGCTCATGCAGTTTAAACCAAAAGTATTGTTGATAATCAATTTTAATCCCAATTTTTAAATATATACAAGCAATGCAGCGAATTTACATTGCCTAGTAGTAGTCCAGAAATCGAAATTTAACCATAATTATTTATTTTATATCCATATATACTTAAACTAACAAATACTAAAAATATGTCGAAAGGACTACAAAGTTTTTGCTTCACGTTTAGATAGTAGGTACTTGTTTAGATTTTGCCTATATTAGCATATATTTAAGCTAAGAGAGAAAAAAAAAAGAATTCTAAATACATACTAACACCAATAATTAATTTAATTTAAATGCGAATACGGGTTTCTTCATAGCTATGTTTGCCACACATTACCTTCTTAAATGTCAATTCTTCTTCGCAATCACATCATGCAATTTTGTCCATACGTTATAGAGTTTACTTAACAAGACAAGGGACAGGAAGACCCAAACAGTCTTTCCAGAACAGTTTTCGCTCATAAATTATTGTCAAAATCCAATCCATAGCAATGTAAGGCAATCCGCGGTCAAAATTGTTTTTCTTTTCTTTAACAGGTGTACCTCTTTTAAATACCCGGGGATTAGACACACAATAAAAACATATGATAATAAAATAACGTTGGGAAAAATATGTTTAAAAAACTTGTTATTTTTAATAAGGTACCTAAGGAAGTATTTGATAGACAAATGATAATTATATAGTTTTACTACCATCAACTATTGAGGTTACGACATAAAAACCGTTTTTTTAAGTAATGAAAACATCATCATCTTGCTAGTGTTTATTATTCCCAAGATTTGGGGTCAGCTACTAGTTCAACCAACAATATATATATATATATATATATATATATATATATATATATTTCTTAACCAAATGCCTACTATTAGTTGCAGATCATAATCGACGAATGAATTCCTAAAACGAATAAAATTGTTCTAAGCTCTTATTGACTGCGGATAGTGATTTCTCTAGCGTCTGGCAAATCAGATAGACGAGAAATAACCAGATGCAGTTTCACTTTCATCCAACCTTGGTCGTCGACATCCGCGTACAGCTAATTAGAGAAAATTGTGTAAAATCCGATTCAAGGTGCAGACTAAGCTAAACTTCATTTAATTGTATGCCTCGAAAGGGATCGTTCAATAATAATTGACTTGTGGGGTGAACGCCCGCTGAGTGCACCTGCGATACTCATATCGAACTGCACAGGATAAAGAACCAAGCGCAGCGTCCAAATATGCGAGCAAAAAAAAACAACCCATACGAGTTTTGTGGAATTTGTACTCAAACTTCGACACAAAATAAAACCTAACATGCAAGAGAAAAAGTAAATAGGCCAGCAAACTTGTTTCATAATTTTTTACATCACATCTTTGTATTGTCGGAGGAGAGGTGGGTAATCGTAATAGGGTTCGAAGTAGTGTTTAAGTTAAAGGATGAAATGTGCCTATATAATGATGCAAGCAACAGGTATGGCGGGTGCTGGTCAATCAATCAGTTTTACGATTTATGGCATAACGTTGTTAAATCGAATATATACGATAACATATATTTCGCAAGTGATATCTGTACCTAAGTACTCGTAGTTTATTGTGAACGCATTAATCGTAAATAAAACATATAAAAAATTTGTTTCCCAATTACAATTGAAATCGTTCGAGCATAGATTTAAGAACGTATATGTAATATTATCATTATGTTACCTGGGGTTTCTCTATGTTCCTTTACTTGATTTAGAATTTGCTTCTCTTTGTGTTTCGACAGGGCCTTCTCCAGTTCACTTTTCTGATTGAGAACATTCTTTCCTCTGAAATACAATGAGATTAAAACATAATATAACAAATTCACATAAATGTAATAAATTTCATTGTTTATAAAAAAAAAATAATAGTATTGGCGCCGCAATCTTATCGCGACTGATAATGTTCGTACAAAAACGTTACCATATATGGTCACAGTTCGGTAGACAGTTTTATATTTGTATTACGTAATATTTAATAAAGATAAGGTTTTGCATTTCAGTACAATGACAGTGGATTGACTTATTTGTATTATAATTTACTCCAGTAAATACAACATATCTAAAACTACTACATATACATATATCGCTTTTTTGTACTTTTTAATTTGCTTCTTGCTTTCGTGTTTAACAGCTGCAGTCTACAAAGTCTTACAAAAGTGTATGTGTGCGTGTGGTTCTCTGTAGACCAAAACCCAACTTAATTAAAATATTTACCCACCAGATATTTTACAACGCGGAATTATTAAATTCTTTAGGTTCCTTGATAAAATATATGCTGGTATCCTTGAATGCATGTTATTTCAACAGCAACCACTCTCTTGCGGAATTTTACAACAATACCAAGTATCTTACAGTAGGTAGATGTTTTTCCTTCATTGAGATAGTTCCTTAACAAGATTTCCCACGCACCGTACCTGCATGTGTGAACTATTTTGTACGTCGACGTCAGTTAAGTTATTGTATTGTTTTCTTTGCTGCACATGTGTCATATTAGTGCGTAATAAGTATACCATGTATTTCTCATACTGTTGCATGTCTGTTCGGCTTTGTTTCAATATTACGTTCACCATTTTGTTTATCAAATGGTGCCGTTATAACTTGTTAATCTAATATATGAAATTCTCGTGTGGCGGTGTTTGTACCAAACTACTCCGACCGATTTTTATGAAATTTTGTGTGCATATCGGGTAGGTCTAAGAATCGGCCAACATCTATTTTTCATACACCTAAATGATAAGGGTGACCAATCCCTAATATTTCTTTTTTCATTTTATTATTTAAGGCAAAACAACGTTTGCCGGGTCAGCTAGTTATTCTATAAATTTGAAGAAACATCAACGCTATTTAAAATGTCATGTAGTCGCATTCCTTCCCTAAAACCAAGTCTTATATATACGAATATGGTCATATGGCATTATAACGTTATCACTTCGTATAGGTATTTTTTTCAATTCGATTCTCGATTTCCATCTAAGCTTTAACAGCTTAGACGAAAATCGAGTATCGAATTACCTCCGAGTATCCTGTTACTGTGAGATCGTCAGAATGATTTAATCCTAACTAATTGCTACCATCTTCATGGGATAACGTCGCACTACCCGCATCACTCCAATCAAAACCAATCTCGACTCCACCTTGACTGCCGGAATTTAATACGTAAACGTACTTAACGTAGTTACACGAGAACTTCAGAGCTTAATTTAGATATAATATTTTCGCTTTAATATCTGCTATCGGTCACATGCTGACAGTGCTTTAAAAACCATTCTAGGTCTAAGACAGATTGGATAAAAAAAACGTACGATTCCCATCCAGGACTATTATGTGATGAGAACCATCACTTGTCCTGTATCTGCGTTTAATTTACCCATAATATGTGTATTTATATATGTATTTATAAGTACGTTTACCAGCAGTCAATACAGCATTGATTCTGCTTAGTTCAGGACAAGACTTGTATTTGTTTCGAATTATTTACCCAAAAAATATAAAATGTAACTCCAGTGAAATACATCATATAATAGTTGTTTTGCACGATTATTATATAGTTTTTCAGTTTCAGAATTTACTTCTTATCTAAACCTTAGTGTTATCGTTATGATATATATATATATATATATATATCTTATATAGTCTAATCAAAACAGCTGTCAATAATTTAGATTTTTATTCTTCCTATCAGTTTAGAAAATATATAAGTTTATTTCATAATTATATTAGGTACCTCATAACAAATTTACGAATAAAAGTGTTGTACTGGGTAGATATAGAATGCTCGTTACTGAACTGGGAATTGCTTCCTTCCGCTAAGCGGCGCTCGCAGCCGTGCACGGAAATAACAGGACGAGACGTCAATGCGATTGTCGGGGAAATGGACTGAATCAACAGGTCAAAACATCTGTAAAATGTATTCATCAGCATTCCTCAATCGAGTTGAGTTGCTTAACAAAAACATGTGCTCGGGTAAAATAAGATCGGCGCGATTCGGGCGACAGATGTTCAATAATATTATAGCGGGTGCAAGTCTTATGACCGGATGCGGTGCACCTGTGCGCTAAGAAGCCGAACCAAACTTAGACTTAGCAAAAACTAAAATATGCTCGTGACTAGTAAGGCCAATAATTACGGTAGGTTTCTGTTGATTCTCTCTTATACCTTTAAACGAACAATTCGTATATACATAAATGATTCCAACGATTTTTATGAAAATTGTTAGGGGGTTTCAGAGGCGATAAATCGCTATTATTATGATTCATTTTTAGACAATTTACAAAAGAAAAATACCGATCAAGTTAAAGGTAGGTATGCTTGGTAAGCATGTATCATTTCATGTATTTTATTTACTTATATATGTGTAAGTGCCTATAGCAACAACAGCAACTGTACGTATGCATATTTTGGATGAAAGTATAACGTTTTGATACAAATCTTTTCTTTTCATTATAGGTTGATCGGATGAATAAATAGCAACTTTTCGCTATTCAGTTCAATCTTTGCGGCCTGAATTTGTTATTCGGTTTGGTATCAGATAGTGAGTCAGTATCTGATCCTAGATATCTAAACGTAAATTTAATATTATTTTTAAAGCGACTTTACAATTTTTTAAATTTGATTTGCAACAAAATTAATAATCTCCGTAATAATAGGATGTGACTGAGCTTTATAACCGCTAACTTTAACGTTTCTATTAACTCAACATAGATAAATATTTATATAGTTTACATAATATATATTGTAATAATTCTAGAGTTAAATGTACTTAGATATTTCATTAAATGTTTTATCAAAACATAGCTGTTTCACATAACTTTGTTGTTTTAATATAAAGTTTTGTTCGTTATAAAACTGCACTTCATGACTAGAGAAGAATATTATAATGGTTAGATAGAATTTAGTTGTTAGGTAAGAAGCGTTCGACATACTAGATATACTGTGATGTAAAAATTACCATTGGCTCAGTAGTTTATTTTTGGGGCTCACTTAAGCAACTTACTATGGCCGTCAATAGTGCCATATCCCACGTGATTTGAAAGTTTGAAGAATGTTCGTGAATTCAAATGTTACTTTTATTATTGTGTACATTTGTCTAAATAGTGTGAAAATTAAATTTAAATTCTTATCTAACACAGATACATTGAAACGTCTGAATAAGGAAATTGTCTGAATTACAAACAGGTGTATCCGAGTACGTACGTAAATGATTACCTTGATAACATAATCTGCGTGTTGCGTCGCAGCTAACTAGTTAATTACTTCGTGTAATATATGCTTTAAGGGTTTTTTAATGGTGTACGAATAAAACTATTATACAATGAGTACCTACTAGTCTAATTCTCGTGTCACGTTTTTGCTTACGATGAACTCCGAAACTATGCAACCGAAATTCACGTTTTTTAATGTGTTTTGCCGGTGTGCCTCAAAAAAAAACAATTAACATTATATTCAGAGCAATAGGAGCCTAGCTCAATTTTGTACAGAGACACAGACGGTAATTTTATTAATACACTGGATTATTAAAATGAAAGGTATTCTAGAGTTTGATAACAGACGAAGTTTAAAACAATCCTCAGGAACGAGAAGATTAATTGAAGAAATTGGTTAAGTTCTTCACTTTTATGTTCGTTTGTTTATTTGTAATCGACTTGTGCAGTTTTTTTTTCAAAATTTATAAGTTCTAACGTGCACGTGTCTAATTGCCCTGCATATATCTTTAAGGCTCAAGTCTCATAGACGATTCATAAAACTTGGCGCACTTTTCTTTTGCTAAAACAGTTTTAAAATAAAACCTAACAAAAAGAAATATTATTAATTATGAACGACCAAAAGGAGCTAAAAGACCTATGTCCAACAGTGGAGCAGTAAGCTGAATAGGGTAATGATGAAGATGACCAATTCAATTAATATGAGTGTTTTCTCATTTTTCCTATATAAAAAACGTCTCTACCGTTTTTCAAACTTTGTAAACTGTCGTGACGTAGACGTGACTCTAAGAAAGAGCCCAGAATATTACGATTAATTAAATAAGTATATACTAACATCCTTTGATTGAAAAGCAGCTCCCTGTGCAGATCCATACGTTGAGGACTCTCCAAACAGGGGTTCGGCAAGCGGCGCGGGGCGATGAGTCTATCGCTCCCCGCATCCCCCTCTTGAACCATCTCCACGTCCGCACTCACGGCAGCCTCTGACACCAGCGTGGGGACCAGGCCCACGCCGCTAACTCCACTCAACGCGCTAGCTGATAGAACTGCAAATAAAAACATTAATTACTACTTTATGAGTATAAGTATACTTAACTCAAACATACATAATCAGCTTGATTGTATTTACCATACTAACGTGATTCTAATGAGCATAGGTCGTGGGTTAGAGATCAGTTGTTTTGTCTGGGTGTCATGTCTATTTCATTTAAACATTTAGAAATATGTTTATCAGCTGTATGATTCTGTCTAGTGATCAGTTGGCCGTGTGCAAGAAAAAAATATTTATATATTTTTTTATGCCAAACTTATATACTACTGACACCTGTGTACTCGAAGAAGAGCAAAAGATATTAAGTATTTAGCCAACTGTTATATGGTCCAAGTGCCTTCATCGAGGCAAGCCGTTTGCGGTTTTGCCGACGGAAATTGGAAGTATATTGAAATGAAAAGGTAGGTAAAGGCAAGGTAATAAAAACAGATTTTTTTTGCAGATGAATTTCAGAATGCAAGCAATAGTTCGAGTAAGTCAGGTTCGATCTGAGAGCTACTTTAGGTGTTAAGTATACTGAAAGTTAAAAGTTCTCCAGCTATACCATACAATAAACATCGATATCAACCTATCGCCGTCCACTGCTGAACGGAGATTAAAAAAAGTAAACAAAAGACAAACGTATGGAATGGGTAGTAGGTAAACATACAACGTTAATATTTTCCATGAGATAATTAGCAAACAACGTAGTATCTTTACAATATCAAGGTACACATTTAAGTGTCCCTAATGAATCATGGATGATATCATCATCACCATGACTGTTTCCGAAGCAAATTCGTGCGCTAGCAGAAGATGAAAAAATGTATTAACATGCGTTTTGGTATTGTTCAACTTTTAAGGCCGGGCGTGGTTCTACAAATCCAATAAAATGAGTCTGAAGGTCATCTTAGATGTTTTTGTAGTATAATTTATGCTGCTGTAATTTTCTGAACACAATATATATTTCAAGTCGAAGATTGCCCTATATGCTAAATTGTGAAACTTGAAACCTGCGTATAAAAATGTCCAGTGGGTTTATGAGTATGCTTCAAAAAATCGAAACGCTACAAACCGATTCAAATATTGTTTTTATCTATTTTCGCTTTTGTTTCCTCGTTTCTTATCAATAGCAGCCACAACGTGCCACAGCAAAGCGTGGCAGGGTAACTGGTCATAATTTATTTCAAATGTTGCCCAAATCGTAAAATACTGAGATCTTTTTTTATGGAATAAAGGGCAAACTAGCAGACGTATCGTCTGATTGTTAGCGTTTACCCGCCCAAGAACACCCGCAACACCAGAGGCGTTACAAGTGCGGCGCAGGCCTTTGGGGGAGGGGCCTCCGGTATCCTCACTCATCGGGTAAAACACAGCGCAGGCGCTGTTTCACATGGGTTTTCTTTCATCACTCCGTGGCTCTCTCACAGTAAGCGTACGGTAAGTGATTTCAGCAGTAGTAGCATTGTTCACGAATGTATTCGTCAAAATTACTCATCATTATACCAAAGGTACTTTTATTTCTGGTTCATGTTCTATTGCGACTTATTTCAATTCACATTTTCTTTTTAATTTATTAATGGTGGACCACTTGTTGAAAATTATTAAGCATTTATTTCTGATATTACTCATATTTTGTGTCAATAACAACAGGACGACACGGTGAATACAATACAGCACACTAATAAATAACAAAAAAATTGA
The DNA here is from genome assembly GCA_003709505.1 of Hyphantria cunea. Classification (NCBI taxonomy): domain Eukaryota; kingdom Metazoa; phylum Arthropoda; class Insecta; order Lepidoptera; family Erebidae; genus Hyphantria; species Hyphantria cunea. The sequence goes on along the minus strand of PKRV01000945.1, from coordinate 319,153 downwards.
GGATATCACTTTAACTTTACTGTCAACTATTGAAAAAAAATTACAAATACATAGAGACTAAAAATTTAAAATTAAGATTGGCTCCATTAAATACAACCATACCGACATATCATATGTGTGTATTCGTTATTGTAAAGAATGCGGTAGGTATAGGAAATAGTTCAGATAAAAGACGAGACGCATTATTTTATGACTGTGACCCCATTTACGAGCGGAATACGTCAGTAGTGTGATTGTGAGCCCTCTGAGTTCAGGTTAATAAGAACGTCGAGTGTTGAGCCATCTCACTTTCTTTCGAGGGAAATAGCAGAGTAATATCCAAATGATAAATTTCTAGGGAAGCGCAATGTGCCGTCCAAGTTTTTAAAATATTCTCGTTATCTCAAACGACGACCTCATTTTCAAAGCTTATCCGGACGGAATTAATTTATATGTGCAAATAGTAGAACATATACAGTAATTAAATGTTTACTCATTTGAAGTTCATTGTGGTTATAAAACAAAATAAAACTGAACGTAAGAAGGAATAAAATGAGATTATAAAACTGACCACCCCTGGTACGGCAGCAACCTCTGAATATGGTAAAACACTATACTATATTTGATTCTTACTTGAAGCGAATAAAATATACTACAATATTAATATAACTCACATTCACGATCCACATTTTCTTTTAAATTTCGAAAGAACTTTATTTCCACCGACCTCAGGACAAAGAAATACTAGTGCCTCGTGTAGGGCTGGTGTTCTTTAAGAACAATGACTATAGATACACAAATACAGTATTATCTTATTCGACATCTATAAAACTTGCAAAATATTATGAAATAAAAGAGAGCAATACGTTCGTTATGTGTGTCCATTGAACCGTTACATTATAAGTAAGGATAAGAGAAAGAAAAAACAAAAGACAGAGATACTTTGATGTATGAAATACCCATAATTTTCCTGGACACATTAACCTAATATTAAATTAGTTACAACTTAAAGACGGCTTTTTATGGCCGTCATCAGACCGACGTGTTAGCAAGCAGAATTACTTTAAAATTCATGCCAAATTACATAATTGCGATTTTTACGATGATGTCGAAACGGTAGAAGGAAACTGTGAAGCAATAACGCACAACGATAACCACTTATAGATAACAGTTATCAGGTTTGTTTCGTGTTATACACTTGATTAGGTAGAATCAATGAGCTTTGTGTTTTTATAGTGCAACTAGTATAATTTCGTAATATGAGACAACTATTATTATTTAATTAAAAATTATTTAGTAGATATTTTTGATCACTATTAATGTAAACACCAGCAGTCTATGTATAGCAGTGGACGTCTTTCGGCTGAAATGATGAAGATGAATGTATAATAACCAAAACACCGCCTGAATACAAAAACACTACAATGCAATACATATCAACATCGTGTTACTTTGAAAATATGAGATTTAATGTAATTAATTTATCCCTAGAAGCGTTAGAAGAAAATTTTAAGGTTGCTAAAATAAATATTTAAAAATGTATTAAATATATGTATAATTTAAAATTATTTCATTTAATTACAAGTTACATAAGCTTGTTTTTAAGTAAGTATATGTAGTGTGTCATTATTTTCGCCTATTTCATCCATATATCCATAAGTTCTTGAATACAACAATATTATTTACGAAGAAACAAGACAAACGTTCAGATTTTGATATGTACCTACTTACACGCCGCCCATCACTTAATTATTCACACTTTATCCTTGTTTTTTAGCCGAAAACTATTACGCTATACTAATCTATATAAAAAAATGAATCACCGAAATGTATGTACCGCATAACTTCCGATCGGCTGCACTAATTTGGATATTTCTTTTTGTATGTGTTCGTTATTGTCAGGACAAGGTTTGTACATAGAAGAAAATTAAAAATAACCTTAAAAGTTTTTTTTTCAACATCTGTACGAAACTGAAGCGATCATAATTACTAAAATTTTCAGAAATTTAGATAATATTTACGAAAGAAATATATAGCAGTACGAAGTTAGCCGGGTCAGCTAGAATTATAAAGAGGTAAAGTTTCTAAGTTTATTTCTATGGTTGTAGTGGGTAATCTACGGAAGTACTAATCCGATAATGAATCTTTCTATCACTAACAGAAAGCGACACTATTCAGGAGTGACGTCCATATTTTATTATAATTGAACAAAAAATTCAGTTAAAGATAATAATAGTATGTATTTGTAAATAAAGTCGAACAAAAGCGGGCGGTTAACGCCCTACGAAGTGAGCACGCGTTGGCTAGTTTATTGTAAATTAAGTAAGCATATTAGTTATTAACGTCTTAATTCCTCTTAATTAACTTTGACTACACGGTTGGCCTAGTGGTTTCCGTGGTTCCGGATGGCGTAAGAAAGCGGTTCCCGGATCTCTCCCGTGTCAGGCGCAGAGTGGCACACCGCGGTGGTTTAGTGGGTAGTCTGGCTGGACTCAGTCAGGACTCCCACACAAAGCGCCCCTGTCCCCGCGGGGGGGGGGGAGCGGAGTGCGTAAAGGCATTCCAACACTTAAAAAAAAAAAGTGGTTTCGGTGGTCGCCACACTGCTTCCTACTACGCCAAGTATTGTGGGTTCAAATCCTATATGGGGCAATACTTTGTGTGATCCATAAATTGTTGTTCTAAGTCTGGGTGTACTTTGTGTCCGTTTCATGTATATTTGTAAAGGTCCCCGTGACACAGGAATGTATATATATTCCTAACACGGGAGTCGTCTTTAAGAAAAAAAAATTACCGATTATATGATAGAAACAAAAACATAGTATTCAAGAGTTGATTTTAATATCATCTTAGGACATTCAACATTAGCAGCTGGAGGAATTATTGCATAAGGTTTACAATTACNGTGGTCGCCACACTGCTTCCTACTACGCCAAGTATTGTGGGTTCAAATCCTATATGGGGCAATACTTTGTGTGATCCATAAATTGTTGTTCTAAGTCTGGGTGTACTTTGTGTCCGTTTCATGTATATTTGTAAAGGTCCCCGTGACACAGGAATGTATATATATTCCTAACACGGGAGTCGTCTTTAAGAAAAAAAAATTACCGATTATATGATAGAAACAAAAACATAGTATTCAAGAGTTGATTTTAATATCATCTTAGGACATTCAACATTAGCAGCTGGAGGAATTATTGCATAAGGTTTACAATTACGCAACTTTAAGTCGATATACAAGTACGATTTTAATCCGTTTCCTCATTGCGTCGGAACAGCTCGAACACAGAAACCAGTTAGACCTTTTCTTGTCAGACAAATTACGTCTATAATCCCGCGAGCCTAGCGCACTTTGGCTAGCTAAAGAAAGTTGTAACTCCGCGGGGTCAAATCGCAGACTTTATGACTTAAATAAAGAGAATATCTTTACCAACGACAATGTTAGGTTAGATTTTTTTGATAAGATTGAAAAAAGAGAACTTCTGCTCTAGTAATAATAATATACCACTGGGGACTTATAGACATATAAATGGTTTTTATTATTATTTATTATATAAACATATATAAAACTGACGCAAAGAACAACTAAACTCGGAAGAATAACTTATGGATCAAACTAAATTTTCTCCGATGTGGGGTTTCAACCCACAACACAATAGCTGCGAGGATAGTAGGCCAGAACCTCCTGTCTAAAGATAGGCCTATGACAAGAAATGGACTGTTAAAGGCCGTTGTAGATGATGATGATGAATGCTAAGACTACTACGGCATTCATGTAGTAATTACGTATCCAAAGCATTACAAATACATAGCATGTTAATGCCTGCCATATCAGTGCCGTAAATAGACAATACATAACGTTAAACATTTTCTATGCGCAGATTTCGACACATGTACGACACTTACTGTTCACATTAAAGACATGTTCACTTAATGGAACTTCTTAAGACTTCTTTTACTAGACCGGGTCTGCAACGACATACCTAACTTCAAAAACGCCAATTCCACTGTTGATCTATATTATATACAAGTTGTATGTATTTTTAAAGAGGTCTGTACAGTTTATTTTCGAAGAAATATTACAAGAAAATTACTGAAAACGACTCTCATTCATTACAACATTTTATGTCACCAGTATTACAAAACATTGTCTTTATTGCTGCTTTTCAGCAATTAAAGTAACCTGTATATTTTCTCCTAATAGATACGGTACCTACAGATTTAAAAGAGATTTCAGAGTATTTAAGTACGAAATATTAATACACGTCTGATTTTAGTTTGGATTTTACGTAGGTAAAGTACCTTAGTACCTTCTAATGACACCTGCATATAATATCTAAATAAGTACCTACGTTGGTACTAAGAGTTTTCTTTCTCTATGCTTATACACAGATTAAGTTAGAGTAGTACAGCCGCGGTTACGAGTTTTATTAAATATTATCTAAATCGTAATATAGAGCCGCATATTTTAATTAATCAATATTATCGATTAAAATTATTATACGATAATACTGATCGATCGATCGAATCGATAAGTTAATAAATAAATTATGAGAAAATTCCAGTATATGTAGAAGTACTTACATTCATTCAAGTAATATTAGTGAATATGTTAAAACAAAACATAACAAGCATTTACAGTCAATAAATTATATTTGAAATTGGGTAGCCAACCTTAAATAATATTGAGTATAAAGCTAAATGCTAAGAAGATGTGTGCCGCGTTATTTAAGNGTGACAGCTCACATAATTTTATTGACAGAATTGGCATACTAATCAAAACAATTATATAAAAAAGGAACGAAATAAGTCGAAAATAAGGTAAACCACCAAATTATTGTATGGCAGATGTAAGTATCGCGCAAGTGTGAAATGTCCATCTATATCAGTGCCAATTATGCGACTTTTGATTAACCAAGCAACTACAATAGGCACTCCAACACAAACACTTAAGTTACATAAATAGAGTTTTGAAGTTATTTTTTAGCTGCACGCCTGGTCTTATTCACCGTAGATTTTACATAAAGTATAATGATTTTACTACAAGAATAACTACATTTTCGTGCCTTAATTGCCTTTGACTTAATTAAAAATGTATGAAAATTAAGAACAAAACAGGTTGAACATAATTTTTTGACATTAATTATAACACATACACACACACACACACACACACACAACAAACATATCTTTAAAATTTATTTTAACACTTGAAGTTATAATTAAAATTCCAGTTTATGTTAAGACTTTTAGTTACATGCGATTCCATACAAAACCTGTTAGTTTCATTGAAGTGTGCCATCATGACATACCATTCAGAGACAAACTGGTTTTAGATTTGGCAAAACAATAAATTTCAATGTCGACACTCATAGAATAATAATTTACTAATACAACGACTCAATTTCGAAGAGTTACGTAATTGGTAAATATATCTAAGCGAGACTAAATGTCAAATATGTACATATGTATTCTATTTGTACGAACGGGTCGTGAGAAATATGATAGGAACTTACTTAAAATAATGAACTCTAAGACACTAAATTATTGTGTATTAAATTACAAATGAAATAATCACATATCTAAGTTATTGCCCCGCGTGTATTTTGTAACAAAAAAAGTTGTGCCTTTGTTCGTTCCCTAGGCACTGTTTAAAAGATATGTAAATACATATTGTAGAAAACGGGGAAAATATCAAATCGATAGGGGTTATACCCTCCAGATCACGTGTGTGTATTTGAAAACTAAACATTTACGCAATAAAATTATTTTCACTGCAACAGACGCATGACCACAAACTACAGCAGTGTATACAAACGTAAACAAACTCTCTTTAGAACATTATTGGTTATTTGTAAATAGAAGTGGGTAATAATTTCAACTATAAAGTAAATGTTGGTTACAAAATTTAAGTACCTATCACGATAAATTTTTGTATATACAACGGCCCAAAGGGAGTGTCCTTGAAAAGGATATCTACTATATATAGAGAATCGTATGTATCGAACCAGCCGTCTTTGAAGGTCAGAGCTATACGAGGTAATACTTCTTTCAAGGTTATTTGAGAAATTGAAAAAGAATAATAGAGTTTTTCTAATGTATTCTACGCGTGTTGAAGTGGAAAGACCTTGTTAGATATCTAAATTATCCCAATGATAAACCTCAAAAGAGTCTTAATGAAGATTATAATGTCAAATACCTTAAAGATAAGGAGACTATCTAACAGCTTGTTTTTAGATATATACTTCCATATTCTCATTACTTATAATTTTAACGTTATGGATATATGTAGACCTTCTTTGGAAATAAGGTTTCGTTGTATTTACCACGCTTACTAGACGGAGTGGTATATAATTTGTTTAAAGTTTTCATTCTTTTCGCAGTGTTGTTTTTAATAGTACATAATTCCTTTTGTTCCCAAGGTCGACTCTTACTATACATAACCATGGGATAAATACGAGTACTGACAGTCGTGACAGTATTCTTAATAAATCTCTACACGGACATTAATATTTTAATAATGCCCATAATAAAGTTACTGTTTATGAAATTCACAATTTTTATAAATGAGTAAGTATTTCATTTGAAAAATAGAAAGATAAAAATATACAACGATCAATAAGACAAAATAGACCATCAATCAATGTTAGCTAGCAATATCGTTCACGCTAAAGGCCAGTCAAACACCATTATTTGACCCTTGACCTACAGGTATTTTTAGTTCCATCTAGCTCGATGTTACAAGGCTGTTTCGGGACATATTTGCTGAAACAATTGACGTCATTCTACTTGAAGGCTGCCACCGCGTTTATTCCACTTCGTCAATCTCGTAATATAAGTCAAGGAAACCTACCCTGCCTAAGAATAATTAATTAAGCTAAAAGGTTAGGTCAGCCGTACGAAGTTAAAGAAAATGAAGTTTATAAATCGAATTTTAATCAAAACAAATAAATTAGTGGATAAGAATTATTTTTGTTTTGGATAGAGCATTTATTAAACAAGACGCTAGGCGACATTACGCTACTAGCCTTAGAAACAAAGCAGCGGATGTAGCAAAACTGCGGAAATTGACTAACTACATTCCTATTATAGAAAGATAATAATCCGCACCAGCACTAGAGACTTACTAATATTTTATCCATAAAACCATATTTCCTATGTATATATAAGGATAATTTGGGCGTTTAATTAAAACTACTGTAGCGATCAAAAATATCTTCAAGATCAAAATCTCGAATACCGATCCTAGATTAAAAATGTCTGAACTCTGAACCGCTTCTTACTTGGTAGCCCAGAGCAGAATTCTAGTACAGTGAAAATAGTAACAGATTTCCGTCATGTGTCAATACTATTATACTATTTTGCGAAAATACTATGTGTTTATAAACACATAACATATTTTATTTTGTATTAAAGACGATTAAAATGGCATAGTGAACAATTTTATACTGTAAATAGTTGGCCCGGCGAACTTCGCACCGCCACAGTTTTCTTTCATAGATATTTCCTAGATTTCTGAAAAACAAAGGACCGTTCAGCCGTGGACAAAAGAAAATACTTTTCAGGTTATCTTTTTTTTCCTACACAAACCTTCTCCTAACAATAACGAACACATAATAAAAAGAATTATCCAATTTAGTGCAGCCGATCGGAAGTTATGCGTGTACAAATATTGAGATGATTCATTTTTATTTATATAGATATGTTTCTTTGTCTGTCTCTAATGTATTTCTCAAAGGAATTAATTTAGAGTACAAGAAATTTGTAAGAGAACCCGCGTAAGAATAAAAATATTTTGCCTATGTATGAAAACACACTTAGAGCTTGATTTCAAGAGATGAAACGCCTTTGAATAGTATGCTCGCTAGTTCCCACTTTTCTTCCACGCTCTGGGCTCAGTGAACTCATACAAAATTTCTACTGTCTATTCAAAACATACATATTGTAGAAGCACTGGAAACTTTTCACATATCTACGAAAGTGTAAATATATTTTGTTTCTTCTAAATCAAAATTCTGCCGCTTGTAGTTCATTCTCTTATAATATTAAAAGTATATTCTTATTAAATAATATTAAAATTATTTGTCAATCATCATGACTAAGTTGCATAGACAAAAGCGTTGTAGTGTATAATATAAATTTTATTATCGAAAGAAATACGTACACCCGTTTAAATAACAATAATACTGATGATAATATGGACACGTGTCTCTAACTTATATAATAAATAAAATAAAACAATAGTGACGTTAACAGAGATTATTATTATTGCATTTTGATAAATTTAAACGTGTAATAAATTTTAAAGTTCACTTCAAACTTTTAATTTAAGTCTATTATTAAAATCTTTCAGATAACCTTTTTTAAAGTTTTAATATTGAATCTGACATTGCTATATTGATGAGATTTAGAGTTCGTCTGGTAGTAAAATTGTTCAGACAGCAATTTAATATACCTTTAAACTATTTGAAAAAAAAATCGAGTTACAAATTTCCAATACAAGTTGAACTCTCATTGTGTAGACTTTCCATGCCATGATAGATCAACTCATAAAAATCTAATGAACACACCTAAATGATGAAGCTGTATTAATATATTTTTCTTTTCAAATTTATATAACATATAGTTCCACAATTTTATCTGTTTACATTTTCTTCTCTATATAAACAGTAGGTAAGTATTATAAATTTCACATTCAACATAAGAATACTCAGAGAATTTCGGAAAGTAATGAGGAATCTAAATAAGGATCCGACGTCGCCGTCACTCGTAAAAGTGATTTTCCATTTTCTCCTCAGAAATACTGCTTTTCCTGGATAAAAGTTACGACTTTCTCTGTATCTCTGGCTTCATGAATGCAAATTATTGCTTTGATCGGTTGCTACAAATAAATAGTGATTAGTTTGAAAACGATAAATTCAATTAAAATAGCATGACAAACAAAACAGTAAAATATAAACTAAAAAAATAGCTCTGACTAACTAAAAATGAAACTCCTCCAACAGAATTAAACAAACAGACAGAAAGACAAAAAATTACTAAGAGACGCTTCAATTTTATTTATTTGCATAAATTCTTCTGAAGTCCGATCGACAATCATCTAATTCTGTTGACACTAGATATAAGAACTTCAAGAGTACATACTTCAGTTTTATATCGACGTCTAAATTTTATCATTTAGGCATGCGCAAGACTCATGTTTGATCTACGTCATTGTTATCTCTCCTTCAAATAAGTAAATATAATCAAGCTATAATCTTATATTACTAAAAGCAAACACGAAAAGTGAATCTCCTAACTTAAGGTAAATAAAGTTTAAAACCATATTTCAAAGCTAATTAACGAAATTGCATAACGGGTATATTGCTAAGTCGACTGAGCTTAAATTACACTTATTGAATGCTAATTAAAATATATGTTTTATTAAAGAACCACTTTCATTTTGAGTACATGTCAGTACGTAGCGCTTTAACAAGTTGGCTCATTAAAAACCAATATATATATTAATACGTGAAGTAAAATTTTTGTGCCACTTTTAACTTTACGAAAATTATACGAACGGAGGAGTATGCAATATGGCGCAGCTAAAGTTTATATGGAGGAGAAGTGTAAAAAGCGAAAAAAAATAAAAAAACAAGAATTATGGTCCAATTCCAATCACAGGGCGATAACTAGTTTAATTTATCTTTTCACATGTTTACAGTAACTTGCTTTCTGAGACATGAGAATATTATGAAGTTATAAGTACCCACTTATTCACTATTTTTCAATGGTTGACCATTTCCTTGAGGAAATGTCAGAAAAACCACGTAACAAACTGTTGTTACTGTACTGACACAAAACACTTAAAAATTCATAAGGAAGTAGTCTACAATTAAAATAAGTTATGTAATGCTCCTTAATAAATGCTTATTATATAAGCCTTCGAAAAATTGAATTCATTATTGTTTTTAAATGTTTTATAGTGTCGTAAAACCAAATGCTAAAAGCAAATGAATTTACAACAGCAGATTATGACGTCATAGTCATTTTTTTATACAAGTCTGTACAGAACATAGCTTTTGACTTTAAATAGGATTTGACATTACAGTCTTATACTGCATTTCATAATGATGATGTTGCGGTCTGCTTTTCTCTAAATTACATGACGATATTGCGACATCGGAAGTTATATGGCCAGCAGGCGTTTTAAGTTTAAATCATTTTAAAAGCTAGACCACGATACATAAGCACGAGTTTGATAATGTATCCTGCCACACTTTGCTGAGGCACATTGTTGTTGTATTGATAAGAAATAACGAAAAAAACTAACGCGAAAGAACTAAAAATTTTATGAAGTCTACACAAGCCAACTTAATATTTTTATAATACATATATAGATTAGCCATTACTACGCATTAGTAATGTAGACTTCTTGTTATCTGCGACATAATTTCATCCTTAGGATGTCTACTAATGAGCATGTGTTCCTCTCTAATAACTTCCTTAAAGACCGATTTGAAGCGTCCTTCGTCCACTCATTAACGCAAATTCTTAAGACCAACTGCTAGACTTTTTATACTAGACATACATGCTTATAGAGTCCCAATAATAATCATGACGTACTAATGTCGGTCTATGTAATGAATGTTGTATAAGTACGGCATACATTCAAACTGTGTCAAAAGGATCGGTGTACAGCGCAGCTATAAATTGCACAGGTACATTAATGTGAAGTTACTTGTGCAAGTGATCTTAAGTTAGAACTTTAATGTAGACATGCATTTAGACTTTAACAAAGACCAAAAGTTTGTTTGAAAACGATGTAGTCGAAAGACTTTTAACAAATATTAATCAACAACTATGTAATTTGAGGACAAATTAGGTAACATGTGTAAAAATTACTGCAATTTCTCAGCTTTTAGCTGTCTGAAACTCTTTTAGTCACTGACAGCATTGTTTCTCTTTGCTTACAAAGTATAAGTAGATGGCATAAGATTTGAAGACCAATTAGGTAATATGGTCAGAAAATAACACCATTTTTGCAACTTTTATCTGTCTGGAACTGCGTTAGTCACTCACAGCCTTGTTACTTTACGCTTTTAAGGTATACCTAGTTGGCGCAAGTTATTTGAGGACAAATTAGGGTAAAAATAATTTTATTTTCTCAACTTTTAATCGTCTGGAACTCGTCACTGATTACTAATACTAGCCTAGGATAGTTGACACACATACAAGACGTATTTATTTATTTATTTTATACATCATACACATTTGTGCATTGGCGGACTTAATGCCTATGCAGAAATGTGCATAGGCATTAAGTTAACGTATCTAAAGTCCAACATAAGTAATTCATAAGTATTTTAAAATTCACTGGTAGGTATAAGTATATAAAAACATGGAACAAAGATATTTTTATCACATAAAAAAAGTCTCTATAATAAGCTTGATCTTAAAAAATTAAAATATCCTTTTTTAGAATACGAAAATTTAATATTTATAGTTAAATAGTAGATACATAATGTATACATAAAATAAAGTATTTTTCTGTATTCAATTAAAAATAAACTAAAACTTCAATCGAAGTATCAGTTTATGGCGCCATTCCTTGTATCTGATTTACGATTTAGGCAATCATTATGAAACAGGCGTTACCATTAAACAATATAACAGAAGGGTTATTTTCGCCAGCCATAATGATACGGAAGATATTATTGCTTTACTTATACGATACCCATAGCACGTGTACGCATATTGTAGTAGGGTTAGATGTTTATAGCTCATAAATTTTTAATGGAAAGTGGCTGATCATTTTACGTGGCCCTTGAAATATTGTGTACTAATTTTAATTAAGTTTAAAAAATACTCTAATCATTAGTGAATATGCAATGTGAACAATCTGAAAATAAATGCAATGTTTGGCAACCAGAATTTACAGACAAAAGGGCTAAACTCTTTAGTATCTAAGTAGGTGAAAAGTTGTACGCTATAATATCTCCTGCGTAGTTGGTTGGTCTTCGTTGAGACTGGCCGACGTGGCCGTAATCGGTTAGAAAAACACCATAATAAGAAAAGCAGAAACATCTTATCTTTCATCGGATTGATTCACTGACTGATCGAACTAAACTTAGCTGAAACCTCTGGGCCTAAAAGCATGTGCATGTGTTGCAAAATAGGAGTGGGATATGTAAAATCTGAAGTTTTGTTAATTTTAGTAGTTTGGTGTTTTCAAACTAACATTAAATAGACTTTTTTTTAAAGTAATAAGAAAGTTGTTACCAAGTTTTCAAAATTACTCTTAAGAGGTGCAATTTAGAAAACTATTTGTTTTGCAACTTATCGATTCCAATTCATTTTACCCTCTACGATGTCTGAGTGTAATCACCAAGTGGGCGAAATCACCGGCAAAGATTGGCCAGGAATAAATTCCAGCAACATAGTCAAGTCACTCGCTTTTAAAGCTATTCGTAAACCTGGTATTTACATGGAAACCAATGTATACACATACAATTGGCAATGACTCACTGCTATCAAACTAAAATTAGAGAAAAAAGAATAGTTACATCTATCCCGTATCTCGAAGCTTTGTACATATTTTACAATAGACAAAAATCATAACAACTATCAAAAAGCTCAGGCAACATTCAAGAAGCATCAATCGCTCCCAATGTCAGCTTAACGTATTAAAGTCGAGTAAAAATAAACAATTCACAGCGTCGATATACAGTAACCTGACCTAACATAAATAAAGGGACCAACGCACAGCTTTACTCAAGGTAAGCATTTAAATCTTTTAACGTAGCGACTTACCATTCAACATTTCAACATGTTACGAGTGATCCCTCCGTGACACAATCAATAAGCCACTTCCTCATGCGGGCGCACACGAATCAGTTATTACAGTTGATGACAGTTATAAATACAACATACACTTTTCCCGTGTGCTCTGTGGAGGGGTTAACTGATTCGACCAAAGAAGATGAACAGCACGCCTATCGTCAGTCATGCTCTTAATAAGACCAATAAAACTAGTAACACGTTATTGTTTTAATGGATGCTTGTTATAAACTATTTTGGTCTACTTTCTTCCAAATGCTATCACAGAAATAGTATAGAGCACAACCAGATTATCTCTGCTCATAATTTCATCAAAGCAACAGAACAGTTGTCCATATTAAAATTGCTAATCCTTTTACAAAATGCAAATGACTGTCCTTTTTGTACAGACAAATAATATTCTGTCGTTACACATTAACGTTCATTTTAAATAACTAGGGTGTGAATAGGAAAGGGTTCAATTCGATGAAGGGGACGACCCCACGTATGGACGCAAGGATACTACTTAGCCATTACTGAATAACAATGATATTCCACATTATATCACCACAAAGTTTAAAAATAGTATTAAACTGTAACGAACGTTTTCTCGAATGACGAAGCTTAACAGTTGCCAATGATGTTCGTACTTACAGAAGCAATCTAATCGTAATATATAATTAGTAATTGAACATAATACTAGTTTAGTGTGAAGTGCGTAATGTGGTTATAGTATTCGGTACAATGTGGTAACGGCAATCTATAATAATATTATAGCTAGCTAGACTCGCATCTGGTACAACTTGAGGAGGAACTTGGGAAGATTAGGTGGCATATCTTAGGGTTATGTGAAGTCCGAAGAGAGGGGGAGGATACCATAATCCTGGACTCNGTTTGTATGTTTGTAGGGGAGAATCTTCGGAAGTACTGATCCGATCCTGTTTTACTAACAGAAAGCGCCACTATTCAGGAGTGATATAGGCCATATTGTGTGTGTGATAGATATATATAATAGTGATAGAGGCGCTCATAGCCAATTGCACTCGTTGATTAGAAACAATCACCGAGGGTAAGCAACGATGGCGCGGTCAGTACCTGGATGGGTGACCGCTAGTGGCATGTTACCATGAGCGTCTCCGTGATTCGGAGGTCACGTTAAGCAGTCGGTCCCGGTTGTTATCATAGGATAACAGTCGTGAAGCTTAGTTGGAGGCCTTCGGGCGGCTTAAAAACATCCAACGGCAATATTTACGTAGCCACAACGTTGTCTTGCCAGTCCCCAACCCGCACTTGGCCAGCGTGGGGATGTATGGCCTTAACCCTCTCCTGAGAGGAGACCCGAGCCCAGCAGTGGGACATTATGGGTTGTTGTTGTTGTTGTTGTATAGGCCATATTTTATTATGATTAAACAAAAATTCAGTTAAATTAATAGTATGATTTGTAAATTAAGTCAGACGGATAACACCCAACGAAGTAGGCACGGGGAGGCTAGTGAGTTATAAAGGGATAACCACTATTCTTTGCTATGGAGAGGCTGTGGACTGTTAAAGGCTGGACGTGAACCGTCATCATCTATACAAATTCTCTCTGCAATGTTTCTGGATACAATTATTATCGGTGACAATGATGACGATTAAGAGTATGATTGTAGGTTTCACGATGTAAACAAATAATCTAATAATATCAATGTAAGTAATTCATTGTTGAATGTCAAGTAGAGAACTATAAGTATTATTATCTATTTTTTTTTTATATTTATATTTAAGCTGCCAAAATGACTCTGCCCTGCCTGATGGAAAGCAAGAGCAGAATCCAAGAGTGGTGGTCACCATCCTCAATGCGAAAAAGAACAATGCAGCATGGTGACCCACACTATGGCGGCCTGGGAGAAGGGGGGTGGTGAGGGGGATAGGGGGCGTTGGATTGGGGTATGGGCCTCCGGTATCCTCACTCACTCGATGAAACACAGCGTAAGCGCTGTTTCACACCGGTTTTCTGTGAGGCCGTGGTATCACTCCGGTCGAGCCGGCCCATGCATGCCGAAGCGTGGCTCTCCCACCACCACGTATCTATAATACAGTACTACAAATAAATAAAATTGGAGTGTCTGTTTATAATATTAAATTAAATAACCCCTTTTTACTAAATGCTATTTATGTACCGTACATGTATCAAACCAAGATCTACGTCTGTAACATCAGAAAAAATATATATTATCGTTAAAAAACCAATGCATTTTTTGTTAGAGAGTAGCTAAGCCCCGCGGTATTGACCGCGTGTCGAAACTAGTCTAAAAAAAGTAACCTAAGTTATTGCTTATATTATCAGCTATCTGCCAGCGAAAGTACCGTTCAATCCAGCCGTTCCAGAGATTAGTAGAAACAAAAAGGCAGTCAAAATATTTAAAAAGTGTTTTATTTGATGTTGGTTCCGCAAATACTTTCACATGCATTTAGTAAAAACTGTTAATTTGAAATAACAAACCGACACTACTACTACTACTACTAGTTGTCGCCGAGTGGTCGAAATTCTAGCAAAATTATTTTATTTTCTTGCCAAACATATATCTCCGTTCGCACATTTTTCGTGAAAAGGAGTACAAAGTTTTTAATTCGCATATTAATATATTGTACAAATGTCACATGCATCCGTCCAGTCTAAGTATAATTCTTTCATTTACCTTAAAGATCATTGTTTTGTATTTAATAATGGTAGTGGTTTGATTTTTCTTATTTTTCTTCAATAAATATTCTATGCACTTACGCGAAGATACAATTGGTCCATGTCATTTACATGTAGTTATGGAAAAATAATTATTTACATTAAAAACTAAAACATAAATAGATAGAAAAATATTTTGCTTAACTTTTTCCTGACCTTTTATTTATAGTAGTTTTAGAAATGTTTATAACGCCAGAGAGTTCTGTTAACGAAATTTATTGCTAGCTGGCAATTTATCTAATGGAAAAGCCCTAAAGTAGAATAAAAAGAAACATTTGTACACGACTTCAAGGTCTATCGTCAGCGGTGAGGCACACCTTCAAATTGGAATGCTACAGTTATCTCTCTCTTGAACTATGATAGCAAGTTTATCACTATATACATACTTTTATGTAGCATGTTGTGCACAAGCGTTTTATTTGTAAAAAGATATTTTCGGTGCACACAGTTAATAAAATAAATAAAGTCAAAATTGGATCTTGTCAACTTACACTTGTTTACACTTACAGCGTTCATCAAACTTGGTAATAATATATTGACGAGTTTGGAGAACTTATGCATTTTAATCCATATTGTCTCATAACTCTTACTCATGAATATATAATTATATTAATACCTATGCAAATATATAAAATTGAGATGTCTTTTGTTACCTTTAAATTAACAGCTCGTCTCGAAATGCACATGAAAGGTCAGTACTTACATCAAAAATTTTGTTTAAAAAAATTTGTCTGTCGGTTTGGCCCGGAAACTCTGAAAGGGCTGGACGATTCTTACCGGACTTTCACTGGTAGATAACTAATGATATAAGGACCAACTTAGGTTATTTTTATTTAAGACTAGCTTCGTCACCACTCTACTACGCCACTAGCAGGGCGAAGCTCGTTGCGACGTAAAAATTTAAGAAACCATATTTCTATGTACTTGGGTATTATATATTATTTTAATTAGTAAGGCCGCCAATTGTACTACCGACATACCTAGCTTTAAGTTATGTACTTAATTATCTGGTGTACAATAAAGCGTTTTATTATTATTATTAGTACATTTTAATGGCATTCGATATTAAGTAAAATGATTATTTTTTCTGTTTTATTAGATCGTTAAATTCCGCCTGAAGGATAACTACTTTAAAGTTTACTAGGCTGTAACTCCGCTAATTACATTTCATGTTTCACTAGAACCGTCATATAATAAAAAATTCAGGCAATGTGGTTATGCAGATAATAATTCCTACTGTGATCGTACACGTGTGTCATTAGGAATTTAAAGGGATAGGTACTTTTGTTATAAGGTTATATGTATTGTATCTACCAATCAGTAAAAGAGAAACCAGGGCCAGTTTCACTACTATCTACTAACCGACAAAGTCTCTGTTAGACTAATATCAACTTATCTGTAAAATAACTACAGATTTCAGTTTCACCAGTCTTGGTGGCGACATATATGTCAGATATACCATAAATATTTCTGCGTCCACTATTTTTTTATCTGTTCGATATTGTTACAAGGCAGATATTTATCTGAAACTTTATCAGTAACTGGTGAAACTAGCCCCGAGGAAAATATTTTTAAAGCATTGTTTTGTAATATTATCTGTAAACAATGTCTTATTTCATAGTAAACATACATAGTTTATATAGGTATATTTCATAACATAATATTTTACATAGTATACCATCACAAACAAAACGGATTGATGGTGATATTTTTGTCTATTCTGTGGTTCTAAATTATGATGAAAATTAGTGAGCGAGAAGGCGAGACCCATCGCTTATTATGGATGCCGTTAATGGGTCTAAAAAAGGATTATTAGGTCAGTCGAACATAACTTCCATGAGAGCGGATTGTGCATTCATCCGGTTGGTATGTCTGAAGATGCGTGATCAAACTAAGAAATAATTCTACGAATATGAAGCTTAATAAGAATATAATAATCATAGCCCAGTTGCACTCGGTGATTAGAAACAATCAGCGAGGGCAAGCAACGACGGCGTGGTCAGTACCTGGATGGGTTACCGCTGGTGGCATGTTGCCATGAGCGTCTCCGTGATTCGGAGATCACGTTAAGCAGTCGGTCCCGGTTGTTATCATAGGATAACAGTCGTGAAGCTTAGTTGGAGGCCTTCAGGCGGCTTAAAAACATCCAACGGTAAGATTACGAAACCACAACGTTGTCTTGCCAGTCCCCAATCCGCACTTGGCCAGCGTGGGGACGTATGGCCTTAACCCTCTCCTGAGAGGAGACCCGAGCCCAGCAGTGGGACATTATGGGTTGTTGATTGATTGATTGAAGAACTACCAACAAAAGTGAAATGATAATGTTGTATTTTATTTTTAGGGTTCCGTACCTCACATGGGATCACGTGGTTGTCCGTCTGTCTGTCTGTCAAGACCCTTTTGCACAGGAACGCGTGCAGGTATCAAGCTGAAATTTATATCAAATACTCAGATCTACTGTCCCTTAGAGCTGTGAAAAAATCAAACTTCTAAGCCAACGCAATCAAAAGATACAGCCGTTTATGCTGCAAATTTTCGACACGCGCAAGGGAATCAAAACCTACAGAGTACTTACCGTGAACTCGGAATCTTGCAATTTGGTACGAAGCAATGTCTTATAGCACAAATTAAAGAAAAATTGCGAAAGCATAAATTTTTAGTTACATCAGACAATTTACCTACAGGTTTGAACGGAACCCTGTATTTGACTAGCACCGGTTTTTTCATTTCAAAGTTGTCTAACTTAAGTTAGGAAAACAACTTAACTCAAAAGACATCAACTAATATTTTTGTGGTTAAAAAAATATTTGTTATTTTCGATATTTCACAAGATTGAGATCGCAGTACATCTAAAATAGAGGCAATGAACTATGAACTCATAAATATTTTTTATTACAACATATGATATTTTTTCACAAAGTTTATCGATAATAATAGTATGGAACATCCCTCACAATTGCGTTCATGGGCAGGGCTCGCAGGGCGATGACCTCTAGTGGCAGACGGAGCTTTTCGCGTCTCGCCCTACTTGCCGCCCGCCCAACTCACAATTGTACATAATAATATAGATGCAGTATGAGTCTATTACAAATTAATACGATAAATATAATGTGGTATCTATGCTTTGTTAACGTATTAAAGTTGCTTAAATAATTCCTTAAAATACTGGAGGTCCGTCTCCAAATTGAAAAGGTCAAAAAACTGCCAAAATTCGTGCTTAAGTAGCTAAGCCGCAGTAAGCCCACTTCAATTTAAGTGCTACTAAATGGGTCTCTATTCATAAAAATCAAAAATGCTGATCAGAATTTTGAAGAGACGATACAATTATTAACAATGGAGCTCTTACTGAAGACTTTAAGGTACTTTTCATTCAATATTATAAAAACGTTTTCAGTCATAGAGAAGGAAGCATAGGTAAAAGTCAATTTTATTGTATTTTGTACAATGTATATAGTTTACGATGTGACTCAGTAAGAAAACCTATTTAATTTTCAACCTACAGTGAAGCACAGTAATAAGGTTGCATTTTAATTGTATGGTACAATAAAACAGAAGCGGACTTCCTTTGTCCTTTTAAGCGAAGTCGAAGCGATGAGCTAGTTGGAGGCGCGTGGCCCGATCTGCACGCAGAGCCACAGTTGATTGCACTTTCGCTTTCAATGCATCAACCAGTGAGCGACAAGTGTACACTGCCGACGTTTGTAAACTACCTGGTACCTGTACATTTGTTACCTGATGTTTGAAAGAGAACGAATGTTACTTGTCAAGCTTGGTGACTAATTACATCTCGTATATTTTACGTTTGTAAATTCTTTGAAAATTCACATTTTAAATGCAATTACCTTTATTAGAAACTGACTACACGGTTGGTCTAGTGGTTTCAATGATCGCCACACTGCTTCCTACTGCGCCAAGTGTTGTGGGTTCAAATCCTACATGGGACAACACTTTGTGTGATCCATAAATGGTTGTTCTAAGTCTGGGTGTACTTTGTGTCCGTTTCATGTATGTTTGTAAAGATCCCCGTGACACAGGAATGTATATTCCTAATGCGGGAGTTGTTTAAAAAAAAAAGAAAAAAATAGAAAAAGAAACTGCAATGTAAAGCAAAAAACAAAACTTATTAGTGAGTTTTCTTCTTCTTAGTTTTCTAGCAAGTTATGGTGTAAGTATATACCTTTTCAGTATAATTTTCAGTGTTACTTTTATACGTAAAGAAATGTATAGGCAGGGAATGATCTATGAAAGGATCATAACATAATATAAAAAGTATTATTATTTTTGATCAAAGTGAGCTTATTGTTGGCACACCACAGTCTTTTCATATTTTCTTCTTATTTACCCTTTCCATTAGAGTACTAAAAATTTTTTACATCATTAATTCCCAAAGTGCCCGGATGACAGCTTTAGGCTTGCGCTGTAATACGTGAGTTGGACTAAATAATAATTGCCAAAAGAGTCGAATACGCCAATGAAATTAAATAAAATATAATCATGGAAAAATTCTATTAGCCACGTACTGAAGGACTTTGCTCTGGTGTTTACGTATAATTTATGTATCAAATCTTAACAGATACTCAAAACTATGAATTTGGATAAAACAATCAAGAGAGTTTAAGAGTAAGGTGATTTAAGTAGAAGCACGTTAAGATTGCCAAATAAGGAATTCTTTAAAACGATTCTCGTTAGTTGA
This sequence comes from Hyphantria cunea, assembly GCA_003709505.1. NCBI lineage: Eukaryota > Metazoa > Arthropoda > Insecta > Lepidoptera > Erebidae > Hyphantria > Hyphantria cunea. The sequence goes on along the minus strand of PKRV01000945.1, from coordinate 298,961 downwards.
CACATTAATTTTATTTATAATGTTGCATGATAATTAGTTGCATAACAACTCACGACATGACTCAGAAGCGAATAGAACTAAAAGTGAAAAATGCGTTTGTTTCAAGTGGAGTTGTTAGTTCGCTGTAAACTCGTAAGAAATTACGACAAATGCGTAATATCCGTGTCGTAAGTCCACAATTCCGCCGCTTTCTTATGAACATGAAGACACCGTATTTGCGGATATGCTCTATACTAATAATCGTTTTGGTTTACTCTTAAAACACGTCATGTACATGATTAAAGACTTTGTAATTCGGAAGTACCTAATAACCTACCGTATTCTTTACATTTGGTACCGTAGGAAATCATTGATCAACAATTCAACAGATAAAAGTAAATTACGTTTAGTCCTAGAAACAAACTATAAATAGATAACCTTCCATAGGAGTCGATTCAGATGTTTTCTTCGAAATGCGTTCAAGGAATAGTGATTCATGTTTAAAACCAAAGCAAACTGATGAATAACGTTACTAAATAAAATATCTTAAGTATATAGGACGTTAATTGAATAACGATGGATAGAACTGGTATTACTAAATAAGTAATAGTAAATAAGTACGCAATAGGATATAACTTCGTTAGTAAGTATTGCAAAAGTTAAAATTTCTAATTCAAACAGCATGCTTGTATACATGTTTCCGCACGTATTGAATAAATTACTTTTCATAGGTATGCTATATTATCACATTCATAAATTTCCTATTCATTTCGTCGTGTGCAGCAATGCTGCTAAGCACAGCACAAACAATAAATATCAAACATTAACTTTGTACTACTAGTACCAGAGCTACTTTAAGCACAATTTCATACGCATTAAAAGTGTACAGTCACTTATCTGATGGTCAGGTGATGTCATGTTATATGCATAACCTACATGTACTAGAATGATATAATCCTTATAGGCTTCGACTTAAACCGCACTAACTGACAGTTTTATATAAGAGGACTGAGACTTTAGAAAAGAAAATAGTGGATATGGTTAGCTTTAAACTTCGCATTAATGTTATTAACTCATAAATGGTTCTATTGTGTACAATGTTTAACTATAAAGTTTATTAGGTAATTAAGGGTAGTTATTACTTAACATTGTAAATTGCTAGTCACGATTTATTATAGATAATAATACATACTTCAAAAATCGGCCAAGTGCGAGTCGGACTCGCCCAAGGAGGGTATCGTAACATTATATACACATTTCAAGCATCTACCTGTTGTCGTTATCAATATCGAGATAAAACGAGCAAAAAAATCACGTTTGTTGTATGGGCGCCCCTTGAATATTTACTTTATTCTGTATCTGTTGTTATAGCGTCAGCTAAAATACATCATCTCTGAAAATTTCAACTGTCTATCCATCACAGTTCATGAGATACCGATAACAGACAGACGGGCAGCGAAGTCTTAGTAAGAGGGTCCCGTTTTACCCTTTGGGTACGGAACCTTAAAAATGACAAAATATATCGAAAGCTTTAAATTACCAATCAGAGTGATTACGCTAACTTTACCGAGCGCTGCAATACAAAATATAAGTTTATAAGCACGGAAAAAAATTGCATAATTATTAGAATCAAAAGTAATTGTTTTTATTATGTTTTAAATGTAAGTGTTACTGCAGCTTTATAAATTTTATGATGATTTGATTTTAATCGAAAGAATTCAATTACAATGATGTAATAACACCAGATACGGAACTGATTTGGGTTTTAAAACAAGAATGAGCAACTAATTATATATTCATCCAGTACCTTTTCACTTAGTTTGATCCACAAAGTGAATATTTTGGAAAAGGATAAGATAGGAACAATTTATTCCTCCGGATGGCGTAAGAAAGCGGTTCCCGGATCTCTCCCGTCTCAGGCGCAGAGTGTTACACCGTGTGGTTTTAGTCGGTTCGATTCCGACACACCGCACTGCCGCAAACCCCGGTGGGGAGAAAGCCCGAGGGGATTTCCACAAGTAATAAAAAAAAAAGTAACAATTTATTCCGAAACCGTACAAGTGTTGCTTTTGTTTGTAGGTACATACTATAAACCTTTATTAATGCCTGGTCTAAACTTTGATCAATAGATAATTTTTATCGATAGCAGATTAATCCAATTACAGCTGATAAGTGGTGTAGCTGCCTGTTTCTCAAAATTTTCGGTAGTGTGGTGAGTACCTACACAATATTATATGTCTAATAATATTGGAAAAAATCAAGCAATGTCCCGGTAACATTAGTTTAAAATTACTCGTTAAGTCCATTTAATAGTTAATAGCAAAACATTAGCAATAGAAACTATTTCTTTAACAATTTTAGTTGGTGTCCGAATTGAATACATATTTTAGGCAAAATCTTAGGAACAAGTATCATTGTGGTCAAAATTACCTTGTATAAAATTCTAATATTTTTGTTTATAAATATATTTCAGTTTTTACACACAATAGTATCTAAAATTGAAAAAAAAACAACGTAAATACAGATCATGTGGATAGAATTTGACGCCATCGCCACCCATGGCTTCTAATATACCAATCCCCTTTTGTCCTACATGGCTACACCCGTGCCAAATATTGTACGCTCTTTGCATATAAAACTCCTGTGCAACCTCTCACATATTTACGTACTTTAAAATGCAATGCACAATATCTAACTGTCTGCACAAACTATGACAACGAGCCCATTAAAATGGGACAAGAAAAAAAAATTGTTCCAATAATTATGCATTTTTTATAATTATTTTTTTGATTGGGCAATTTAAAATCACAATGTTATTAAAACGTCATGCGTAACTAAGAAGCTCTAAAACTCTAAACTAAGCCCTAATATTCACATAAATCTTAAAAAGTTTCAATATTTATAATGATGTATTATTATGAATAATGGGTTTAGTTTAAACGAGAAAAATTTTAAAATCTTTGTCCCGACTACGTAAAAACTTTTGATAAAATTGATAAAGACATCTTATATTTAAAAATGTTTCAGTAGTTTAGGCGCTACGGTGGAGTACTAACATACATAGACTGGCAAAACTATTACTCTTCCTTTTGGCTTCGTCGTATTCGGGTAAAAAATAAGTACTAAAAGTCACTAGTAAATAGAATTCTAGTAACATGCTAGCAACTGCTATCGATAAATAAATAAATTCTATTTAACATACTTTTCATTAAGTCTATGACCATCTAATTAGTTTTATCACAACGGAAGCTCGATAAAATATCCGATCGTGTATAATGCATCGTTGTATTCCACCATGCTGATTACGACAAAATAGTAATTTATTATCAAGTATTTTATAATAAAGACATTGTTGTTATCAACCAGTAAAGTCTCAAATTTCTCTTCAAAAGAAGTTAATTTTAAAAGTCAGAAAATAAATATTCAACAACTCTATCAAAACTATTTTTTACCAATAATATCATATTTGTAGGTCCAGGAAATGTAGGTCTGTAACACATTCAACGTACATTTTAAAAATATCAGTTTCCTGGACTACCTATCCATAGCCAAACATCGCATTTCTCAGATCAGGACTTGGGGAAGTATTCCTATTGGACATACATAGATTTGGACTTTAACAAAATGCGTAATTAAGCACACGGGGTACCATTAAAGCATATGATCAGAGCTAGCAGTACTAACAAATAAACAGCTTTAATAAAGTTTAATCGTTGTATTTAGCATTTATATGAAGTTTATGACCACCATTAGTATACAAAGAGTAGTATTAGTAGTATACAAGACATCAATAATGGCGAACTTAAAACGCAATAACTAAAAAATCTAACTTTAACTGTTGCTAAAATATTTCTAATTCTAAAGGATACAACAACAAATTGTTTATTTAATGACACAAAAGTTCCCGAAATTATGATCAAGTAAAAGTAAATTTATAATATAAGTATATTTAATAATAATATATGTAAATTTTAATGCCTCGCTAAAAACAAGGAGGAATAGACAGAACTGATAAATCAACTCGTTAGTCTGAGAAGCATTCGAAGAAAAAGAAGATATTAAAATTCTTTTCATAACGTAGCAAGAGTGATTTAAATAAAATAGTATTTAAGAGACGATTACTATCACATTCCCGTTCAAGAATAACGCAAGAAATTTAAGGATTTCAAATAACAAAAATTCAGACCGTAGGTTTTTTAGGAACTGAGAAACTTAAATCGAAAATTTCACTCCACAACGCTTGATGGCGTACTATGATTTATACAAGCACACACGTTCAAAAAATTATAATCATAGTTATTTTTATTAAGGCTCCGTACCTCGGAAGGAATAAACGGAAACCTTATAGGATCATTTGTCTGTCTGTCAAGACCCTATTTCTCAGGAACGTATCAAACTGAAATTCATGTTATATACTGTGGTCTTCTGTCCCTTGGAGCTGTGAAAAAATCAAACTTCTAAGCCAACGCAACAAAAGATGCAGCCGTTTATACTGCAAATTTTCGAGAATAGCAAGGGGGTATCAACCGTGGGAGAGCCACGCTTCGGCATGAATGGGCCGGCTCGACCGGAGTGATACCACGGCCTCACAGAAAACCGGTGTGAAACAGCGCTTACGCTGTGTTTCATCGAGTGAGTCTGAATACCGGAGGCCCATACCCAAATCCAACGCCCCCTATCCCCCTCACCATCCCCTTTCCCCCCAGGCCGCCATAGTGTGGGTCACCATGCTGCATTGTTCTTTTTCGCATTGAGGATGGTGACCGCCACTCTTGGATTCTGCTCATGCTTTCTATCAGGCGGGGCAGAGTCATTTTGGCAAATTAAATATTAAAAAAAAAAAAAACAAAACCTACAGGATACTGCGCGTGAACTTAGAATCTTGAAATTTGGTGCGAAGCAATTTCTTATTGCACAGATAAAGGAAAAATTGTGAAAATACAGGTTTGTACGGAACCCTCAGTACGCGAGTACGACTCGCACTTGGCCGGCTTTACATTGACACTTTATATTATATTACTCGTATAAATATTATAGAAATACTTAGTATTTTCAAATGATTTATAGATAAATCAAAACGGGGTAAAAGTAAATGTGACACTAAAGAGATGTTATGTCTAGCAAGATTAAATAATTTGGTACAAGAGAAAAACTTCGGTAGTGATCATAAAATATGTTTTTGTACACGAAGTCACTATTTTCTATTATTAAGGAAAATCCATATTTTTTGCATAGAATAGTCCATTGAGACTCTGCTCGGTTCTCGCCATTTCAGTACCTACATATTTTTTGTCAATGATTGAAGACCGAATACTTTTTACACGTCTTTTATCTTTTCAACAACAAAGTTAAATAAGAATCGTTTCTCATAATTTGTGTCCGAGAAATGACATCATTCTACACAAAACAACAAGTGTTTCTTTAACAAGACTATTTTACTTATGGAAATGTTATGGGACATCATAATAGCTTAGTCTCTGACACACGCGCGGCTTTGAATGATAAACGTTCAGAAGATAAAGTTGTCGGTCACCTTCTGACGCTACTTATCAAAGCGAAGCTAATCTCTGGTTTACATTCATACGAGAACGTGACAGCAAAGTGTTATTATACTCAAAAGACAAACGAAATACAGTATTTTTCGAATGTAAGCTATGTTTCACGACTCAAATTGAAATACGAACATCAGAATTAAATACCAAAGGCGATAACGGCTATAGAGGAACACCGTTTCCCGCAATAATATCAGTACACAGAACCTCCAAGCTCTTTGGTAGAATTGATGTAATAATATAGATAAGAATAGAACACACACGCGCACTCTATGAAGCTATTTTTATGGTTGAAGAATGTCGAATTTAAGCATAGAAAATAAGATTTGAATTACCTGTGAGTATTAAACATATGAGAAGACAAAGATAACAAAGGATATCATATGTTCGAGAACTGGCGCAGTATGTCATTGTGATCAAATATCATAATCAAGGAGCGTGAAAGCGTTGGACAAGTGTTTTTATTTAAACGACGCAATATAAAGTACGTGGACCAAATGACAACTAGCTGTGGTGAAACACTACCTTGTCCAAATGTAAATGCAACGATATTACGAAGGAACAAGGATGAGACTTTCGATCGTAAACCGTGAATCGAGCCTAATCGGGATCCTACGATGGTGTATGGATAATGATATGAATACCGTTTTCATAAATGGCGAGTTTCTCTTGTATGGCAGGTGCAGTTTTACGTGCTCTGGCTTCGCACATTGTGAGGACGGATGCGGACTGAGTGTCGACGACTAAATGCCTCGATACAGAAGCCGGGCAACGTGTCACGGCCACCTAACTGGATTAACTTACCTGTCCTACTACGCAGGTGAACTAAACTCTACTCGTACAAACCACAACATCTTATAACCTAACCGGCTTATAAGTATTCGTTTGATTTTGGGCAAAGCTGACCGTTCCTGTCGTATAATGTAAACAAGATTACCTAGTAACAGGAAATGAAATTAGATAATGAAGTGGCGTAATTGTATTATGTAAATTAAAATCGGTCAATTACCTTTGAAAACTATGAACATAAACATAGTCTCAGGTTTGCAGAATTTATCAGGATTTTTAATGTGTGCAATAAAATATATAAGTCGTATTTGGATAAGGACGCCTGGTCTTTTGCGTGTGAGATATTTAACCTTTTTCATTCCAAAATAATATTATGCCATCAATTGTAACTGGAGATTAAATTTTCGATCAAACTATCGCTAAACCGGTCTAAATTTTGAGGATTAGGTATAGCACATTATAAGGTAAGCCACCTTATGTTGTCTTGAGGACATAGTTTGTAGTTTATTAATACGTATAGAAAACCAATCTGTTTAGCTGACTGGGTTTCTGTGACGTACGGGTATTGACATCAAACGTTAGGGAGATATAGGCCAGTTTTTATCCATATAAATAAAATTAATCGCTAAATGTCTTGCTAAGCTCAAAACACGAGAACTGCTCGACCAGTTTGGTTAGTTTTTTATATTTTCGTTAAGGCCCAAGGAAGTTTCTTTCAAAGAGAAAGAAAATGTAAGATCTGTGAGGAAAATAGTAAGAATAACATTTTTTTCTATTGGACTGCGACAGGCCGATAATTTTTGACGGAACAAAGTCTTTTGGTTTTCTATAAAATTTTAACATTTGTATACGTTATTCAAGGCTTTCTACTTCGAAAATATTTTTTTAATCTTTATCATTAACCTATAATAGTCTACTGTTGGACATAGGACACTTTAGAAAGGAGGTTCAGGCCTACTGTTCGGCCAGGCACCCGTCTGGTCGAACAGGGGTTAATTTTAAGTTTTCCTTCTCTTTGAAGTGTAATTGACCTCCATAATTTGACCCCTTAGTTGGCTGTAACGTAACCCACGGGATGAATAGGGGTAGTGACTCCTTATTCTTAATCCGACTTCACACGAATATGACCCGCTATGTCTGATGTAAATACGCCAGAATCATCTGAGTTTCATCACTCTCTTTTGTCTTGTCTAACTCACACCGGGAGGTAAAAAAAAGTTTAAAACTCATTTTGTATTGTGTCTTTATTTACCTATACATAGCTAATACGTGATCCGCATAGTTAACGGATCTAAGGTTTATCGTTATATTCTACTTGCAATGTGCTGGTTTCCAATGGCAGTACAAAAGTAACCCAAGACTGCCTCATACCGGGTTCAAGAAACCTGAAAGAGTACTCACAGTGTTGTACAATATTCCTAGTTTTGTCATATATAACTACTATACGTAAAATAGTAGCTGCAACAGATAAAATTATTAACTATTGAGAGGCAATATGTATGAGCCTAAGTATATTAGAGAGGATATTCCTAATAAAATCATTATCTAGATTAAAGATTCTAGCCTTTGAAGTTACTTGGGTTCCAGTTGACACCGTAACCAGTGCCGTAAGCAGTGTCTTCCTCGCCTAGTGTTGTGTTTTCATGGTGATTAGGGTCGGAAGTCGGATCAACGCTATTTCAAGGAGAATGGGCGTTGATGTTGTCTGATAATTTATAAAATACCGTCATCTATACTAATAGGATAAAGTTGAAGAGTTTGTTTAGCTTAACGTGCTAATCTCTGGAACTTTAGGTTCGATTTAAAAATAACTTTAGGTGTTGGATACCCCATACACTACGACCAATAGAAACTGAGCCAATGAAAAATTCTGTAAAAATGGGGAGAGTTTTCTTTTGAGAAGCAAGACGAAGTTGCGCGGTTTAGCCAGCACGTCATAAACAAGCATAACTTTTTTTTCGCGTGGTTGTATAAACAAGCTATAAATTATTGATAAACGTACAAAACGCATTCAAACACCACCTGTATTTGTATGCTGTCCCTCTTTGACCACCACGCCGATGGAAAAAATTGTTCTCTATTTTTTGTTTCATGTACTCGATCTATGTAGGCTCGATTAAAAATATTTATATCTTTTTCTTTTAACTTATACAAATTATATTGTCTAGTTACTCATTGTTATAACTTATAGGATCACATATAACTTGGAGAGTGTCGGTTATCCAGCTTGAAAATGAGATTTAAAATCTACATTATCGTTAGGGAAACCGTGTGAAAACACTAGCATTTACCTTAGCTGGAGGGATTAACAAAAATACTTGTAATGTGTGACCTGCATTAACACTACTAGTACCTATTGAATAATACTATAAGCAGATATAGTAGGTGGAAATTGTAATTGAAAACGTGGACTTATAAAATTAAAACCTGATTCATTCTATGATTTGAAAGGTTATAGACACTTTGTAGGTATACTGCTTCCTAGACCTCCGAGCATCTTTCCCGAAATATGTTAGGGTCGGCTTTGAATCTATGTATTACCGTACTACGATGACTACGATACGGTTGAACTTCGATTTTTTACGTGGAACAACTGCCATCAGACCTTTACAACTAAAGCATTAGGCGTTATCGAAATTAGGTAGAAAGATAGTAATAAAAAGTAAAGCTACGCTACGTACCTTCCATTGAAAATAATGTGCTTTCTCAGCAGGTAATGGACAATTAAAGAAAAACGTGTATTTCTTAATTAGATAGTATTAATAAACGATTTTAATATAGAATAATATATTGAGAATAAATTAATTTCTATTCGACTTGAAAAACAAAAAAATATGTTTGGTGGTATATGTCCGTGGTCACACTCACACAAAAGTAAAGATGAGGAATACAGTTTCTTGATGAAGGCGCGTTTGTTTTTTTTTTTAAATATGGAACTTTTAATTACCTAAATTTATTTAAAATATTAATGTAATGTAGAGAGCGTCTGTTGTACCTCTATAAATAGAAATTATCACAATTAGTTTCAGTTACAGACGTAAGATTCTAAATGCAGAAATATACATAGGCTAGTTATGTCCATAGTTATTCTTTTTATTTCATTTCCTAAATTAAAAATCACTACGAAATTATTAAAATTAACAGCCAGTTTCTTTAAATAATTTATGGAATGTTAATTATGCTCTTTTTTGAGTAAGTTGTAATTTAAATATTTACTTTTATATAAATTGAACAATACAGTAGAACAAATTTTTTTTGTTTATTTACGTAAACACGCTAGTCCCAGAGAGGTTTCAGATGTTCGTTATTATTCTTGAATTGAGTAAAGTCAATCAGTAAGTTATATTCATATTAAATATTTATAATATCACGCTAAGATCTTTAGGAGTAGAATAGTGACAAAAAACTCATGTAGAACTGCGGAGAAGGGCTACTTTAACGATAAAACAACAATAAACAAAACTTACCTTAATTATAACACCAATCACTTCACTAAACAATACTCTTTTAGTAACCCCTTCACAGAATACTTTAAAACACTAAAATTTAATATTGTAAACGGTTATTTTGGGATCGATTGAGGTAAAACGCTCGTGCGCTCAATAACACTGCCAGACACACAGTCCTCAGCTTGATGTGAATGATAAACAAAACTTTAGGGTCTCGCAGCGCGCGCAATTGTGTATTGCTACTTTTAAAAATGAACCATTGCCATAATAAAAGATTTCACACCCACAAAAAAACATGTTTTCAAAAGCATTTTCTACGACATATTTTTTTGGTAAAATATTTTTTAAATCTTTCTGATCTTAATTAATCTTTACATGTTCTCAAAACGAGTTTTCTGTGCTCTAGTGACGGTGGTACAAATTAAATCATAAATAAATACTAAATACAAAAAAAAACAAAATAAGTACAATAACAAAATAAATCTCTCTTCCCACTTGAACTTATATTTTTTGGAAGGAGTTACTTAATAAACACTTTCGCAAGTATGCTTAAAATTTGCTTAAATATACATTTTCCGATTGACGTTTGGTTGATTTTGTCAGATTTTGTCATTCCATTTGACATATGAAATTGGCCGCTCCAGGGATCTGAATTTCTGTTCCAAGTACAAATTCTATAATCTAATAGATAAATAATCAACGTAAAGTATGGGATATACATTTTTGAAGGTAGCCTCGACTTCTGTCAGGGTAAGAAAATATTATATTTTTATCTAATATACAAGAGATTCTAATTCAAATTCCGGTGAATGTCAAAGTTATGCAATGATTTACTGATGTGATTACTACGGTCAATATTTTTTACAAAATAAAAAATAATATTAATCATAATGAAATTCTAACAACACTCCAATCAAAAAAAAAATCTACATTAAATGATTGAGTTACTTGTAACCTGCTGTGACCTTCAAACATGTGACCAAGACAGTTCTGTGATACCAATAGGAAATAAAGATTAGTTAGGTACATTTTTATATTACAAGTGTAAACAAATGTATGAAAAACATATAACACCTAATTATTATGGCTCATATACATAATGTTACTGTTTCTTTTTTTAAATACATATAACTGCATTTGTCACCATACAGGTATCCACCAAGTCCTAACCTCTTGTATTTAAATTTTTGCTATGTATTTAAGAAATTGTTTTATATAATTATTGTTATATACCTGGTGATGTCCCAAAAATCAAAATCAAGCCAGTCACAGGAGATAGACTAAGTACTGACAGTTAAAGAATAAATTTTAATCTTGGTCAGGCACCTACTATTTAAGAAATCTAATACTATACCGACCTGTGTAAAAACAATATTTTTATGAAATATTATAAAACTTCTAAATTTCATCACCTGACTTTAACTTGGTATAGGTAAAAGTTGGATGATGTACTTAATTGTTTTGACTTCAATGTTGAACAAAACTCTAAACATATAATTTGAAAATGAAGCTATGGTTTCAGTTTTGATGTTATTAACAAAATGATTATCTAGAGTTACATTACCAGAAAGAGATCCGAGTAAAGTTAATATTTGAGAGTACAGAATTTAAAATAAAAACAAGGCATTAGAATTTTTATGTTTATAATTTGACAGTAAACGATAATTATTTATTGAATCTGTTTTTTAGTTTTTACTTTAAACAGCAATAGAAATAAATCATCTTTGAAAATTTCAAGTGTCTAACTATCACAGTTCATGAGATACAGCCTGGTAACAGATGGACGGAAAGACAGACAAACGGACAGTGAAGTCTTTCTAATAAGGTCCCATTTTACCCTTTGGATATGGAACCCTAAAAATTAAAATTTCTTAAAAACCTCATATATTGTAAAGAATGTAATTGTTTAAGTGTAGGGGTTTCTGAGATAGATGTTTTTGCTATTTCATTTTTCAGTTAATCTTTTAGGCAAATTTAACTACAAAGCTGGCCTATTAGTTTAAGCATTCACCATGCCATTTTTACTGTGCTAAGTGTTGTAGGTTTAAATCCCACATGGGACTTTGTGTGATCCATTAATTGTTGTTATGAGTCTAGTATTTTTTGAGTCTGTTACATGACAAAGTATTTATTCCGAAAGTGAGAGACATCTTTTAAAAATTAAAAAGTCTTATAATTAATTTTCTTATAATAAATCCTGATTAATCTGATTATTCAGCAATAGGTTGATGATAATGATGAATCTGTTGTAGGTTTTAAGACAGTATAGCTTTTCCTAAGACTTCCCAATTGTCATAACTCAATTGATTGTATTCAGTTTTCAGCTTGTACTGATTGATGTATTGATGATTAATTTACTTTTATCAAAATGTTTTTTATAAAGCAAAGTAAAATACTTGAATTATGTAGGTAATTGAAGTATGTCTTTGTTATAGTATGGAGGTTTGAGGATAGCAACTAGACAATACTCCACTACTCACGATGCTGATCTTGTGGTCATTGGTTCAGGCCCTGGAGGCTATGTGGCTGCCATTAAAGCTGCTCAACTTGGCTTGAAGGTAATTTTTTTATACATATATTTATCTTAGCACAAATAAAAATTTTGCATATTCCCTATTGTACAATGCGGGATTTAAAGTTACTTTAAAGTTCATTGTTTTCGGTGTATTTGAGATGTTGCACAGGTGTACAGAACAGGTTTTGTATAGGAAAAACATTTAGTAATGATCCCATTTTCAGTAATGTTGTTGAGAATTGATGCGTTAGTGTTAGATAAGCTTAGAAGCAATGCATGTAATGGAATATCATGTCAGATGAATCTTGCGCTTTACATACCTATACCTTAAAAAAATACTGCAGTAGATTAAGTTATGAATCTTCTATGAAAGCAATATTTATCACTGATTTTGATAAACTGAATAGGAGTGAATGTGAAAGTAAACCAAAGCGTATCTATTTTCAAACACCTGTAAAGAATAAGAATGTACAATTTATTACATTTCATGTTATGTAAAAGTAGGTATTCCTGTGGCTTGACGAGTCACATCAAGCTTCGTGTTTACTGGAATACTTAGTCTGGCCGTAAATACTGTTACAATTAAGAATAAATAAAATATTACTTTTGTAATTGGAATCTGTAATCTCTATGCGATTGTTCATTGAGTTTTTGTTATTTTCGCGCGAATATATTGCAAAATATTTTATGATATTAAAATGGAGTTGGGTGGTACAGGAAATCGAATCGCTGTGATTGCATTATCTATAAATAAATAGGTGTGGAGCCAAATACAACCTTTAAAATCCTCCATACACTTGGTATTAGTAAAATGTTTGTGTACCGGGCTATTGATAGGTACAATGAAACTTCCTCTGTTTGTGACAGAAAAATACATGGCCGTCCATGTAGTATTCGTACGAAAAAGGCGATCACAGCAGTAAGGAAAAATTGGAAGAAATTCGAAAGCAAAAGATTTTATCTACGGAGATAAAGATAGCACCTAGAACCATGTCCCGTATTTTAAAAGATGACTTAGGACTTGCAGTTTATAAGAGACGCACTGGTCATTTCTTAATTGATAATTTAAAAAAGAATAGGGTGGTAAAATCAAATCAACTACTTAGCGGTACGTAAAGGTCGCAGAAAAATTTCGTTTACAATTTAGCAATATTTTAACAAACAAAAATTACCGTATTTATGCGAGAAATACAAACAGGCACACAAAAACTTGGTCATGATGTTTGTTGACCTAGAAAAAGCGTATGACAGGGTACCCCGAGAGGTTTTGTGGTGGGCTTTGAAAGAAGAAAGAGTGCCTGCCTAGTAAGTGGCATTGATTCAAGCTATGTACAGGGGATCTAGCGCCTATGTAAGATTGTCTGCGGGAAACACCGACCAATTTAGTGTCTCGGTGGGTTTACACCAGGGATCGGCTCTTAACCCATACCTCTTCCTGCTGGTAATGGATGCCATGGCACATGCTATTTGCAAATGACGTTTTGTTGGTTGTTGAAGACGCGTCCGAGGTCCAGCGCAGACTAGAGACATGGCAGCAAAGACTAGAGACGTTTGACTTGAAAGTCAGCAAAACTAAAACTGAATACATGTTCTGCGATTTCGGCGATTTCACCGGTCATGCTGTCGTGTCACTGAATGGAACAGCGATTCCGGTCTGCACTAATTTCAAGTACCTCGGTTCGCTGTTACAAAATAATGGCGAAATGGATAGGTCTGTACAACATCGAATTAACGCAGGATGGATGAAGTGGCGGCAAGTAACGGAAACTATTTGCGATTCCGAGTTCCGTTTAACGTTAAAGGGACAAATATATAAAACGGTAACGACTTCATTATACCAAGTAGATGTGGGATTGACATACAATGTAAATCTTTTAAATCTTATTGAATTGCGAAATTGAGTCGAATGCCATCATTATTTGTTTGGATTAGGAGTGTTAATATTTTTATTTTATTATATATTTATAGCGCTGTATCACAGTATGCATGTTTAAAAGTTATTTTAATGTAATGGTCAAGCCTTTCAATTTCATATGTGTATGGTAGTTATCTATAAATCCTATTAAACTAGTTATCTGTTTATTTTAGGGTCTGTTAAAGTCTGAATCATTTTAGGTAACGAAAATAGTAATTTCAAAAACAAATGTAAATAGCTTCTATTTTTCATTGTAGACTGTGTGCGTAGAAAAGGACCCAACACTTGGTGGAACATGTTTAAATGTCGGGTGTATTCCCTCCAAAGCGTTGCTCCACAATACCCACTTATACCACATGGCCAAACATGACTTCAAAAACAGGGGTATTGAGACTGGCAACGTTTCTTATAATTTCGACAAATTAATGGAGTACAAACGGAATGCTGTAAAAGCCCTCACTGGCGGCATAGCCATGCTTTTCAACAAGAATAAGGTACGTGTGTAGAGGTAGCTGTCATGATTTGTTTTTTTTTTTAATATTTAGATAAGGTTTTGCTTTACAAGTTATATATCGTAAGACGGTATCATTTAGCTATATTAAACTGCAGACATAATGTAACATAACTACTCGATTAATAAGACGAGTGGAAATCCAATTAATGAAAGCGTTAGTCATCTTAAATACATTATCTTATTATCGACTGCCTCGGTAGCGCAATGGTAGCCTGTGCGACTGCTGTGCTTGAAGTCTCGGGTTCGATTCCCGGGTCGGACCAAATGTTTGTATGGTCTGCAAATATTTGTTTCAGAGTTTGGGTGTTTTCTATGTATAATTTGTATGTATTTACAATATATATATATATATATGTATTAATATCAGTTGTCTTGTACCCATAACACTCAGCTCAGCTTAGCTTGGGAGTAAATAGCGTTGTGTATAAGATGTCCGAAATATTTATTATTATTATTTTATTCTCTTCCGTTCGTGAGAGTTATTTTTTACAGTGAGATTTATATGGAACTGAACAATTAAAACAGCAGAATTTATGCACAATGTGCGATCGTTGTCTGTCTGATAATGTTACCATCAATACTATTAAAGTTTAGTTCCATTGTACTTGTAATTAAAAGTATTATCGTTGATCGGTTTTATTGAATTCGTTTCACAATTACTTCTTACCCAAATTGATATAAATGGAGTTAATATAATTATAGGAACCTCATTATGGTAACATACAATTAGTCGATTGTATCTTTGAGTACAATAGAGGTTAGTAGAATTAATGTAACTACGTTTTACAAAAAAGGTTTATTTACAATGGCAATATTTTCAGGTTCAAGTGTGTCGTGGTGTGGGAACAATAGTTAACCCCACGAAGGTTGAGGTCAAAGGTGAAAAAGGTTTAGAAACTGTCAATACCAAGAACATCTTAATTGCTACTGGATCTGAGGTCACTCCGTTCCCAGGAGTTACGGTAAGATTTAAAAACAGTTTAACCACCTAGAAATATTTTACAAAAAAAATTCGACAGTAATAAATTTTAAATGTATAAAATGATTGTTATTGTAATCATGACAATTCTAATTACATGTTACCAACTCTTCGGTAACAAAAAACAAACTTCTTTTAATTTATTAAAATATAAAAACTTTTTGTCTATATAATAAATACAATTGGTGTGTTTTAGTAAATGTATATGTATGTATACACGGTACATAAACCAAAATAGTATTTTTTATAATTTTTTTCCGTCTGTCGGTATGTCTATGTCTGTCAGTGTGTCTAAATGTGTATGTTTGTTCCGGCTAAGCTCTAGAACGGCTTGACCGATTTTGATGAGACTTTCACTGGCAGATAGCTGATGTAATAAAAAGCAACTTAGGCTACTTTTCACTTAAGACTAGCTTTGCCCCGCGGTGTTACTCGCTGTTGCAAAGGTAGAATAGAATAGAATACACTTTATTGTACAACAGATATAACAGTTTACATAAACATATAGTTTACATAATACATCAATTGAATCACCGTGTACAAAGGTACAACAATAACCGCGGGTAACACCGCGGGACTCAGCTGGTACATAATATTTAGCATGTATTTTCTAGACAAATCTTGCTGTACACAAGTTGAGTTATTGCAGATTGCAGTTTGCATACAAGGTATTTGGTTTAAGTAGTTCTAAATTTTTCCACAATTAACGTAATTTAATCATTTTTAGTTTGATGAGAAACAAATCATCACATCAACTGGAGCTCTTTCGCTAGCTCAAGTGCCCAAAAAGATGTTGGTTATTGGGGCAGGTGTAATTGGTTTAGAACTTGGATCAGTCTACCAAAGATTGGGCGCTGATGTTACAGCTATTGAGTTCTTAGAATCTATCGGTGGTAAGTGTCCTAAAAATATATTTACCTCTATTTTCGCATTTACTAATCGCAACTGTTAATTAAACAGCGGTTTTGTGTTATTTTTAACTCTAAGGCTGTGAATTTAAAGTTAAAAATAACATAGAACCATTGCTTAAGATTGAACAACGTCTTTGAAAAAGGCTATTAATTGACTAACCTCTTTGTCTCGTAGTTAATGACCCTGACCGCAAAACCGAATGGTCTGTCTTTGTGTATTTTGTCCCTAAAAAAATATGCATTTAGAATGATATAAATAAATTTATTAGAAGGCTGGTTAGCATAGCGCAGGTTTTGCCTATTTTGGTATTTAAAGACCAATTCTCTGAATAAAAGTGAGGTCAAAATTCAATTCAATCAATGAATAACGGATTGGAACTGAATTTTATTATATTTAATTCACAATTCAAATAAAATGGAGTGATTAAGATTAAAAATTGTTCCGTTTTAGATGTATAAAGGACATTACACATTAATATTTCAAGAGTGGCATTGTCAACTACATAATCTGATAGATTGTTGTTGATATTAACCTTATCAATAAATTCAGTTTCATGCTTATAATAGAAACAAAAATCTATATCTGATTAATAACTATCCTGCTTTGTTATGTAAGTCATTAAATCAATCGATTCACTCTTGCTGAAGTAATCTGTGATACGAAACACATTTCAAATAATTACCTTATATTTTAAAGACAAAAGGTTAGGTAATAATAATGCCTTGGGCATTAAGCCCGCCGTTGTACATGTGTGCATGAAGTTTTAAAATAAATAAATAAATAAAATAATAACTTACTTCTCATACGCATCTGCCTATGTCTGATCGCATGCGCATGATGTCTGTCCTAAAGCTAGCCAGAACCTATATGGTAACCAGATAAATGATATATTTCTAAGTTCATACAATAGTTAATATTCCTACATATTATATAAATACATTACATCTATACACAGAACAAATAATCGTACTCTGTATACAATCCATTTGTCCTGACTAAAAACCGAACCCACAACCTCTATTTTAGCAGTCAGTGTTGCTCACGACTAGGCCAGCAAGCCCATATAACTAACTTTTTGGTTGACCTAAAATATGAATTTATTAAGATATTATGTTGCAGGCCAGTCAATATAAGTTATGTAGGATATATATACTAATATTATGAAACTCTAGATCTGCTGAGCTGATTTTAGAAATTCTTTTATCAATAGAAATTAACATTATTAATAAGTGCCATAATTATTTATGACACTTATTCACTTCAAAAATTAGAAAACAATATAATGTATATGTTAGAACTTAGAAGATGTATTATAAAATTTACAGGTGTCGGCATTGACGGTGAAGTTTCTAAGACGCTGCAAAAGATCATGGCGAAGCAAGGAATGAAGTTCAAACTCGGCACCAAAGTAACATCGGTTAAGAAAGAGGGATCAGAAGTGAAAATTGATGTTGAACCAGCTAAAGGTGGCGCCAAGGAGACAGTAAGCAATTATACTGTTTTTAATTAATTTTATTGGTTTTAATATTAAAGAGTCAATTGATAGTATGGGTTCAAGAGGTCATTTCCCCACTGACTATTGAATTCTAGAGGGTTGAAGATTCGATCTCTACATAGGACAACACTGAGTGATTCACAAATTATTGTTGTTGTGGGCTAATTGTTTATTGTGTCTGTTCAATAATTACATTGTTAAATATATACACACAGTGTAAACAAACAAGTAACAATGAATATTACTATTAAAATCCTCGTCATCGTCTTCCTAGACTTCATTGTTCCCAAGATTATTTGGTTCATTCTCAGTAGATCTATAAACCAGATCCATGATGGATCTAGTGAGAATATTTTTTCTCATTATTTCTATTATCTGATTTATCTTAAAAAATGGTTCTAGTGAGAATATTAGTTGTAAAAAAATAAAAGAAAGCTGGAGGTATTATATTTTCTTAGTATGCTTAGTTGTATACACTGTGGACCTGAGGACAGTTAACATGGGCTTACTAAAATATGTTTTATCGGTAAATCAAAAAACTTTCACAAAAATTAATATGGCGGTACAAAGTTCGCTGGGTCAGCTAGTTTGTGATAAAACAGGCCTGTAAAGAATGAAAATATTGGTGATACAAAAAATTACTTATTCAAAGTTCTTCAGTTTCATATCCATCTATCACAAATATCAAGCTGTATTTAAGGACTGTAGTTGTCAATATATATGGAGTATATATATAGTATATGGAGAGAGCTGGAGGAGTCTTATGCCAAGAGGCACGCCGAATTGCGAGACATATTTCAAGGAATAAAATTCATGAAATCAAAACTGTTAAATTGCATGTAGTGCGGAATAAAGGGGCTTTATTAGTTGTCAGTAACGGTAACGATTGCCGATTGCGAAGATATGATGCGGTTGTCGATTCAAAATATTTTTAAAATTTAAATCACTGATAATCAAAATAACAGATATTAATACTAAAAACTATACTCTAACATAGGTGATCTGAATCCCTGCAATAAGTTTTGATTTATTACTTAGATAAAATGGCAGTTCGACCCGAATATATTTTATCCATATATCTTATTGTGTGTCATACCAATGATACATCATATTTATCTTTACAAAACCGTTACATAGTTCCAAATACATAATTCTAAATTGTTATGAAATTTCATTATCTACGATGACTGCAAAAACACAATAAAAAAAGTTTACTGAACGAGATAAATGAGCTCTAACTGAATTTAGCCTATGCTTTGTAGAATAGCATTAACCCCTTTATAGTTATTTAACTTTAAGCAGGGGTTCTTCGTTTTTGTAAACTTTAAACTACCAACCTTAAAGTTGAAAATAGTTAAAAACTGTTGTATAAAGTTAAATAACATTTATGACTAGTTTAATTACATAAAAAAGACAAAAATTGTAAGTTTACATTTAGAAGAAAAATAATACACCAACATATAGATGCATATTTGTCTTAACTAATACCTATTACCTGCATGATGATGTGTCAGTTTCTGTTTCGCCGAACATTCTTAAAAAAAAGATTATGATGGTCAATATGATAAACAATTCATAATATCGTCATTTAAGTGGTGACGGATTAATAATGTAGATTGGCACCACACCTGTCCATGACATGAATGTCCTAAGTGCTGACTTAGGGAGCAGACTACTCAGGTCTGTAAAAAGAATGAAAACTTGATATAGACCCTATAGCTACCGATCTGGGCAGCTTCGTATAGGCGGTCAGTACCTGGATGGATGACCGCTGGTGGCATGTCACCATGAGCGTCTCCGTGATTTAGAGGTCACGTTAAGTAGTCGGTCCCTATTGTTATCATAGGATAACAGTCGAGAACCTTAGTTGGAGGCCTTTGGGAGGCTTAAAAATATCCAACGGCAAGATTACGTAACCACAACTTTGTCTTGCCAGTCCCGTGTGGCCTTAACCCCCTCCTGAGAAGAGACCCGAACTCAGCAGTGGGACGATATGGGTTGTTGATTGATTGATTGAAAGAGAGGCTTATTGATGTGATGATATTTATTCGTGTCTTAAATGAAATATATTTTGTTCATTTCAGATAAGCTGTGATGTTGTTCTTATTTCGATTGGTCGTCGCCCTTACACCAAAGACCTGGGTTTGAAGAACGTTGGTATTGAACTCGACGACCGTGGCCGTATCCCGGTTAACAATAAATTTGCCACCAAAGTTCCCGGGTAAGCTAATATTTTTCGTGGTTACTGTATGTATTAGACTAGCGACTCCCCACACAGGTGCGATTTGCGTTGAAAGCTCTGCTTGCCCATGCATTTCAACTGCCTTTGTGGCGCAGTGGTAGCGTATGCGACTCCTGTGCTTGAGGTCCTGGGTTAGATTCCCGGGTCGGACCAAATTTTTGTATGATCTACAAATATTTGTTTCGAAGTTTGGGTGTTTTCTATGTATAATATGTGTGTATGTATTTGCAGAAACAAAGTATATATTTATTTATGTAAGTTGTTTAGTATCCATAATACAAGCTCTGCTTAGTTTCACTATATGCCATTGTGTGTTAGATGTTCAAAATATTATTATCATTTTAATCTTCTTATACATTAAGTTCAAAATATATTTAATTTAGGTAGTAAATTAGATATATATAGGTAGGATTGATATAATACTGGTCAAAATTACTTTAAAAGTAATTAAAAGTAAAATCGACAATAATAATCAGAATACCGTGGGAGAGCCACGCTTCGGCATGAATGGGCCGGCTCGACCGGAGTGATACCACGGCCTCACAGAAAACCGGTGTGAAACAGCGCTTACGCTGTGTTTCATCGAGTGAGTGAGGATACCGGAGGCCCATACCCCAATCCAACGCCCCCTATCCCCCTCACCATCCCCTTTCCCTCCAGGCCGCCATAGTGTGGATCACCATGCTGCATTGTTCTTTTTCGCATTGAGGATGGTGACCACCACTCTTGGATTCTTCTCATGCTTTCCATCAGGCAAGGCAGAGTCATTTTGGCAGCTTAAATATAAAATAAAAAGAAAAATCTAAGACCCAAATAAGCACATTAACCTAATCAGTCAAAGTAAATCAGTCATATTGCATGTCGTCATCGTCATTGATTTAGTTAATACTCTGCTTTCAGAATCTATGCCATTGGTGATTGTATCCATGGCCCTATGTTGGCTCACAAGGCTGAAGATGAAGGTATTGTCTGCGTGGAAGGAATTAAGGTAATAATTTAACACATTGTGAAGATATGAAAGATCATCGAAGCATTAAAAACACATTTTTTTTTAAATGGTAGTCTGTTTGCCTTTAGCAACTAAATGAGCCATTTACCATTAAAAATTTGACTAAAAGTTTTAAACTGTGACTAGAATGAGATTAGTAAAATTGTTGTATTTTAAAAATGCATATTTTTCATTGGTATTCTTAGGTTATCGGCAAATTTACATTAGAATTCAAATTGCCTAAATTTATACCAACAATCATTTCAGGGCATGCCAGTACATTTCAACTATGATGCGATTCCATCTGTAATCTATACTACACCTGAAGTTGGTTGGGTAGGCAAAACGGAGGAGGATCTCAAGAAAGAGGTTAGTAATATTTCTTACAATGATAAAATACTAAATAAGCTAGTCTTAAAGACGATGAAGCCAATGTGGAGGCTATTCTACTGAGGAAAATTATTTTAGCCACTTCTTCATGGGAGAGCAATGCTTTAGCACAAATAGTATCATCATTCCAGGTGGCACCCAAAGTGCACATTTTGGAGCCCGGGGACTGGTTTCTATTTCTCTAATTCCCCATCTTCGGTATTTCTTGTAGTGGGACCATTGACGCGCCTCCTCCTCCTCCTCCTCCTCCTCCTCCTCCACCTCCTCCTC
>PKRV01000945.1:35052-276845 GCA_003709505.1 Hyphantria cunea | reverse complement strand
CTCCTCCTCCTCCTCCTCCTCCTCCTCCTCTTCCTCCTACCGTGTTAAGGTATGCGCACTTGATGGATAGGGTATGAGGGGATGTAGAGAGCAAGACTGAGACTGAGTCTGACAAACTTAATCAAGCATTATTTTACAGGGCAAGGCGTACAAAGTGGGTAAATTCCCATTCTTGGCTAACTCGAGAGCGAAAACAAATGGTGAACCCGACGGTTTCGTCAAAGTGTTGGCTGATAAGGCTACAGATGTCATTCTGGGCACGCACATTATTGGACCGGTGAGTTACTTAGGAAGGATTTGGACAGGAAATGGGATTTTATAAGGCTGTATCGAAGGACCTAATGTGAATTTATTTCTCAGCAACTCGCATCTCCACGACGACCACATTCGTCGTTGCGGTTGCGAATGCGGTTACCATGACGATCAAATAGATGCTTAAAAAAGCTTGCACTAAGCCCTCAGTGTTTATAATTTACTTGGTGCATTAGGTTTTCTAAGCGAAAGTTCTTTCACTTTCGAAATTGTTTGTTTCAGTAACGGATAATTTGAATTTGAGCATTTGTAATCCTTTACAATGAATTGGTGATGTGATGGCTAGTTCATGAATGTTCATGAGTGTGTATGAAAATGAGTATATAATATCTTGAAATTCTTTCTCTTATACACTTTCCTCTTTTGTGACTTTGCGAATTGGTGAAAACTGTATTAAAAATCCGTTTTTAATCTAACGGGAAGCGGTTTTAAATTGAAATGTGTGTATATAACGTGTATATATATTTTTATAGGTGAATGTATGTGCATGTAATATGAATAGTATATATTTGTATATAGATCTCTACTAGAAGTTTTAAATATTCACGTTATAATGTATTAACTACCCAAAATTTTTAAACATCTAGTATCCGTGTTCTGATTATCTGGAAGAAATCGCTGTGAGCGATAAGACCGCCGATTGTTATAGATACCTACTTTGTAATTCATCTTTTGTACCGCTTTGCAGTGTGGAAACAATAATGATAAATCAAATATTTATTATACAGGGTGGTGGCGAACTAATCAACGAATGTGTCCTGGCTCAAGAATACGGAGCCGCTGCTGAGGATATCGCAAGAGTGTGTCACGCACATCCCGTACGTATTTATTTAAGGATTTTTACTTTATTGTGTACTGATATGACCATAATTTTACATTCCTCTTTCAGACATGCGCCGAGGCAATACGTGAAGCGAACATGGCTGCCTACTGCGGCAAACCGATAAACTTCTAAATTTACAAGATGAAACGTGCAATTATGATAACCCACTGAGTTACCAGGGTCAAAATGTAGTTTTGGGATGCCAATTCTGAAAATAATGCGGAATTTAGAAAGTATCAAATGTTAAGGCTAGGCGAGCATAACGATCTATTCGCCTCGAAGTGAAAAAGCTGTTGATTTTTTGCCGCACGTTGGATATTAAAAACGCATACAACGGGATAATGTCGCATCTAAGTGATTAGTTTTAAATTGGATTTAGTAGAAGTACTTATGCTTGTACAACTAAAACTCGTGAAAAGAAACTATTTCTGGTACCCTTGTTAAAAATAATAATGGAGTATGTTTGTTTTTATGAACTTTGGACACAAGTTGAATCTTCTACTACATATTTAAAGGCTCGATTCAGAGATGCGATTAAATATATAACTTAAAAAAAATACTGAGTACTGCGCGCAGTCAAAGCTTTCCTAATATGTTATACCAAGTTGAACTTTTACGAACTTGTACGTAACCGTACGTAACTTTGTTGTTAATTTATCGTAAAACAGAAAAGTTTTCGTTATAAAACTGCGATGCAAAGATCCAGTATAGTTTCAGCAAAATATTCACAATGCGCGTCTAGCCTATTATACACATGATGTCACATTAGCCACAGATATACGTATGTGTTTACGGCACATTTTAAATGATTTAATACCAGACTTTACAAATCTTAAAGGCCTTAGGGTAACTTCCGACGTATCCCAGAACATTTAGTCAAAGTTAACCTATTTCAATGTTAGTCTTGTTAGACCGGCCCTGTCGCGAGCTCACCAAAGTAATAGTTAATGGCATTTGGAAATTTGTTGTGTTCACATGTTGGAAAACAATATTTTGGTGCATTTGAAAGTGTTCTTTTATGAAACATGTGGTAGTTAAATTAAAAAAATCATGTACAATGTAGCACCATTGGCAACCCGTACAGAGTCGATCTAAAGAATCTTGTATGAATCTATTTTGAACGATTTTTATGTATGTCGCTTTATTTGTCTGTTGGGTGCCATTCGTCAGGTCAATAAAACACAGCAAAAGTGGATATTTGAGCAGTAGTCTTAGCATTACTATGCTATTAGTGTCGAAATATATTTATTGAGTATTTTACTGGCGTAAGTGATATTTGTATGTTTATTTTGTTTCGTAAATATTTTGTTTTTTAAATAACTTCATTCCGTTTTATTTTATTGGACTCCTTGACCTATGTCACTGTTATTTGACTTATTGTAAATAGATTTAATAAATATATAACATATTTAAAATGTCTATAAGCATATGTATGGACACAACATCATCCTCCTCCCATGAGCTTTTTTTATTTAATGTCATTCTTCGTGTATATTGTGCTACTGAGTGAGTAATCGAATCCTGTGGTAAAATGGCTATCTGAATAAGTCTGCATTTACACTCTATATCTCTATTTAAGCTGTCAAATCCGTAAATCATATCGTAATATTTGTATTTATTAATTAAGCAATAAGAATAAAATCAGAAAAAAAAACAACTCAAGTACATTCTAGTACATTTTATTATCAATATTCCAATTATCATTGCATTTTTTATAATGTGATTCACTAATAATAATGACTAGAGTAAAAAAAAACATAATATCAGCTCTTTGTTGCGTGGTTGCAATCTATTCGAGACATGTTCATATTGAGTACAACAACAATGACAAAACTATTCTAGAACACGGAATGAGTATTAATTTACACTTAAAACTGTATTATAATGTTGTAATAAGATCAAAATATTTTAATACAAAACAGCATTAAAAGTAAAAGAGAAATTGTGAAAAACCCAAGTATGCATTGCAGTAAAATCCGTGCTTATTGCTACCTAGAAACGTATGCAACAGCTGCCTTTTTAAATACATCAAATATATTGGTTTTATTATACAAAGAAGAAAGCAATTATGTTAAAATAGCAATAAAATATACCACAACAAGGTACACAAGTCACTGAATCCTCATACATATTTCCATTAATCAGAACGTATTCACGATTAAACATATTTATGATTAACAAGTAGACACTGAAACATCAATATTCTAAAAAAACATTAAATTGATTATAATCACAAATATGTTAGTAATAAAATATACCACAACAAGGTACACAAGTCACTCAATCCTTATGCACATTCCGTTGATAAGAACGTATTCACGATTAAACATATTTATGAATTACTAGTAGACACTGAAACATTAATATTCTAAAACAACGTTAATATGATTATCATCATTATCTGAGCTACCATATTAAAATGCCCAGATCAGCTTTGATGACGTGATAGACTTCATAAAATGACCCCCTTGATGAAAATAGTATTAACGAAGTTAAAAGATAGAGAAGAAACTAACAATGGATACAAAACTGATAAGAATAGACAAAATTATAACAGATTGATGAGACAGATTGATAAATGTTGAAGTTACAATACTGTAATATAACAGTTTCAATTAGTAAAAACAAGACGGTATTTCAGGAATAGGTATAGTTACAAGTTTTCTACTATATCTGATTTCAAAAACTACTATTACATGTTTACGATTATTTTTATAGATCGTCTACAATTAAAAATGAAATATTCACAATAAAATGTAATAAGTCACTCCCAAGTGTCCATTTCTTGACTGCACAGGTTTAGGTAGAATTTTGGAGACAGTATTTTACTATATTCAGCACAATCATTCGAATACATTATGGCTGCAGCCATAGTTGTGGTGTTTTGTTCCATATACTTACGTAAAACCGCCTCGAAGTCTAGTATAGACAAATTGTGTTCAAGAAAGAAATCCTTGGACAAGCGAAAGCACTCCTCCCACAAATCTGTATCAACAGGGAATATACTGATACATTTATCTATAATTTGTGCAGCTTTATTAGATATGTTGGAATCAGTGATATCGACATTGGTTGGTGAGTTGGTCCTCTTTTTGCAGTAATTTAGTTCGGCACAGCAGCAAGGCAACGCTGTATAAGCAAGTGGGTCGATTGAAGGATATGGCTCTTGGTTAAGTATTGACATAGATACCTCTTCAATGCGTTTAGTCATGACATCATTAATTACTCTTTTTTGTCTCTCTTTTATCTCGATATATTTTTCATTAGTGGCATTTCCGTTTTCATTGTTTTCAATTGGTGTGTGCGTTGCAAAAATGCGATCTTGTTGTGGTGCGGTCTTTAAATTTTCCAATAACAACCTTAAACATTGGACATAACATTTGTTATGATATGCAAACTTAGCTGCCATATTTAGGTTTCCGATAAAGTTTTCTCCATTGAACCACGGTTTTAATACCATAATGATTTCATCAGCCCAAGATTCCTTTTTAAAATCATTCATACAGGTCAGAGGGTTAAATTTGGTTTCAATTGGTTTTCTTTGCGTGTCGTCTACTTCGAAGGCGAACATGATATCGAGTCTGTCGATAGGTTGGAATACAAACTTGTTTGTGAGTCGGTTTGGAAGTTTTATAACTCGCTTTGTTGTTTTCATCAAGAGAACACGATTGTTACTTTTTTCCCTCTCATTGTTGAACTGAAAACATTTACAACAGTGTTTAGAGCTTCTATTGATTTGTAATTCATGTATATATGTTGTATCTTATAATAATAATCAATTAATAATTCATGGTAAATATATGGATGTAAGATAAAACTTGTGGTGATGAATTAATAATACCAAGTTACCACCCCTATTTATCCCATGGGTGTAAAAAAGCATTGTCAATCTAATTCACAATTTTTTATAATACACAAATATCGCAACCTATTGCGTTTGTGGACTTCGCCTAACTTGTAAAGAATTTGACCCTTCAATGCGCTTCAGAGTCGCCAGTATTAGTTGACTCTATGTGAGCAAATTATACAGGACAACATCACTGCAGAGAGAAGGAAAACTTGATACAAATCCTATATTAACCCGTCTGGCCAGCATGTATAGAAGGCCGATACCTCCTATTAAAAAAGGGCCTATATCCAGCATTAGACTCTTATTGGCTGTTGATGAAAAGTAAAGAAGACAATATATACATTTATTTGTATTCATAAATGGATTCATTTTCATCATAGTTGTTTATAGAAATGCTGGATTATAATATATACATATGTTTTCAAATGCTGTTACTGTGACTGAAGACTGACAAGTGTTTATAAACATTAAGGAAACATAATAAGTACCTGAATATGCATGTTGCCCGTAATATAAATTCTACCATCGTCATCGATATAAACAGTGAAGTCACCTCCACAGGCCATCAAAGCATTTGTTTTCAACGCCTTATATTCTACATCTGGGGTTTTATTGCCGCTGTTTTTCACAGTATTCGGTTGTGAATCCGTTCGGATTTTAACTTGTGTTGGTACCGTTATCGGTTTTCTATCACCACTTCCTGTAATTTTAAAGTTTTGTGTATAGAAATTTTAGATACACTGCCGTTGACTTGAAAACTTGACTAAAAATTAAAACAGAAAAAAGCATTTAAAACTTGACTATTTAAATGTTATATTTATAAAAATGAAGTTATCAGTCGCGAAATTAATTATAATTAAAACGAATCACTAACCAAGTTGGCCATCGAAGTTAAGACCCCACGTGTACATTGTCCCACCATTGTCAAGTATGCAGGAGTGATGCCATCCGGCTGAAATCTGAAAAATGCTATAGATTTGAACACTACTTAGGTTATATCGGAATATAAGATACAGGCGTCCGTGTACTTGGCTCGGACTTAGCATGAATTTGAAACGTTTCACACATTTTTTTATGAAGCAGTGAAAAGCAAAATCGGGCCCGTCTACTAACATACGACGTAGCTTTGGATCCCTTATAATTTATTCGTAAGCTTCTGTTAAATGGCAGGTATTCTGTATAAGAATTTATATTGGCCTATCGAGAAGACTGCTCTGTCTTGCAAATATATCTATTAGGTTTCCAATACTTTAATTAGGTATTCGTTTGGTGATATAGTTACTAACATATATCACTTTTTTCCATAGAGTTCGATAACACTAACCCGATAGACTATTATTATAGAATATGTACAAGGAATAACAATATTTGCATACATTAATGAAAAACTAAGCCGACTAGATCATTCTATTTATTATATCTAAAAATCATAGCTCAAAACAAAAACGGAGAAAATGGTAACTTTTCCTTAAAGCCCAATAATGCAGAAGTATCTCAATATATACATACATATTTTTTTTTTATGGAATATGGGGTAAACTAGCAGACGTATCGCCTGATGGTAAGCGATTACCGCCGCCCATGGACACCCGTAACCAAAGGCGTCACAAGTGCGTTGCCGGCCTTGAGGGATAGGGAGGGTGATGAGGGGAAGGGTTGGATTATAGGCCTCCGGTATCCTCACTCACTCGGCGAAACACAGCGCAGGCGCAGTTTCACATCGGTTTTCTGTGAGGCCGTGGTATCACTTCGGTCGAGCCGGCCCATACATGTCGAAGTGTGGGTCTCTCATGTTGCATTGTCTGCATTCGCAATGAGAACGACGGCCACCACTCTTGGATTGTGTTCATACTTTCCATCGGGCAGAACGGTCACTTTGATAGGCTCATTTATAAGAAATAATAATGTATAGACCTGTACGACGTGCCCGCGCACGTTGGAGGTGTCGACGAGGCGCGGCGCGAGGTGCAACTCCGGAGAGTGGGGGGGGGGCGGCGGCGGCGGCGCGGACGGCGAGGGCGAGTCTGCGCTGTAGCGCGGGCCAGCAGCGCGGACCTGCTGCGGCGACCCGCCCCACGACCACACCGCGCCGCTACGACTCAGCGCCACCTATACAACAAACACCTTTTTATTTATTTATTTATTTTTTTTTTTTAAGCTGCCAAAATGACTCTGCCCTGCCTGATGGAAAGCATGAGCAGAATCCAAGAGTGGTGGTCACCATCCTCAATGCGAAAAAGAACAATGCAGCATGGTGACCCACACTATGGCGGCCTGGGGGGAAGGGGGATAGGGGGCGTTGGATTGGGGTATGGGCCTCCGGTATCATCACTCACTCGATGAAACACAGCGCAAGCGCTGTTTCACACCGGTTTTCTGTGAGCCGTGGTATCACTCCGGTCGAGCCGGCCCATTCATGCCGAAGCGTGGCTCTCCCACGGTAGTTATTGCATGCCTATTTGTATCCTTATGATGCATATTCGCATCATCACGGTACCTACTAGCATCCTTATGAGTCGCATTCGCATCCTTAATTTGAGTCATATTCGCATCGTTATTAAGCGTATGCGCATTTTTAGCATTTTTAACACTTCCTCGTGCATTTCCCCTCTAATAACACGTCCTGGACTAAGAATTGGACTGGTACAAACACTGACTGAGGCGCTCACAGCCCAGTTGCACTCGGTGATTAGAAACAATCACCGAGAGCAAGCAACGACGGCGCGGTCAGTACCTGGATGAATGAGCGCTGGTGGCATGTTACCATGAGCGTCTCAGTGACTCGGAGGTCACGTTTAGCAATCGGTCCCGGTTATTATCATACAATAACAGTCGTGAAGCTTAGTTGAAGGCCTTCGGGCGGCTTAAAAACATCCAACGGCAAGGTACGTAGCCACAACGTATTCTTGCCAGTCCCCAACCCGCACTTGGCCAGCGTGGGGACGTATGGCCATAACCCTCTCCTGAGAGGAGACCCGAGCCCAGCAGTGGGACATTATGGGTTGTTGATTGAAACACTGACTGGATGGCTATTAAAACAACGAATATACATACTCTATAAAACGTAGTCTCCATCGAGAGCATAACTTAATCTATCACCTAAACCATGACTTACGGTGTGGAAGTATCCAACAGCAATGGCGACGACCGGCTCCTGTATGGGCACTCGGATCGGCACCGAAGATTTATCCCTGTGACCTTGGCCGAGCTGACCGAACACTCCGGCACCGCACGCCCATACTTCTCCGTTCTTCATCAGCACCACAGTATGGCAAGAACCGCAACCGACACTCAGTACCTGCAACACAATTATATCTTTATTGACAATAGTATCTTTTCACTTTTATTAAGAAAAGTATATGGTATCATTAGCTCTCCTAATACAAGCTCTGCGTAGTTTGGAACTAGATGGCGATGTGTGTCAGGTGTCCGAAATATTGCTTTTATTTTGTGCATGTGATTCATTCTGATGTATTATACATTTGTGCTTATGACTTTCGTGATTGCGACAAAGCTTTGCGAACGTACAACACGATAGCCTATCAATACTAGTGTCGTAGGTGTGAGCTGTTTTTTTTTAATTCAAGGAGCGTTTTGAAGCTTTTAACATAACATACATGTACCAGTTAATTTATAATATGTAATGTTTTCATGTTGTATCAAATAGCTGTTGCTTCAAGCAAGTCTTTTCATGTAATTTTAAAAACGTTATAATATTATTAACTCCCGATTGCACGGTTCCAAAATGTCATTCGTATGAAAAAGAGTAAAAAAAAAAAAACTACAGAACTAGCAAGAAACAATGTGTTGGAAAGGACATACTAAGATCTCATTTATCTAACGTTCTCATAAATAAAACAAATTAGAAATAATAAAAAAAATACGCACCTTTCTCCCTTGGAATCTAGTAACTAACTTTGGTGACCATTCATCGTCTATGCTGCCGTGTCCTAGTTGTCCATGGACACCCCAACTAAAATAAAATCGTCTCAGGTAAGGAAAAGATTTATAAGTTGTGTATATTAGTTTAAGACATGAAAAGCCTTATTTTAATCCATACTAATATCCACTTCGAAAGTAAGTGTTTCTCTATCTGTTATCGCGGCTAAACCGCTGCACCGGTTTTAATGAAATTAAGCATATGTATAGCATAGAAATATTTTGATTCTTGATGAAGACTATTGGCTAGTCTTCACTGCGATAACCGCCATACATGGAGATGGGAGCTGCGGTACTAGTACAGCATCTATCTATCTAATACCTTTAAACGAGTCCTTTTTGTATTTACAATCTGAATCTCGGAAACGGTT
Source organism: Hyphantria cunea (assembly GCA_003709505.1). Lineage (NCBI taxonomy): Eukaryota > Metazoa > Arthropoda > Insecta > Lepidoptera > Erebidae > Hyphantria > Hyphantria cunea. The sequence continues at coordinate 267,550 of PKRV01000945.1, read as the reverse complement.
ACTACGATTTTCATGGAATTTAGTATTTCGGGTTTCGGGGCCGATAAATCGATCTAGCTAGGATCCATTTTTTGATTTACAAAAAAAAACAGGACATTCAAACGTAAAGTTTAAAAATCCTACATAGCAATATCTCGATATTTGAATTAGAACTGACCCCCAGGTGTAGAGGCGGCCGCCCACGTCGATGGCGGCCGAGTGGTAGTGGCCGGCCGCCAGAGAGGCGCCGGGGGCGGCCAGGCCGGCGCCCAGGTGCAGCAGCGCGCCCGCGCTCTGCGCCGTGTCGCCCACGCCGCCCGCCCAGCTGCAGCCCACGCCCAGCTGCCCGAAGCTGTTGTCGCCCGCGCCGTAAATCTGCACACGTCTACTTATTTAGAACCATAGCCGCCACTGAAACGTGTTCCATGTGACATTCCCCATATCTCGACTCCAACGCTAACTAGGTAATGCCTCTAGGACAGTGAACGCAGTCAGGCACTGCTCATCCCTTCACCCGTTCGCAACCGCGTCAGTTTAGAACCGATGATTATACTCGGTCCATGAAGTACTACCGTCATATGTAGGCATATTCATGCTGGCCGTATGTACTGAGTAACTACACCCGAGCCGGCCGCTGCTACACTCGATGTTTCAAAGCGCGCTATCTTCTTCTGCGATTCCATGAGAACAGTCTTCATGCCGTCCACATCAATACTTAGGCAGGTGGCCCGTTCCTCAGCTGCCTTACGTAACAGCGTCACTTACTTCGCTGACCCCGGATAAAAACACTCGTCGGTCAGTGCTCTTGTGTATTAATAATAATAATAATAATGTATTTATTTTTCACAATACAAATTTACACTAACAATTCACAGTTTTCGTATCACATATAATTACAAATAATGCACTGCTGATACTTAAAAAGGAAAACCTGTGCTATAAGTATCAGCAACTATTTATATGGCACAATTAGGTAATACAGCGCAACCATTTTAGGACAGAGTATAAAAAGAAATTCTGGCATCGTTGCTGAACAATATGCAACGACACTAATTATTAATACTCTTTACATTTCGTATAGCCGTCTTCATCTTAAGCAGGTGCGCCAAATCGGTTGTGGGCGTAGCCGTAGCTAACGGTTTTCATTCATGCCCGTTGCTCCTGCAGCACGTTAACTCCTTGTCTTTACTCCTTTTTTTTATATTTAAGCTGCCAAAATGACTCTGCCCTGCCTGATGGAAAGCATGAGCAGAATCCAAGAGTGGTGGTCGCCATCCTCAATGCGAAAAAGAACAATGCAGCATGGTGACCCACACTATGGCGGCCTGATGAGAATTGTTGCTTGCTCGTGCCATGGTCTTTAGATTCTGTGGCATTTCCAAACTTCTCTTCTGACACCAGTTGTTACGTGTTAGGATACGAATAATTTAAAAAATAAGCCTTATGACGACTTAAAAGAGACTTTATTATAAACACTCTTAAAATCTTTAAATAGTAATATACAGAATAATTGTCTTTAATGATTGCCGGATTCGCTGGGTTAATCACTTACATCACTTAGATATGTATTGCACTGTAGCTCAAACTAAACTGCGCTGCGGTCGACGAGTTGGCTTTCTCTACTAGCCGGCACCGATTACTGGTTTATTTTCTAAAAATCCAACTCCTGCAGCTTTGGTACCTAAACAAGCCCACTGCGCAACAGCCTATCTATATTAAACATTAGCTTTATTAAAGTAAAGTTGTTCTGTGCCAGAGCCACAACGCATATTAACTATATTTGTAACAATATGCATAACAATGTTTTAGAACTAACCCCATTTTCAGTCAGCAACAAAGTGTGATGTCTTCCGCAGGCCACGTCAATGACTCTGCCGATGAGCTCGGTGTTCACTGGAGTGTGGGTCATCATAACCTTGGAACTTCCATCGTCAACAACGGCCCAATGACCCAGGCCGCAGCTCAGCGCTCTCCTAGGAGTGAACTGATTCTTCCAAGTTTCAGCGGTTTGGGTTATTTGCAGGTGTATGTCTGGACACGGACCGCGAGATTCAATCACACAAACGATTTGCACGAATGTTACTATCAACTGCTGTAGTCTTGCCGTCTGTTATAAAATAATATATCACATTAAGCCTAAGATGTATTCTTTAATAAAAAAGAAGCATATAATAATATTCATTTAATTATATGTTTAAAAAAAATATTTCAATAGTCTCATAATTAATTCTCCAAGAAATTTATTGTTTTCAAAAAGTTCACTCACGTATATTGATGTTATTCCTTGATCCAAATCCCGCATCAATGGCCGTAACTGCTCTTGTAATGGATTTAGCCATAAACTTAAACACTGTAAATTTCAAATATTTATTTTTAAATAAAGTAATACAATCCGTACGTATTAAAAAGTAGAAAAAAAATCCTCACCTTCAAAATATTAGTATCCAACTCGTTGCATTTTTCAACGATATGTTCAAATAGCCATTGACCATTCTGTTCCAACAAGAGAGGCACAAGACATCTCTGCTTTAAAAGACAAGCAATAGCTCCGCGACACATGTCACTCCTTGATTTCAAAGCAGAAAGAAGGATGTAGGGATGGCCACGTTGGATGCTAAACACCGGCACCAGGTCCCACAGACCGACTGCGGCGGCGAAAGAACACAATTCAAGTAACTCCACCTGACTCAATAATGTGAGTTTAATATCCCTGAAAACAATTTTTTAATTATGGATATGTTGTCTTTTAAGACAGTATCTTTTGGAGCTTACATTATTTATGAATAGTTCAAATAAGTCTAAAAATTTCGACGTCTATGTAAATTATAGAAAATCGATCTAAATAATAAAAGTAACACAAAATTATAAGTGAGTACGTGTCAAGAAGTGTAATTTACAGATTTTATCTCCTGTTGAATGCTGAAAAACTGCAATACGCAAGTTTTATTTGAAGGTCCTTTAAAGAAAGGGACAAAATATCCCATCACAATTCTTTTGAAATGATTCTCGAAGTAATTCACACTCGCGGAAGTTATACATTCACTACGAAAAACTTTTCATAGCAGACGTATTGTTAGATGAAATTAATCTTTATATCTATACAGATAAATAAAATTTAAGTGTCTGTTTTGCAATATTAAAATAACCGCTTTTTACTTTTATTTGTTTGTCTATTTGTTTCGGCTAATCTCTGGAACGGCTGGATCGATTTTGACGAGACTTTTATTGGCAGATAGCTGACGAAATAAGGAGTAACTTAGGCTACGTTTTTAGACTTGCTTTTCCCCGCGGTTGTAAACAACAATAACCACGAGTAACACCGCGGGGCTCAGCTAGTAAAACATAAACGCTTACTGATCGAAGCCCTTCCACTCTGTAGACGTTTCCATATTGAGCAGCATAGCAAGGAGTTTGACCGTAACGGCTGTGTCCCCGAGGCTCCCTTCCTCATTGTTGTGTTTGTACTCTGCGAGTTCCTGAACGCGACCGAACGCACCCAGACGCGCCACCCAACCGTCTGGTTTAGCCTACAAATATTTCTCACATTGAAAAATTACCATACCATATCTAGTTCATTTTTTTTGGTTCCATACCTCATAAGGAAAAAACTGAACGGAACTCTAGTGTCATCGGCAGATAGAGCTGTAGTAAGTTTTTGCTGTTGTGGAAGTCACCACACTCATCACTCAAATATTTACTTTTGAGTGTGAATCTCACGATCTTCGATTTTAAAAGTCAGGGTCATTATCATTATCCACTAGATCAACAGATTCGAAACAGGTTGTACTGTTTTTTTTATATAACTGAAGCTGCCAATAATGCAGCGTGGTGACCCACACTATGGCGGCCTATTGTGAAGCTTCTGCATCATTGGACCTCCAGTCTCGCATTCACAGACGGAACACGGTAACGCAAATGCTATAATTTTAAGTCGGTGTTCCGGCCCGTCCGCTCATAGCCCAGTTGCACTCGGTGATTAGAAACAATCCCCGAGGGTAAGCAACGATGGCGCGGTCAGTACCTGGATGGGTGACCGCTAGTGGCATGTTACCATGAGCGTCTCCGTGATTCGGAGGTCACGTTAAGCAGTCGGTCCCGGTTGTTATCATACGATAACAGTCGTGAAGCTTAATTGGAGGCCTTCGGGCGGCTTAAAAACATCCAATGACAAGATTTACGTAGCCACAACGTATTCTTGCCAGTCCCCAACCCGCACTTGGCCAGCGTGGGGATGTATGGCCTTAACCCTCTCCTGAGGGGAGATCCGAGCCCAGCAGTGGGACATTATGGGTTGTTGATTGTTCCGGTCCGTCCGTGCTGAAATCTGCGTGGCTCTAGTGAATTGAACAGTCGGGGAGTGGTGCGGTACCTGCGCCAGGCTGTAGAGGTACTGCGCGTGGGCGGGCTTGCCGCGCGACAGCTGCATGTCAGCGGCGCCGCGCAGTAGCGGCGGCAGCGGAGCGCCCAGTGCTGCGCTGGCCTGCTCCGCGAACGACGCGCCACGCACCAGCAGCCCCATCAGCCACTCAGCCGCCTCCACCCTACACCACACATTTACACATAAACACCGGAAAGCGCAACTACCCTCAGTATAAAAAAGATCTAGTTGAAATAAAACTTTTTGATTTTGAACGAACGACAAATAATAAAAAACGAGTGAAAAAAACTTCTTTATATATAACTGGCTATGGGAGAATGAAAATGTGTGTTCGAACCTCAATCTCTTGCCCCTACAATAATATACCAAACGTAACTCTCTCCCTTTCTAGCTTTTGGCAATAAGGCCGCCCTTTGTACACTCCGTCTCACATTTTATGTACTCTCTTCTAACTGTAATATTATAGTGTGCAAATAAAGAGTTTTCTATCTTTCTATCTAACTTCCATTCGCCTCACTCGATCACCAGCTTACTCCCCAAGTCAAGCGTGCGTCAAAAAGTTTTACTTAAATAATATTAATTATTTATTTTTACTATCTTGGTTACATGTTGAGTATGATTTACATCTTCATTATATTAATCTTTACAAAAAAATAAATTTTTAGGTCTGTCTGTAGTTTAAAATTAACAGCTTTTCACTAAATACATATTCAATACATACATTTACACAAAAAAAAAAACATTTTATTGTACATTGATATTAAGATATTTTAATTCTTAAGAAAGGTAGTAGGCTACACGCGGGTGAAGTAACAGGCAAAACCTTGTTACTTAATAAACTTACACAGAAGTTAAAACGTAGGCTCCCTGGTTAGTAACAATGAGGCAGGGCTCAAGATTGAAGCGCGGCACTTGTATGTCGTCTATGCATTCAGGTACACGCCAAACGCTACTCATAGGCTGAGAGTCCCGCATCGTTATAAGGTTTGCACCAAGCACGTCCCCGATCAACTCGGCCTTCCATAACTCTGATACTTCGCGATCTTCACCCTAGAACATTTTAGGACAATAAATATTGCTGGACATCTAAGCTCGGAGCTTGTGTTATGGGTACTAAACATCTGATTTAAATACATATATCCTTTTTTGTAAATCGGTGCATATATATTATACATAGATGAAACCCAAAGTCCCAAACATATATTTGCAGATCATAAAAACATTTGATCCGACCCAGGGATCAAACGAAAAGATGCTTTACGTATTCTACAATCAATCAAAAGAAAATAAAATTAAAGTGCCTGTTTGTAATTTTAAGCTAAATTAAATAAATTTCACTAAATGCATATGAAAGTAAATAGGGTCCCTATTTTTTTAGACGGGGAATAGTTTTCGCACCATAACCTCCGTCGGGGACATGCAGGGCATGTATGGGACTCCCGGCGAAGCGGTCCACCCATTAAGCCACCGGCCTACCTCGGCAGTCAGGAGGAGTTCCAGGAACGCATCAGTGGCTTCTGGAGTCCCGCCTGCTGTACCTCATGACTGAGGTATATTTAAGAGAGTAGAGAGTAAAACCGCTAGTCGCAGCTAGTTATCATATAATACTAAATCGTAATTAAGAATTAGTTATTGCAAAACACTTTACCTGAATAACAGAAAAACTAGTAGAGTGTACTTCAACTTCATTCTTCCGTAAAAGGTAGATAAGGCGGTCTGTCCATAAAGCGTGAATATACAAACCATCTTTCTTTATATATGGCCTCAATGTTCTAGAAGGGGTGTCTTCTTCAGGGCTTTCCAACTGCAAATAAAAAAAACATATTTAAGATAAGTTTCTTGCACATAATTTTAGGATATTAAACTTAAATTATTTCACTAATAAGGCCTCTGGCTGTACTCTTCTATGTTAATAGTTAAAAATAATAGATATAATAGTTAATAATAATCTACTAGAATAATAATGTCTGGAAACTCGAAAAAAACTGTGTATACAACATTATTCTAACTTAACACGAAACTTGAAAATAGTGTTTTCAAAATAAGCATTACAATTGACTACGTTTTATCTCAAACGTCTATAAAAAATTGTTAAAATAGACACAATATTCACTAAGTAATAGCCGGCAATTGTTAAGGCTTTATTATTGTATGTCTAAGACACGTCAGCAACACACATATTTAAGAAAACATGAAAATTGGTTAGATAGTTTCAGAGTTCATTGTAAACCACATGACACGACAATAGGGAATATGGATAAAAAAATATTTGTCTTAAATATTATTTTTACAATATATTTAATGGGTTTTTTTTTATTTAGCGACAACCCAGAAGATAACAAATGAAAAATGAAAATTAAGGGAGGGAAATTCAAACTTACAAAACGCGTCCCTATTGGTCGAAACGAAATGTGACGTCAGTAGTAAATTCATCGGAATTATCGGAGTCCAAATTCAAACAGTGTTAGTAGTGTTTGTGAGAAAAATTACCTTCTATAATTTTTAAAGCAATTAAAACTGTTAATAAGTATAAGGTATCTGAAACACTGAATAGTAAACAAACACGAAATGACGATGACGTCTTTAGCTGTGTCAAAAGCGCGGTAAAATAGCGGTGTGTGAATAGTTCAAATTTAGTCAGTGTTTTAAATTTCACTTTGAAAACTATTTTGACTATTTTCAAGCCTATTTATATTTTTATTTGATTGTTATAGAGACATAAATGATCAAATTAAGAAACAAAAAAATATTCATATTCCCTATTAAATATAATAAGTTAATTAATTAAATACTATAAATTTTCAAATGCGTTCTCCAATTTTGATTGGTCTGAAAAGCAACTGTTTAAAACGAAGTTGTTTGTTGTGTGTTCATATAAATACTGAGATTTACTTACAATGAGAGTGCCTTCATTTAACTCAAATGCTGTTAGGAAATGTCTACCATTTACATATTGTGCTGTCAGGGCCCAGTTGTTTGACCCTTTACGGAATAACGGGAGGTACTCTGTTGGCTTTAAAACATACTCTACAGTTTGAGATTTGTTGTCATCTGTAAGCATAAAAACAAAAATTCAATTGACTGATCACAATATTCCGTGTAACCAAGGGTGGTTATAAGGAACTTTGTGATATTATCATCAACAACCCATAATGTCCCACTGCTGGGCTGGGGTCTCTTCTCAGGAGAGGGTTAAGGCCATATGTCATACTTTGTAATATCATTTGTGTTTATATTGTATATATATATATATTGTCATAAGACCAGAATAAGGGAGCAAACTGTCTACACAACAGTATCAGAAAGAGTAAGAAAGTTGAGAGAAACCCTAAAACAACCTGCCAATGTGATATAGCTAACCAAAAGATTACTTTGACGGAGAGGCATATGTCCAGAATTTGATGATTAAAGGCGGTTTAGGATGAAATTGATTTACAAAACCTATTATTCATATGTTTCTAAATACATTCATACTTTAGATAAATTACATAAGACACAGAACCAATGATTGTGTTCATCACTCATTTATTTATTGTAGTTGATAATCTAAATTACAACCACCATCAGAAAGGGTTACTAACAAGCAGACCATCAGGCTAGTCTTATTTCATGCAACAACTAGTCACCATTTTCACTCTGTGTTTGCCTGTGTCACACTGTCGGTCGTATATCTGTGTCTCTTACCTTTAGAGCCACCCTGTATGAAAAAGGTGATTTTATCTTTTGACAATTGTTTTATATATGACATGAAGCCGTCTCTCTTGTCTTTGTCGTTTTGCGCTCTGGTTTGTTGCAGCCAGTTGTATCCAAAAGACCTGTGTTCCAGGACTAACTTACATTGTTGGGATTTACTGACAGATATCTGGAAAGACGCAATAATGGTTAAATATAAACTCTGGCAGAATGAATACTAAGCGACAGGTTTTTCATATGTTCATCCACAATGAAAGCATTAAAATTAATTTGTTATCATAATAAGAAGATTGTAAAATACATAAATAGATTTTATAACACTTCGCCTGTAATGATGGTTGTTTTTAAGTGGAAATAAATAAATGTTAAAACATTTAGTGTTATCTCAAATGTTGAATACTAGAAAATATAAATGTTAAAAGATTCTGCAACTGCAATTCTATGAAACTTATTAAAGTAGATTAAAAACCAAATAATTAAGATGAAAGTAAATATAGTATAAAACATTAACAACCAATTTCTAAAAATGTTAAATGAGACTCAATTATTATACAAAATACATGATTAAAGCATTTTTTTTCAGTCAATTATGAAACAACAATAATTAACGCAATCATTTAAACATAACTGAAACAGTTTGTGCTCACTAAAAATATAATATTATGTACATTAAAATAAAAGAAACTTTTTTAACTTCAATCAACAGAACATCATCAACAGGAATCAATCTATTTGCATTATTTATTTAATTTTATGTTACAGGTAAGGATAACAAATTAGAATATATTATTAATTATACAAATAAATAAAATAGGAGTGTTTATTTGTAATATTCATATAACCGCTTTTTACTAAATGTAAATGTAAAATACACGGTACATATACCAAAATATTTTTTTTACAATTTCTGTCTGTGTCGGCCCAACTGTTCCAGGGATTTCACAAAACAAACAGTTCCAGGTAATCTCTGGAATGGTTGGACCGATTTCAACAGGATTTTCACTGGCAGATAGCTGATGATATAAGGAGTAACTAAGGCTACTTTTTAAGACAACACATATTTACACATTTTTTGTTGTTAACACTACAGGTTATACTGAACTGCATTATTTTGTTAATGCAGCTGCTAAAATTACTTTAATCAGTCTGATGGAAAGCAGGAGTAGAATCCAAAAGTGGTGGTGTCGGTCGACCATCCCCATTGGGAATGTAGACAATGCAGCATAGTGACCCTGTGAACACCACTGTAAGGTGACCCGGGGGGTGCTTTTCCACACCCAGCTTAAAGTACCTAGCATCATCATCATCATGACCTTCAACAGACTTTAACTATCCACTGCTGGACATAGGCCTGTCTGAGAAAAATTATAGCGAGAGGGAAACACATATACTTGTAGGGAGTTCCAGGTTGTGACTGCAAGCACAGAGAAGAGGAGTCATTTAATTTGAGTGTTAGTATACCTCTCTAAAACTGTGACATCAAATAAAACCTTAAAATTAGGTACCTTGACTACCATCACATTTACTCACCAACAAAGTTAATAGGTCTAGGGAATCATCATAGCACATTTGCAAATTAGTGATTTCTCCTTGCACTCTACAATCTCCAACAATAGTTTCTGACTCCAGTGAATAAAATATTATAGTTCCTGTCTACAAATGCAAAATTTAAAAGATCAGTAGCAAATTTTAGCACAATTTGTTTTAATGTTTATATAGAATTCAATACTGTTCTTTGGGCTTACCTTGCAGCCTATGATTAATATGTTCTCAGCCTCTCTAGTCAACCAACAAGTCAAAGATGTAGGCTTTACTACATTTCCTGAAGCCAAAACTGTAACCTTCGACAGGGACCACTTTTGGTCATATGTATCTTCAGGAAGGAACTTGGGTAAAAATGGCACAAGCAAAACCTTTTCATCGCTAATTAAGATCACCCACGTTCCACTAGGTTCAAAACACATACAGTGAATGGGATTATCCAGAAAATCCCAATCAAACGTTTTAACCATACGATCCAATCGGGGATTGATATACATGAAACAAACTTGTGAATCACTTGCAAAAGCGAAAAATTTCTTTGCTCCGATTTCATAAAAGCTATATGTCACAATATCAAGATGTAATAAAACATCTAGTCTAAATAAACCTGAAAAATCTAAAATTTCACTTTGTTGAGCCATTTTGTAGTTTTGTTTTGATTGAAAGTTTAAATTGATATAACTTATTAAACCATTTTTTTGTCACTGTACTGAAGTGTACTGTAGAAACAAGCTGGGCATGTACCCTTATATTATAATACAACACTGGCGTTTACGTATCAACTCCTAAATTATTTACAAAATAGTCCCTACTGTTCGATACAAAACATTGATTGACATTTGAGGAAAATTGTTTGACGTAACTGTATTTCATATCGATTTTTACTTAAATTAGTTACGAGTGTTCCCTGAAAAATAAAGAACTAATAATAGTACTGTGATTTGAATTATTTTTATCAATCATAAATAAACCTTCTGCTTTTGATTATTTGTGATTATTAGTTTAATACAATTAATTGAAGACATATATACTACTAAAGTTTACTACTTACTGCGTAAACAGGAATGTTACCTTCCATTGGATTGTAGAGAAGAATTTTGAAAGAAGAGTTTCCTGGTCTACTTTAACTACTAAAATGATCAATACGCGCGTATTTGTAATTAAGGAAAACCAGAAAATCTTATTAAAATCTGTCTAGAATTAAGAAATATTGTTCACACTGGTAATTGAACATTTATTTGTAACTTTTACATTTGTAGATTAATTTAAAAAAAACTTATTGAAAATTGAAGAGGTAGCCTTTCCAATAGTAGCAACGTTGACCTGTCTTTTATTTTATTTATTGAATTATTTAATTTAAATTACTTATAAATTCAAACACACACTTTTCCTACAACAGTCAACAGCCTTAACAGACCACTGCTGGATCTAGGCCTTTCCTCAGAAAGGAGGTTGGCCAGTCGGGTTGCATTAGGGTTTGTTTCAAGGTTTCCTTCTCTTTGTGTTGCTTTAGAACTGGTAGTTTGATACCTTAGTCTCGTGGGACACCTACGGGTTGAAACAAGGTGGCAACCGTTCCGTATTTTTGATCCGTCACCACGAGGACAATCCCAATTGCACTCTATTTATTTTTGATTTTCCTTAATAGCCACTCCTATTTGGTAGACATTAGATATATAATTATTAACAGCATTGGTAAAAAGAAAACATTTGCGAAAGTAAAATTAAATACTACGTAATATAACGGAATTCAAAAGCAGGTATTCTGATTTAATCCAATGCCGAGTCGTCCTTAAAGAAATAGCATCGGTTTATTAATTTATCTATCAAGATATAGGTTCATAATGTTTTCGCTTATGTACCTACCTACATCAGAAGTTGCCATGGAACCATAGATTTGATACCTTTTATGATATTCTAAAATATAAATCTGTGCATAAACAAAGACGAGGGCTGTTGCATTGTATTTTGATTTTGAACAATATTCTGAAGATAAAGACGAGAATAAGAGATTGAAGTATTCATATCGAAATTATAAAGTACAATTGATATCAGAATTTATTAAAAAGCAAATCTTAAATATGACTTCATTAAATATTAGAAGTAAAAGTAATAGATAGATCATTGTATATTTTATAAAAGAAAAGAGTAATGCAAAATCATTGAATTTCGATGTTCATCAATCAATGCATGAAATCAACACCACGGAAAATCAACTTTACCAAGAATGGTTCAAGAAATTATGGACGTTTACGAGGACTCATAAACAAATTCTTTTTACTTACAAATAGTTTGTCTGCTGGAGGATGTATGCTGATGGGTGACTTAGTGGAACAGGAGTTTGAATTCCGTTCAAATAAGATACCAAAAAGATATGACTGGAAACGATCAGGTGACTAATCATATCGTATAGTCGATAGAGCGCTCTATAGTATTGTCGCTTTTAGGGGTTTTCAAAGTCCAAGGAGAGGGCGGAGCGGGACCAAGTCTGCATAGAATCGCAGACGCCTCAGGTGCCGGAGATGGCAAAATGATATCCGTCCTCAATTAATTGAGACATTGATGAGATGTATCACCCTAGCAGAAGCAGGCCCTGGTGTGGGGCGGGTGCGCTCCACAGCACTCGCGCCCCACCTTTTGGGGACAGCAACGCAAACATCGAGGTTTCCGCACAGGAGGAGGATATGTACAAACAGTAGGTGGCCCGAGGTACGTCGGGATTCCAGAGTTTTCTTTCCAGGGTGCACCTGGTTCCCTGGCTTCTCATACCCGAGATGATGGGCGGTTTTAGTTGGTTCGAGTCCGAAATGCCATCAGGAGGTGGTATACGAGGGGAATTCCGCAAGGGAAAAAAGGTGTATTTAAAAGGTTAAAATGTAAGTTAAGATTAATATCAATCTTTTATAGTCTTTTACTCTGTGGATTATTTGTTTAAGGTCACGTGTTCGTGGTTGGAACAGTATTGGGTACTTTTTATCATTTTTACTACACGAACTTAGAAAGATTCATACCAAAAGTGACCGTAAAAACAACAGCAATCAAAATATTACTTGATCAGACGCTTGTTTCACCAGTTACCCTATTCACCTTCTACTGTGGCATGGATTATTTGGAAGGCAAACCATTTGAAGCATGTGAAGCAGAACTGAAAGAAAAGTTTTTGAAAACCTTTGCAGTAAGTGTCCTCTTAATTAAGAACGCTATCACAGAATTTCGTTCTGAAATATTAGGTAATTTGGATTTGGTGTACTATTAAGCAAGAGAAAAGGTTTGTTACAGCATCCTTTAGGTCAATGTTTTCTACATCTAACACACATGAATACAACTTCTTGACGTAAGAGTAATCTTGTCTGAAACATTTTCATAGATTACTATACTATAAACTGCCGAAAAGTAAAGCGTTATGATATTCAAATATTTAAAAACCCATAACACATCCAATTTATACTCATTTATCAGTAATATTTAAAATGGGTATGTGCCTTAGGCCAGTCATTCTGTGCACACAAAATAAGATGTTATAGATCAGGTCAGCTGTACATGTCAGTGTGATTAGCTCTTTAAAAATAAGCTTTTATTAAAATGCGTACTAAAAAGTTACTACTTTATTTTAAAGCTTTTCTTCAATACTTTTACTATCAACTTTTAATGTCATTTCACAATACAAAAGCTTGTCGCGAGATTTAAGTACTCGTATTTACTTCGTTTGAAAATTTTTAAAAATAGTCAATCAGATCAAATTACATACCACACGTGGGAAACCACCACACGTTGCCACACGTGGGAAATCCGCCAAATGTCAAAATAAGCCTGAGTCAGGCATAAAACCACTTCAGGGGTTCAGCTAAACAGGTAAATCCAGCGACAAACTAAAAAATATCATAATTATGTAATGACATTGTAAGTTGATAGTAAAAGTTTAAGTTAGTTAGTTAAGAAGGTCATTCTTTGTAGCGCATTTGAAATAAAATCTTTTTTTTATAGAAGTCATTTTTACTTTCATTTTATTTTATAGCTGGACGTGTTTCTGACAGTCTTTGGTTTGCCATATAAAAATAGCTAATAAACACCAAAGTATACTCTATAAACGGGTGTTAGGGTTGATTTTTCTTTATGGTAAAGACATTTTGAAAATGTACATGGCACTATTTTGTTCAGTCACTTATGGCATGAAGTTGTTCAGCTAATTTTGACTTTTAATGATGATCATTCAACTCTGGCGCTAGACTTTGTAAACGATTTATGTACATTAAGTTGTATATCAGTTTTGGAAATTTAGCCATCTACTTGGTCAGCTACTTTGAGGCTGACTGTACCTATGTGTTTAGAAATGTTTAAGAACATGTTTATAGTCAAAAATATGAGGCTATTAATATTATTGCATTTTTGTTCTTTATTGCTAAGATCTCCTAACAACAAAGAAAACATTTGTCATTGTTTCAGGTAGACTGCCTGTATTGGCCTCCAATACAATTTATTAACTTTTATTTCTTACCTATATCCTACAGAGTGTTATACGTAAATGTAACAACAATGATATATAATATATTTTTATCATATATGAAGCATAACGACGCAAATAATTAAACAATATTAATAGCGGGGACATCTGAATATGACCCCTACACTTCATTCGTGCAAACTTTAATATTGATTAGAGTTTTGTAGGACTAAGAGTCTATATCGTACCAATACTATTGTTTTAAGGCATCAAGGTCTCTTTTACGGTAGAAGGAAAAATGTCACCAATCAAGACAGCTTTTACTAAAAAAAACCGCTACAACAATTTAACTATGAAGTGAGACAAGATCAAAGCTTCTCATAGTAAGTTTTGCAGGAATCTTACAGATTCTAAAAAGTATATCTGTAAACTGTGAGGTATGCTTTAAATAGTTTCTGCTGTCTCACAAAATTCGCATTAGCTAGCCGGCATAATTAAATGGAGGTAAGAGAATTAACAGTCGTCTTAATAAAAGATTAAGTTATTTGAGAGTCAAGCTCATTTGGGACTAGACCATCTTTTTTTTTTGCAATGTAAGTAGATGGGACTTACTTAACTAGCTGTTTTTATTATAATTTGATAAAAGTATCTTCAAGATTATAATTTTTTTGAACTTGGACTTGTGATAACTTAATGTTGAAATTGATTAATCCATGATATCATTTGGCAAAAGCGGTTATCTTCAGTTTTATGGTGCCTTTTCTTTTATGATATACTAGGCAAACGACGTATGACCTGATCTTAAGTGGCTTTGAATTTTTACCTTCAAGTTCAAGATTCATAACCTGACAACGTCCCACTGCTGGGCTCGGGTCTCCTCTCAGGAGAGGGTTGAAGCCATACCTCCCCACGCTGGCCAAGTGCGGGTTGGGCACTGGCAAGACTACGTTGTGGTTGGATGTTTTTAAGCCACCCAAAGGCCTCCAACTAAGCTTCACGACTGTTATCCTATGATTATAACCGGGACCGACTGCTTAACGTGACCTCTGAATCACGGAGACGCTCATGGTAACATGCCACCAGCGGTCACCCATCGGCTTACCCTCGGTGATTGTTTCTAATACGATACCTTCTCGACACTTAACTGCGTCATTTTAGTCGCGTAAAAATTATCGTTATTTCAAAGCGTTCTATAATAGTTTGTCAGACGAAATAACTAATAACCACAAAGCGATGTAGCGTAACGCCATATTTTTAAATAACGCTTGATTAGACTTTTTATTAAATTTTCGTACTGCGTCAATAAATATCGAGAACATTTTAATAAAGAGTAAACCAGAGAAAACTACGTGGTAAAACTTTATTTCATGGTTATCTTTTACATAAAGTAAGTAGCCGAAGCAATTGTACGTACCAAATTTTAGTAACTACGTCATGTACCATACTTCTCTAGTCAAACTCTTTTAACGTGCTATTGCTACTTCCTATATACTACCCAAAGACAAAGAAATGCGAATTCATTTAGTATTTTTGAAATTCAACTCAAAAAACGTGTCCTCGGAAATATATCGTCCAACTAAAATAAATAACATCCATAAGATGTTGTGAAATATACTTAGTTGTAATGTGACCCCGAATACTTATTTTTTACACCTGTACGAGGGTATACTCGAATCCCCATTCATCGCGAGTTGAGTACCCACATCATTTATTTTTTAAATTTTATTAGTATCGAAATTTTAATGTAAATGTAACCGTCAAATTTGTAAATTTTTAGCGTGTCGATTTGTGTGATTTTTCCATACTGTGGTGTAAAATATGCGTACCTAGTGTATCAATCAAGTACAAAGCATATTTTCATGTAAGTATAAGTGAAAGGTAAATTTCTTTTTGAGAACAATACATTCTTTTTCTACAGACTTTCAATGCTCACGTACTTGTTTTAAATGTCAGTTAATTTCCTAAACGTTAAACTTCTTTTCTTGTGTGCCGTAGTAGGAATATCTACATTTTAACACTTTTCACGAAATCTTGTAGAATATTATTGGACTCCAAAAACAAACGATAATAATTAATGTATGTTGATAAGTATTACGAACCGTATAAAATATCACATTTAAAGTAATTTCTATGTAAAAGCTATACTTGCTGATGATACCTACTTATGCCACAAATATTACATTGCGTTATTAGATATTAAGCAGATAAATTTACCTACTAAGTTGACAATAATTTTTAAATTTAAATAACTTAGAAGAAAAATTTATACTAACATCATACACAGAAGAATTTGTTGCACTAACAAATAGTAACGATATTTTTTATCAAAATTTAGTCAAGTCTTTCATCATGTGTATTTGACAGAATTGACAGTACGTGTTCTGTGGAAATGTGGTACAATACTTAGCTTAGCTAGTTTTTAGGAAGTTTTCACTAGTTTAGTATAAATTAAAAGTATTACTGAAGTATTTTGAAGAAGAAATAGAAGATTAAGTATAAGAAAAGTATTTTACCAGAACTATATTTTTCGCTATGTATACTTTTCAAGGCCTGAAACGAACCTATCTACAACTTAATAAATTCAAAAGAAATTACTCCAGCATCTCTCGAGGTGTACAATCTTTTGTGAAGAAGAACTTACTGCTCACAAACAGTATTACATCTGGGGCCTTTATGGCTTTGGGTGATTTTGTTGAACAGGAAGTAGAAATACGAAGAGGAGTTACATCAGCGTACGATTGGACACGCACAGGTATGGTAATTCATATGTATTTTTAAGACTTCGAGCAACAGAATAATTAGAACAAATAAATTAACTAAGCGAACTGTGCTATCTAAATACGGGCGATAAAAATTGTACTATATACATAGCAAGATAGATACCTTCATATAAGAGAATATTCAGTACTAGCTTTAGATCACTGCTCCACTTACCTGCAATTGGAAAAGTGAGCAAAAGCTAGTTGTTAACAGGGTAAACAGTAGCTTATGTTGTTAGTTAGAACCTCCTTGCCAAATTTTATCATAATCAGTGCAGCAGTTTAGCTGTAAAGCATAACATACAAACAGATTTTACTTTTGAAGTTATAATTCTAGTATGAATAATAAAATTGAGTATATGCTTGTGTGACAGATCTTATTTTGTTTAAGGTCACATGTTTACTGTGGGGGCACTTTTGGGCCCGTTGCATCATTATTACTATTTAGGGATAGATAAATTAATACCAAAAGTATCTGTTAAAACAGTATTAGTAAAAATATTATGTGACCAAACGATTGCTGGACCTCTTACTATTGTTTGTTTCTACTACGGAATGGGACTTTTGGAGAGCAAACCCTTTGAAGTATGTACATCAGAAGTGAAAAAAAAGTTTCTAACCACCTTTGCTGTAAGTTTAATATACATATCTAAATTATAAATATTTGTTTTTATAATTTTACACAGATTTTTTTTAATATGTTTTATTAAACTTTTGTACTGGTATATATCCTAGGTGGGGGACTAAAAAACATACATGAATTGGATAAAAAGAATATCAATACTAAGAACAACAATTTGTAGATCACACTAAGTATTGCTCCATTTGGGGATTGAAACCATAACACTCGGCACAGTAAAAAGTAGCAATGTGATCTCTTAAGGGACTTTTGCACACTAGTGTAGCCATGCCCATCATAAAAGCCACCATCATCTGAGAATTCTTCATCTATCAGTACTCCTCATGAAATTAGTCTTGATTCTGCTTTTACATTGATGCCCTAGGTAGGTAGATGGTGTAGCATTTCCCCAGGTGCAAACATAACAACACACAAACAAACAACAACCCATAATGTCCCACTGCTGGGCTCGGGTCTCCTCTCAGGAGAGGGTTAAGGCCATACGTCCCCACGCTGGCCAAGTGCTGGTTGGGGACTGACTGGGTTGGTGCAAACATAGGCAGCTTGAATGTCCTGTAATTCTTGGGTGTTTCCATATTCCAAATGATTTCCATTTTTTCCAATTAAATATTTTACAAGTGTTTTTGTCTAATATACTAATTTACTATAATTCATTTTTGTTTCAGGTTGACTGCATCTTTTGGCCACCAATACAGTTTATCAACTTTTATTATCTACCAACTCATTATAGAGTTATATATATCAATGCAGTAACAATGATATTTAATGTATTCCTGTCATACATGAAGCATTATGATAAAAAATAAGTGACTTTTTTTTAATGGGGCAATACACATAGTATAACTAGCATAAGTAAAAGAAAGAATAAGAAAGTAAAAGAAAGAGCCCTGTCTATATTTTCTTTTAAAGCAAGTAGTTTGAAATAGTAACAAACTAACAAAAATTGATTTGGTTTATTTTAACCTCAAATATGTGGTCGATAAAATTTAATTTGGCTACAGTAAGCTGAGGCCTAAGTTCACCAGTTGCTACCAGGAATTAATGTAGTTTGTACCGCTTACAAAACACCTGTTTTGTTATTGATAAAAACATAGATATTTTAAAGAAGTGTGGATTCCTTCAATACAAAGGATGAAGGTTTGTCTACTATATGTACCTGGACTTCCCTTTTTGGATTCTGGATTAGTATTATATTTATTCTTTTCTTTGTTGGATATCTCTGACCATATATTTCTGTAACTAAGCATGATCGAATACGAGAGGTATAGAAATTATAAGTTCATCTCAGTTTTACTCCATGTTATTTGCATGTTAGCTCGCATTCGTCAGCACTTGTGACCTATCACTCGATACCCTAAGAAACTTTTTATAGTAGGATGAGCAAACGAGCTACTGCCGCCGCCCAGAGATCTGTGCAGTAGTCACAAGAGTTGGCGTACTATAAGGAAAGTGTACGCTCTTTTCTTGATAGTTTGAGGGTCGTATAGATCTAGAAATACCGCAAACTGTAATACAAACAAACAACAATCTGTGTCACGGAAAGGTTCAGCGAGGCAGAGTTTTGAAAAAACAAGTTGGTGAATGGCCAGTTTGCAAGTGCTGAGTATAGAAATTTTGTTAGAGCACCTTCCATGATAATTACAATAGAGAATGCAGAATGGAATTACATCTCTATCGGAGATCTTTGGTCATCAAGTTGCTCTAGGTTGGATGCGGTTCAGAGGTAAAAGCTGATTCTAAGGTGCTCCTACAAAGATGGACATAATCTGAGACCTATGAAGCCCGAATTTTAAATTTTAGACAGCAGTTTGTGTTGACACTGGATTTCTATCGAGAAATGTAAGTTTTTAGTCATCGACATTTTGACTAGGAGTAGATCCTAGTTATTAAAACGCAGGCGCGGTCCGAACGAAAGCCGGGATGCTTCAGAAGGGGAGACGGAGTTTACAGGGGTCATGTAGCCTAAAATTTAACACATTTAAATTGAAAAATTATCTATAAATGTAAGAAAATCAATGAAACAAAATTGCTCCTAACCGTAAAGCATTTTAATTATTGCTTACATCTTACCGTACGTTTATGAACCATCGTGGTTCTAGCTTAAAGAGGTCTATAACTGCCTCGGTGACGTAGCGGTAGCGTATGCGAATGCTTTGCTTGAGGTCTCGGGCTCGATTCCCGGGTCGGACCAAATGTTTGTATGATCTGCAAATATTTGTATCGGAGTTTGGATGTTTTCTATTTTACATATGTATGACTTTACAATTACAGTTATCAGTTGTCTAGTACCCATAACCCAGTACATAGCTTTTTGCTTAGCTTGGGACTAGATGACGCCGTGTTTTGGATGTTCGAAATTTTTTTTTAATATAACAATCTAAATGTTATATATTTTTGGTCACACATTGAAAAATCCCTGATAATATCTGGCTTCCAGTAGACCTACTTAAAACTGGAGTTTGTGGGGTTTCCATTAAAATGTTCCCTGATGACCATCGTCAGGAGTCCTGTTCTGGGGAGTATCCAGACTATTAGTTTCAATGCCCTTCTCACTGAATCAATGCCGAACCAGGCTTTATCCTAGACAAACGCAAGCTTCCCTCTACTCAACGTTTTGATACGATCCTACCGGATACGCTCGGAAGAGGCCCTCTTTTTTCCCTTTGTAAGTAGGAATACACATCCTGTGTCGTGAGGGAGTTTACAAACATACGTTAAACGGATACAAAGAACACCCAGACTCAGAACAACAATCTATAGATCTCATGTGGAGTTTGACCCACAACACGGTCGCCACGCCGCTTTCTACTCTAAACGCAAAAGTAGACGCAGCGTGGCGACCGCTTAATCCATTGGAGCAACCACGTAGTCTTAAGATAACGTTTAGCGATATCTTTCCCCAGAAAGAGACTATTAATCACAACGGCCCCGCAAATCTGTCGGAGTATGAAAAGGCGGGTAATGTGCCAGGACTGTTTCTCCTAAGAAACTTTATTGATAAGTCGTTTGTAGGATACCAGTTCTGGATTTAAAAGTGAAAACGGTAGTTCAAAGAGAACGTCGATACAAATGTGGTTTCTACAATTGAAGTTCGCGACGATGATAGTTATCTACCCAGTTATAGACACTAAAAAGTTGCACAACCCTTCCGTAAGATAACTTTAGATTTCATAAATCTTATCACCCGATTCTCCAATAAAAATTGCAATGTGTATTAAAGCTATGTAATGTGCAATAAAATCTATTTATTTAATACCCCTACTTGTTTGATTTTTTGATCCTACCTTATGCTTGACCTCGGTGGCTGCGAGTCCGCCTAATATAAAGGAAGTATGAGACCATAAAATTTGCTATTTGTTTTTAAATATCAAATGAAAATGGCGGATCTTGTACCGCTATCAATATGTAATGGACGGATATGAGATATGTACAGTTTATAAAGTCATCTTATTTTTATGTATTTATGATTTTTTTAACTATATTTCTGAAGGCATTTAAATTAAATAATTCAATTCTTGTAAAGTTATTACAACTACAATAACAAAACGCATTCCTGCCTCTTCTAAACTTCCCATGCTTACAATCTAAGTACTTGTTTAAAAACTAGATGGCATTGAGTCAGGTGTCCGAAAATATTGCATGAAAAAACGATGGCTATTTATTTTTTATCGTAAAAGTTTCTCATAATCTCTCGTCGTATTATATATGTATATTTTATATAAAAAATGTAAGTATCACACTGTGTGATCCACTAATTGTTGTTCTGAGTCTGGGTGATCTTTTGTCTGTTTCAGGTATGTTTGTAAAGACGACGTATATTCCAGATACGGGGAAAAAAAAAATTAAGCGCTGCTATTCACTTGAGGCTATTGCAATTGATATGTTACCTACCATTTTTATACCTTATTTGTTTAAAATTGTCGTTCAATTTATAAGCTCATTCAACTATGAAAATCTTGTGTATGCACCTGGATTGCCCATATTTTAAATTTTTGCGAAACGATATGAGATTCAAATGGAAAACAGTTAAAATTAGTAAAACAATGCAGTTGATCAGAAATTTCGTAACCTTTAACTATATGTATGTGTATATTTTTGTATGAATGTTATTATGTATGTTATTATACATTTAAAGTTTATTGATTGAGGCGCACAAATTTAAATTGTCTTGAATAATTAAAACAATTATTCAAGAAAATTTAAATTTGTGCGCCCTACTACCTGTGTAAAGTGACATCAGACAGCCGGTGGAGCAGTGGAGGTTTCTCCGTTGTAGGTGACGTTCAGATAAAACTGAGAGTGTGCTGTAGTTAACGTAAAGCCGATTTATTTGTATTGAGAAGAGAACTGTTACAAGTTTTCCCAATCAGCGTTTCATACTACTACGCGACGTATGTTTACTTCCATGATCGATATTGTACACCACACCTAAAGTGTCATATCATTCATATATATTTTTGGTCAGTGCGGAGTCATCAAATCATGTACGAGCTCGTACATATTCCAGGTTAATATAAAGTAGTGCTGAGTAAGATAAACTACTTAAAATGAAATTGCACGTCCTCGTTGTTTTTCTTTGCAACACTGCTTTGCGTGAGTTCCTGGTCTAACAGCTGATATTGTCGTTCAGGATCTAGTCTTAGTCCTTCGCTCCACCACCGAATATGATAGAAACATGCAAATGCAGCTCGATATCCTCATAGACCTGCGTAGTAGGATTAATCTTCACTCGTCTGCCACAATATCCACATTTCTTGACTAACCAAATTAATAATGCTACCTGAAGTAAATAGCAAATGGTGAACTGGTATAGGTCGATCACCTTGATGTTAGTAGGAAGCTGTTCATATTTTTCAATGTGGTCAAGTTTTTCTTTGACGATATCGACGTTCTTGTCTTCATAATGTTGTAAATGTGGAGGTTTTTGTTGATTATCGTATTGATTGATGTATTCAGAAGTGGAACCTCGAAAGTCAAGTTCTAGTTTCGCTTTGCTGTTGTAGCTGTTACGAGAGTGTATTAGGAAGTTTTCGTTTGGAGAAGACATACTTCAAAACTTTTCAAGTTTCAATGTTACAATGGAGGATGTATTGATAACCTGTTTTGTGACAGGCGAGGAGTCTTTGCCGCGGTGGTGTCCTTCTGCGAAACCGTCATCTCGCAGAAGGAGGCTACGGAAAGGGAGAGGGAGATCCTGACCTCTCTCTCAGTCCGCAGAAGGCGCACCGGGCCTCGGAGGAGGGCTTACGCCGACCTCCACCGGCCCCCCTAACTGGGTCCAGGGCGGCGGACTTGTGGATGTTCGTGGCCCCCCAACCAACCGGACCCGAGGTGGCGGCGCGTAGTGTTCCTGTGCGCCATTCTTTGAAGTCTCGAGGGGAGTCAAACACCTCACTCCTCTCGCTGACGAGATATGGTCCGCAGCAACGGGCCGGCACTAGTCGGGGTTTGCGGTTGCATGCCTTTTAAGTTCCGTGACCCCTGGCGTAGGTGAGAGACGGAACACCGGGGGGTTTTAGTCAGTAAAAGTCTGACAGACCCTTTCGCCCTCTCCCCAGAGCGGAGGACATCAATGAGGATAGCCCCCGGTAAAAAAAAGGCCTATGTCGACAGACAACCTTACCAAAGTGGTTGCTAAATAACATATTATTTTACTACTTTAATTAGATTTAAGAGTTGTTTTTCAAAGAATAGTATGTAATTTCAAAAAGGTCAGCGAATAAATGCTTTTATTATATTATTATTATTATTATACGTATGTATAGGGCTTAGAATAAGGGCTACTGCTACGTATTTATATGAATAAATATCAAGTTAATGCACCGATTCTCTCGATTATACTTTTGTTTGTCACTTGAGTTATGTTAGCATACAATACAAGCAGTAGTTATGTAATTTCATACATCTTAGCTTTTAAAATAATAATAATAATTTATTGTTTCTCTGACATACAGTTTACAATCAATATCATAATCATACAGCAAATACAGCTTACATAAATATAACTTAATCTGTGTGAGAGACTGGCATCTGCACTAAGATGACCTGTATTACAGTTTACCAGCACTCCATGTTCTGGATGGTTAATGTATGGTGGGAGGAACAACGAGATTTATGTTTGCAAGGGCAAGAGAGTGTGCGCATGAGTCTGCGTGTGCGTTCGTTCGTACGTGCGTGTGTTTGTGTGTATAAGTGTGTATGTGTGTTCGTATAGAGGTGTATGAGTGTGTGTGTACATAAAAATGAAACCACTCAAGTACCCAAGTAGGAAAAATAAAAAAAACTATAAGGGAAGTTATGAGGGCACAAAGAGAGGGTTTTCAGTTTCCTCGTGATTGAGGGACTTTAGCCACGAAGTAATAGCTGTTTGACACTTGTATTTGGTAAGTTGGTAAATTTTATTTTGTTAATTTTGTTGTACAAATATCCACCCAGAAACCCATAGAACTTTTGAGAGAAGGCAGTAGACCATTGATGGCGTTGTGCTTGACAAATTTTATACTTTAACCTTTTGTTTGTATGCGAAGGATCGTATTTTAGTAATGAATGATGCTTTAGAGTAACTTTTAGGATACATAGTTGGCAAACTGTTAGGACATCAGCTTTAAGATAAAGTTCTTCAGTATGGAAAAGGAAAGGTAGGAAGTGACTAACCTTCAGGACAGCCCTCTGAGCTCTTTCCAGCTTCAAGATAGCCGTTCTGCATGCACCACCCTAAACAGTTATACAATATGATCCTATCCTGCTCATAAAGTGTTTGGTAAACCAATATACCATACCAGCAATATGTCTCTCAGGTTTTTAAAAACAAAAATCAACTTTCGGACTTTTGATGACAGCAGATCTATGTGGCAATTAAAACTCAACCTACTATCAATCATAACACCAAGATACTTGATAACTGAGGCATAAGTTAGGTGTTTACACGACACTGCAGTGAGGAATCGGCCCAGCACACGCTGGCGTTGTGCCCCGCTTGGGCGCCGCAGCGTCGGGCCCTCACTGCAGTCATAGGAGGAGATCTCTCGCTGCCGGCCGTCGTACGACCCATGGCCGGCGGCGAGAGCAGTTTTACCGCGGTTGCGACCTTCTGTGAGGAAGTCATCTCGCAGAAGGAGGCGGCGGAGAAGGCCCGGGCGGACGATCTCCACTCGGACCCGATCCGCCGGGTCCGGATGGCATAAGAAAGCGGTTCCCGGATCTCTCCCGTCTCAGGCGCAGTGTGGCACACCGTGGTGGTTTAGTGGGTAGTCTGGCGAGTCAGTCAGGAGTCCCACACAAAGTGAATCCCCTGTCCCCCCGGGGGGGGGGGAGCGAAGTGCCTAAAGGCATTCCACCACGTAAAAAAAATGTGTTTACACGACCAAGCAGAGCGATCAAAAGAGCACGAATGGGCCAAAATTGAATAATTGCTTAGGTCTGCAGTAGCTGTATTTCTCATCATAAATGGAAGAATTTGGTCTTCTCGACATTTAGTTGGCATTGGCATTTAACCATGATAACACCTGATTGAAGCCCAACTGTGCTGTGTGAAAAGTGTCGCTCCATGAATCACCACTGAAAATCAATGCGGTATCATCAGCGAAGGTTTCAATTTTGCCGTTCTTAATTTGGAGGTTACACAGATCGTTAATAAATATGAGGAATAGCGTAGGCCTAATCACAGATCCTTTGGGCACGCCCCATTCAACCCGAAGGTCACCACTAGTGACTCCACCAATTCTAACACGCTGCGATCTGCCGGTAAGGTAACTTTTAAGCAGATTAAGTTGAGTGCCACGAATACCCATTTTCACAAGTTTGTTTAGTAAGAGTGGAACAGAAACCGTGTCAAAAGCCTTGGCTATATCAAGAAATATTGACACTTACTTTTTTCTTTTTATCCAATTTATTGACAATGTGATCTGTTAGTTCATAACGGCATGACTTGTTGAAATGCTACTTCTAAAACCAAATTTAGATTTGGAAAGTAGGTTATCCGATTCTAAATAGTCAAACGTTTATTTATAATTTTTTCATGAAATTTTGAAAGAGTAGATAGGATACAGATGGGCCTATAGCTGTTTGCACAGCCTCTATCTCCATTCTTGTAGATTGGTATTACCTCAGCGAGCTTAAAATCTTGGGGGAAGAGACCAGCTGCGAGCACCAAGTTAAACAGGTAAGTTAAAGGTGGAACCAGGTATGGGCGATAACGCTTTAAAAAAGTACCAGATATAGCGTCCCTTCCCACTTCACACTTTCTTCACTGTGTTTTCGTTTTTTAGATTAAGTATGAATTGGAACGGGAAAATCGAGAATTGGAACGGGAACGTGAATATGATCACCAGGAATTAGATTTAGTAGTTCAAACGAATGTACTCCTGCTGAATTCCCAACAAAAGGAAGTTTATGATACTTTAATAAAATCGATGATGGAAATGGTGGTTTATATTTCCTAGATGCCCCTGGTGGAACAGGTAAGACATACCTCATGTCAGTAGTTTTAACCACTGTTCGTGCGAGATCCAACATAGCGGTTGTAGTTGCTTCTTCTGGAATAGCAGCCACATTGTTAGAAGGATGCCGTACGGCTCATTCATCATTAAAATTACCGTTAAATCTTCAAACTATTGAAGAACCAACGTGTAATATTACGAAAAATTCAGCAATGGCCAAAGTTTTATCGGCATCGAAAATCATAATCTGGGACGAATGCATAATGGCGCATAAACGTGCATTAGAAGCACTTAACCGAACATTGAAAAATTTACGGAATGATTCGAGATGTTTTGGAGGAGCAATGATTTTATTGTCTGGCGATTTCCGCCAAACACTGCCAGTAATTCTAAGATCTACGGCTGCCGACGAAATAAACGCTTGCCTCAAATTGTCGAATATACGGCGCTATGTGAAGAAACTACATCTGCTGAAGATTTCTCTGAGCAATTGCTGACTGTCGGTAATGGTCAAGTACCTGTCCATGAATCGAGCGGATTGATATCATTTCCAAATAATTTCCAGACATTATTTCTAACTACAAAAATAATTAATGGTTGAGTGAGCGAGCAATTTTAGCGGCTAAGAATAAAGATGTAGACGATCTGAACTATATAATTCAAAATAAGATCATTGGAACAATACATTCATTCAAATCTATTGACTGCGTCATAAATGAAGATGAAGCCACCAACAATCCAATTGAATTTTTAAACTTCTTGGATGTGCCTGGCTTACCACCGCACAATTTACGCCTAAAGGTTGGTTCCGTAGTAATCATGCTTCGAAACATTTTTTTTTTTTTGACGTGGTGGATTTCCTTTACGCACTTCGCTCCCCCCCCTGCGGGTACAGGGGGTTCGCTTTGTGTGGGACTCCTGACTGACTCGCCAGACTACCCACTAAACCACCACGGTGTGCCACTCTGCGCCTGAGACGGGAGGGATCCGGGAACCGCTTTCTTACGCCATCCGGATCATGCTTCGAAACATAAACCAACCAAAACTGTGCAACGGTACGCGTTTGGTGGTTAGGAAATTGATGAACAATGCAATTTACGCGAAATACTGAAAGGAAAATTCAAAGGTGAGGTAGTTCTCATTCCGAGGATGCCGATGATCGCAACCGATTTGCCGTTTGAATTTAAAAGACTTCAATTTCCGATCCATCTTGCATTTGCCATGACCATAAACAAATCACAAGGCCAATCCTTAAGTTTGTGATTTGAATCTAGAACATTATGTTTTTCCCATGGTCAATTATATACGTATGTGCATGTTCACGGGTCGGAAAACCATCTGCGTTGTTTGTTTTTGCGCCTGATAAGAAAACAAAAAATGACGTGTATCACAAGATACTTAAGTGAAGAGCAACCTATGTACTGAAATGCAGAAACAATAATAAATGATTAAGTTACTCTATTTTTTTTCTAAGAAAAAAATTAACTTACTGAATTCGAAAATCGGCTTATTTATTGCCTTTAAGGCGGAACAGAGTTCGCCGGGTCAGCTAGTATCTATATGCAACACTCATAATGCACCTACCTCACAACAAAATTTAGAACCGACTAAAAACCGCACACCATCTCAGGAAACGGGAAGAAGAAGCCGGGGAACCAGGTGTACCCTCGGAAGGTCAATGTGATACTCCTGTATCCGCGTAAAGCGCTGTTAAGCCGACTTCTTTTTAGATCAATAAGTATAAACCACATAATCAAACAATGAAATGAAAAAATATCAAAGTAATTAAAACATTTATTAGTACCTAAACAAATAAATGTTCGAAAATTTACATGTAACTTAAATTTGTGATATCTTAACCCCAGCACATAGTCCAATCGTCTTTTCTCGTCTGCAGTTTTACTATAATACGATACAAGGCTAGTGCAGGTCCAAGAGGAAGACCTAGGCCTGTGACGATATCGGCCCGTCGCACTGTACTCAACGCTTCGCCGTCGAACTCCTGAAATTTACAAATACACATATTTAATTTTAAGAGACTGATTATAATTTACGTATTAGAAAGTATCATATATATTTATTTTCCACATGGATTGGCACACTTCCTTCTGTGCTAAGTGTTGTGTGGTTGATGTGTGTTTGCAGTGGATTGAAAATTTGTTGAAACACCCCTTCGATAAATATATCTTAATGAGGGAGTTATCATTTAAATAGGTACATCAAATCAACAATAACACCCTTCAATGGTCCTCCGATGGACACATCAATTTCCTTAAAATGGACATTCCAGACATTTTTTGTGTCAATTTTTTTCCCATTGCAGTGCTTTTATTTACTCTCTCTTAAGATTAAAGATTAACGAGATTAATGGCGGTAGTGACACTCCGTGGATTTAAAAATAGGAATGTAATGAGCCAACTACAATAATGATTGTTGTGAATGCGCAAGAATTGGTGCTGCTTAAAAGTGGCTGAAAGATATATTTTCTCTAATACATATAACAACAACCCATAATGTCCCACTGCTGGGCTCGGGTCTCCTCTCAGGAGAGGGTTAAGGCCATTCGTCCCCACGCTGGCCAAGTGCGGGTTGGGGACTGGCAAGAATACGTTGTGGCTACGTAAATCTTGCCGTTGGATGTTTTTAAGCCGCCCGAAGGCCTCCAACTAAGCTTCACGACTGTTATCGTATGATAACAACCGGGACCGACTGCTTAACGTGACCTCCGAATCACGGAGACGCTCATGGTAACATGCCACCAGCGGTCACCCATCCAGGTACTGACCGCGCCATCGTTGCTTACCCTCGATGATTGTTTCTAATCACCGAGTGCAACTGGGCTATGAGCGCCATCATCTAATACATAACAAATAAATAAAATTTAAAAATATGTTCGTTATTTTAAATCAACAGCTTTTTACTACATGCACATGAAAGTACAGTACTGGGCAAGAAATAATGCACATCGACCTCTAGAAAGAGATTTGGCTAATTTCGGATCGGGAGAACGCTGTCCCTTACGCACGAAATACTAACAAGTCCACGGCATTTGTCGTACGATTGAAAAACGTAACACATGTAGTGTGCGAAAGGGACAATGCACAAATTAGCCCGAATGTCTCTTTCTAGAGGTTGATGTGTGTTATTTCTTACCGAGTACTACATATCTGTATATGCATACATATGCATTTAGTAAAAAGCTTAAAAGTTTCAAATTTTGTCTGTTTCTTCTGGGTTATTTCTGAAACAGTAGGATCGATTTTAACTGAATTGTCACTGGCAGATAACTGATGCTGATTATTTTATTTAAGACTAACTTCGCCTAGCGGTATTATAGTATTGTTGTCAAGGTACCACCACGAACAGCGGGGGCCTCGGCTAGTTATTTATTAGCATAATGACTCATAATGGATCAAGTGCAAGTAGTGCCTACAAGTAGCAAAGGTCAAATTAGAAAAAAATATTCAGTACCATAATTAGAAACACTAAGTACAGTCATGAATTCATTTTTATATTACAGGGTTGTATATTTACCTGTTCTTTAAGAATTGGAGCTGCTTCCGGTAAATACTTAGTAAAATAATCAAACACATCATCAGTTGTCCAATTTGTTATATCTGGAATGCTGAGATCAACAGGCAGGTCATCACCATGTTTAGATGGTGCCCTATCAAGTTCATGGGGTTTTAAAAAAGGATCGATTGGCGGTGAGTTTTGTGCTATATAATCCAAACTTCTTCGAATTATAGCTGGTGAACCCACAACTGTGGGCCGAGATTCCAAGCAGTTATTACATTCCCACTGATCCCAGCCTGTCATTCGATCTGGAATGCGTGGTGTATGACACAGTGCGTGGTAAGCATCAGAACAGGTACTGCATACAGTCAGCATACCCTGAAAATAATTTATTGTAAACTTAAATATCTAATGAAACTTATGAACTCAGATTACAAAAAAAAGGGCAGTCAACCAAAAACAGACAATGTCATACTATTTATCCTGTACTTCCAAGTACAGGATAAATAGTATGACGTGTGTGACAAATAGTAGTGGCACCATAACTGTAATAATTAGACATATGTTTTTCGCAACTTATATATTATATTTTTATTTGATTTTATTATTGCAGTTTTCTTTTAACTTTTTTAAAAGAAAACTGCAATACAAAAAAAGAAAAGAAAGAATTTTTTATTTTTATAAATATTGTTAAAGTACCTTTGTATTATTTTTTTAATTATTTTTTTTTCAATAATTTAGTAAATAACTGTCCTCAAAGTAATAAAAAAGACAGGTGAAAAAATAAAAGAAAACTGATTCAAATAAAATTGATTTATATCAATTAATTAGATTTTTATGATTATTTAAATGATCATGATTTTTATGAACCCTGACATATCAGTTATTTTATTATTTTACTATATGTCATTGTATTACTATCGTAGATACATTATTTTGCTATTGATGATTGCATAAATATTTGTTTACATTTTTCTTACCATCAGTTTTGTTACTGTTCCCCAAATTTTTAAGTTTTAATTCAATGTTTTACATATTAGGCCTCTATCACAAAACTATCAAAACTAAGAAAACAGTTTAATTATTATAATCATATTGATAGTAACTTGGCCTTTAAATTTAAAAATAAAAGTATTGTATCTGTTACCATTAATAACTAAATTGTGAAACTATTATATGAACTAATAATGTTTTATATCACTGTAGTAATTTTTTTATTGTTAAAATGCCTTAATTCGCTTTCGTGTTCTGTACTTTCCATCGGCCTATTTTTTGTTGAGTTTATGGCGATATTTCAGAGCTAAACTGTGAATTTAAAATTGATAGCTTTTTTTATTAAATATGGGGCAAACGACCAAACGTATCGCCTGATGGTAAGCGATTACCCCCGCCCATGGACACCTGCAACACCAGAGGTGTCACAAGTGCGTTGCCGGTCTTTCAAGAAAGAGTACACTCTTTTCTTGGACATTTAAAAATCATATTGGTCTACGAATACCGCAGGAGACAGTTCATTCCACAGTTTTGTTATGTAAGGTAGAAAGTTTCTGGGAAAATGCACAGTTGTGGACTGCCAACCGTCTAGATGATGGGGATCAAACTTTTGTTGCGTATGTCAATGCAGGAAAGAAGCGGCAGGGATCAGTTAAATAAATAATTATGGTTAAACTTACTGCATCATTGGTTTCACAGCAAACCACACATGTTTTGCAATCTGGACATTGCCAGGTGTTATCAGGTCTAGGTTTTAATAAACTAGAACCTGATTGGAGGCAACTCATATGACCTTTTTTGTTACAATCACGGCACTCTAATAGTCTTTCATTAGATCCACGAGGCTTTTGAACCAGACACACAGAACAAACACCTCCTGAAGTCTCATGTGGCATCTGTTCATCTTGTTCTAATTCATCACCACTTCCATTCAAGGACATTTGACTTTCGGATAGTGGAGTTCCTTCAGCATCTGACTTATGATGGCCAGCTATCATTAGTCTTTTCTTAATAGTGCTTTTATTAAGTGAACCAACTGGTCTACCTCTTTTTCTTTTGCTAGGTACATTGTTATCGGAGGGATCAAATACTTTTTTAGCCATTTTACGGCGCTCGCCAACTCGCACACCTGCATTCCGTGACGCACTACTGCTTGTTCCATGACTTGAAATGCCCCCACGTTTCTTAGGCCTTCCCCTCGTTCTTTGAGGAGAAGATCTGCATGAAGAGTTGGCAGATGATGTCATCTGTAATTATGACAGAAAAATCTCAAGTTCAGGATATTCTAAATACTGCCTATAAACTCCTATAGGCAGTATTTGACATACTAGGCACAAAGTCTAAAATTTTACACATCAATTAAACACATCTTTTCAAGGAAATATAAAACTAGAGAATTGTTTTGGATACTTTTTTCTTCTGCTTATTAGTAATTAATGAGTAATGGATGCAATGGCAAAGCTATAAAAAGTAAGTTCGTTTTATTATAGATCACAGTTTTTAATAACCAGAAAAAACATTTTAAATGTAAAAGGCAAAAAGTTTACATGCATGCATTTATATACATCTCTTTGGATACTAAAACTAAAAAGTAAATGATGAACAAATTAATTGAATGACAAGTTGTTATTTTTAGATGCTTACAGGGGACCCCCGATAATCCGACCCCTGTCTAATCCGGCGCCCCAGTAATCCGACATGACTTTGAATTATGTTTGACAATCTTCCCTAATAAAGATCACGCAGGTTTGAACAGGTCACAACTCGTACGTGCCACCGCTATTGTGCTCGACGCGTATGCATTGTTTTACTTAGTTTGAATTTGACTACTAGTGATAGCGTGCGTTCATTATTTACTATTTATTCGTTGTTTATTAGGTATAGTACCTAGTAATGTCGTCACAAACCCAGAAGCGAAAGCACAAAACGTTGACAATTAAAGAAAAATGTGATATTTTAGATCGCTTAAATCGCAATGAAACTTTCAGTGGTTTAGCAAGTGAATACGGCGTAGGCCGATCTACAATTTATGACATTAAAAAAAACCACGAGAAGATTAAGAAGTTCGTGTCAACTACTGACTGCGTGCCAGGCAAGAGACAGACACTCAAGAAAGCTGAACATCCAAAAGTGGAAGAAGCTTTGTACATGTGGTTTCTTCAGGAAAGAAATAGGCATGCACCAATTTCGGGACCCATGTTGGCCATGAAAGCTAAGTTTTTTTAAAAGGAAATAACAAAAAAAGATGATTTTGTGGCCAGCAAAGGATGGCTAGAACGTTTTAAAAGTCATCATGGCATACGTTTAATGACTATTACACGAGAGAAACTTTCTAACGATGCCACCTGCATAGAGCCCTTTAAATTAAGATTTTTGCAAAAGGTGAACGATTTAAATCTTGACCCGTCACAGGTGTACAATGCAGACGAATCAGGGCTTTTTTGGCGTGTGATGCCTAACAAAACTTTCGTTTCTTGTAACGAAAAATCCGTACCTGGACGAAAAGTAAGTAAAGGGCGTGTAACCATACTACACTAATGCTGCAGGTACACACGCGCTTAAGATGTTGGTCATTGGGAAATCTAATAAAAACATTGATTTACCTGTACCCTATTATGGACAAAAAAGTGCATGGATGACAAAAGACCTTTTCAAAAAGTGGACCAGAACATCATTCAATTTGTTAAGCAAGACTATAAAAAAAACCTACTTCTGAGAGCCGTATCAAAAGACCATCCAATAGAAAAAACTTTAAAAGAATTTAATATGAAAGACTTGGTTTTTGCTCTTTGTCAGTCGTGGAGTGCGTTACCGTCATCAACTATTAAATCGTCTTGGAAAAAGTTATGGCCAGATATAGTCACCACTCCTAGCAACGATCCACAAATCAGTGAAACTTCGGAAGTTATAGAACAAGTCCCTACTGAAACACAGATAAGTCCGGAAGATTTGGAAATCTGGTGCTGTGGAATGGATAAAGAAGAAAATGTTTTTCATGAAATGTCTGACGAAGATATTATAAAAGAGGTTTCTAATTATACAACAAACAATCAGGAAAATAACGACGACATGATTGCAACTGCTCCACAAGTCACAGAACAAGACGCAGTTAACGCTTTTGAGCTAGGTTTACAATGGGCTGAAGAGAATGGTACATCCTACAACGAACTTTTATTTTTGAGAAGACTGAGGGACAAAGCTCTGATCTCGCGTTATAACAACAACAAAAAAAAATTGATGAATATTTCAAAGCTTCATAATTTGATAAATTCACTACATGATTTTGATTAATAATTCTGGATTATTTTGGTAGATATGTATGTGCATTTATGCTTAATTTTATAATAAAATGTAATCTTTCAACTGTTATTTAATTTACTAAACTTGACTTACATAAATTAAGTATGATTTGTACTTCAAAGTACATATGTACATATAACATATAGATTCTTATTATTGGATATGTAATTTTTTGAGATTAAAAGGTACTCTTGTAAAAAATTCCGGACTATAGGGGTCTTAGGCAGTGCTCTATAATCTGACAAATTCGATAGTCCGACACTGCCCTGCATAATGTTTGTCGGATTACCGGAGGTCCACTGTATTTAATTTGATATTGAGATTAGTAGCAACAGTTTTTGACTAGTTCTATAACAATGTATATGACCTGTAATATATATGACCTGGGGATTTTCTTATCACCTACATTACCTACTTACTCCAGAAATAGATTGGTATTTTTGCTCTATAGGTATTAGTATAAACACAAAATGAATTTAATGCTTCATAAACATTTGACAACCAATGAATACATTAATCTTTTGATGTAACATCACACTATACTTTTCAAATATAAATACCTATACAATCAGAATATTGTTTAACTATTTTTTAGATCTGAAATCTCACATTTTGTAAAATAAAGCAGTTGTGATTACTAAAATAATATTGTTCGGGCCTGTGAGGTATAGAAGGCAGCAGTGGACATCAAGTGCTGTTGACAACTAACCTCATAGCATTTTGTCTATACTTTTAGATTGTTCAAGTTTTAACTGAAGGTCCACAAATATATCAAAACCAAAATTAGCAAACTCTGTCTATTCATTCTAAGTTTTAGTAAAAATTAGAAACAGCAATTTATTTTCCAAAATCATAAGTAATATTTCTTAGCGGCCAAAATGACTGCCCTCCCTGTTGGAAAGCAGCTAAATCCAATCACCAACCTCAATGCTAATAAAGATAATGCAGCACAGAACCCACACTATGGGGGGTATTAGTAATTATGAGATAAATAATGATTAACAAACCAACCTTTGTGTTAAAATCTGTGTGGTATTCAAATTTGAAGCTATCTGAGCTGTCACCATCATGGTCCACTGGACCTAGTGCCAAATTACCGTTTTGAAGTTTAACTAAATTTCCAGAAACCAATTCTTTGTTGACTATTGTTTCAAGTTGTTTCTTAGTATATTTGGATCCTTGTGAAACTGCTGCAGAAACGAGATCATCAAATGCAATACCATTTTCCAAATAACCCTGATCTTGGTAAATGAGAGTTGCTATTGCTGATGTTATTATTCTTCTTTCACTGGTTGCAACTGATGAAGACATGGCTAAAACAGACAAGATTTTATTAGAAACTAAAATAGCTAGACATTGCAAGATATTAATGATTATTTAACAATGCTCTCTTATCTATTAGAATTATAAAAATTGATCATTAATATTCAACTCACTGTCACTGTTGTTAGGATTTGACTTTTTTCGCCACTTAGCAGCGTTTCTATAACTTACATTATCTTTATAGTCAACTTTAAAAATACTTTTCTCCTTTAAACAACGTCTTAAATCAGCTTTAGTGTCTTTTGGTACTACTTTATAACACTTTAGCATAAATTTACAAATCCTATTAATATCAGGACGAGATTTGCGGGAACGTAAATGATCAATAGCAGCCAAAATTTGATTTTTATACTTTATCTCTGACATTTCTGGAAATTAAAAATAAAACAAATAAGTATAAATAGGTAAGTTTAGAAAAATGTAAAATAAATATTGAGAAGTATGAGAGAAGTTGAAATAAGATTCAGAAGCGAAATAGAGCATGCAAATAAAAAATAACAAAAATTAAAAAGATGTCTACTAACCTGAGTAGAATCATGCCGGCGATTTTTAAGCCAAGCAGTTCTTACACCAATTAATTTAAAGAATCAGGGAAACTAACAATTTTGGTTGTTTAGTAAGTACAATAATTATTGCAGCCAAATCTAACACTGACAAACAATTAGTAGTTAATCCCCTGATATGTTATGGTCAGATCGCACATGTGCACAGAACACTCATCCTAAAAAAAATAAGCGGCTTGCGTTTAAATCGATTCTTATTTTCTTAAAATCGATTTTTATAAACGATTTTTATGGTAATATTAATCAATTTTTAGTAAGTCGTTTATATAAAATACCAGTTTAAATCAATTTTCGGACACAGCTCGTATCTATGCGACGGATAAAAAAATCTTGCAGTAAGTTTCAATTTTATAAACAGCACCACCTACGTGGGATGAAAAATCTCGAATTAAGTTCATGCGTATAAGTTGATTATAAAAAACGGTGCCATCTCTAGGTATGTATGCGTGTAAAGTAGTTTTAGTGCAGTGGTGAGTGAGATAAAGTTGTTACCCCTTGTTGGTAAACAATAAAAATGTCTTTTAACCGTAAAATACCTAAAAGCGGTTGGCAAAAAATTTTATAACGAAGAAGGGTAATACCACAATTGTTTTTTGTTTAAAACTTTTTTTTTTTAATTTCACACCGAAAAATTTATAAAAACGATTAGTGTATTTTTTTTATTTGATATTACAATATAAACAGTTGATTTTTTTAAATTGACTGCTGTCTCAGTTCAATCTAATGAAAATGAATTTTATTTCTTTTTCTTTGTTTGTAAATACATCAATAAGTTTTCAAAATAAACTAATACAAGTTACTTTTAGTTAGTATCTGGCCTGTTCATAGCTTATTTTGAGGAGTTACGAAATCTTTTTTTTTGTTTTTCAAGTATGGCTTCGCACTTCTTGTACATTTAGTCATTTTGAATTAGATTAATTATTAGACTATGAAAAGCATCGGTTTTTTTAGTAGAAATCGATTATTTGTTATTAAAATCTATTTTAGACATATGTATTTATTTTCAAGAAAGAAAAATCGATTTTGATTTAATTGATATTCCATTAATCTCACATCCCTGACTCATCTTATTTACTCTCCTCTTCCCCCCCCTCCAGATCTCTTAATCACCCCCTGGAGTATTTGAGCTGAAAGAAACAATATAGATGTTAACTACGAATTTCGACATTCTAAGTACCTACAACTCATGCTACTGGTTTCACCGTTTATGACATTTAGGACTATTGTAAAGTAAACGTAGGCAGCACGACACACGTTTTGTAGTTAGTCATTGTTTACGAATCCAGTAAAAAGCCGTGAACTTTCTATTGAAAACCTGCATTAATAAGTAACTTTGTTCACTTATTCAAATGTGATATCATATTTGTATTAGCAAGGCCTAACACTAGTTTGCACTCGTTTGGCTGACAAAACATATTGGAACCTGTCCAGTCTGATGTTGCAGGTTTTGATAGTAATTATAATTAATTTAATTTTAATATGGTAATTTTGTGTCCGACTGTCACTGTGACTACACTGACTGGTTAGGTCAGTGAAAAACAGCTAAAGAATAGCTGATCCAGGAACTTAAAGATCCCCACCCCTATTAATTTCTCTTCTCTTTTAACCGTAATGCGTTAAATAACTTTCATACGTTGTAATTCCATTAAACTTTAATCAGTTTTCCTTCTTCCTTCTTCACTTTGCTATCTTTGTATTTTTTTTTTAACACTAATCTCTTACATTCATATGTCATTGGCAGAATTGTCGACATCGGCACAGATTGCCAAATCCAAAAAAAAAAAAAAATAGCTGATCCGGCTGGTCGCCATATCATCAAAAGTAGGAAAACAGCTAAGCCGGAGACCTTTTTTTTGTTTATTCAAAAGACAGTCCCATTTCATCTCATCCACATTTTTTATAGTTTTTATCATTATTTTCTTTCCGACTAAGACTTGAAAACTTAAAACACTTGACATCGGCAGAAATAGCTGATTAGCTGGATGCCATTTCATCAAAAGAAGAAGAAGAACAGCTATCCCACAGAGGCCACAGAATACTTTCCCTACTCATAACGTAACAATGACTACACTTGCTTTTCGAACTTTACGTTTAACATACAGTAAGACACAGTATTATAAAACTGTATTTTTCTCTTCGCAACCGGAGCGAATTAATGAAAATAATCTCGGAAAAGTTGTAAATGTCGCTATTATTGGTGCTCCAAATTCTGGAAAAAGTACTCTTATCAACAAGATTATCGAAAGAAAGGTTTGTAATCAAGTTATGCATACTTGTATTTCTAATTATAGAAAAATAAATAATAATGATATGACATTGAGTATTGAACAATAAGCAAATTTCTACAAAATAATACTGTAACTTGTATGGTGAGGTTTACTGATTACAGCAAGATCTTGAGACATGTTTCAAAATCAATCCTGAAGCAAAACATAATGAGGTCTCAAACGAGATTGACAAGAATGAAAGAGATGTATATTAGTGTGGTGCAGCAAGGGGTTTGATTTTACAGTTTGCTTATAATAGGTTACTCACACTACACAGCCACTGTCATAAGTTGCCGCTTAAAGGACGACACTCTTGATTCTCTTTGTTTCATAAGAAGTTATTTCCAAAATCACCCCTATATTTAGGATATATAAATATAAGTAATTTTGAAAGTAACTGTTTATTCCCCGCTGCAAGACTTTGTATTAGATTAACTAATTAATGGTATGTGATTTATTTAAAAAAAAATTGGTTATACATAAACATTAAATGTAATAAAGAAGAGTGACTTTAAATATGATAACTTTTAAATAAAGTGTTTGTAATTAACTAAAATTAACCTAATGAACACATCTTAGCAGTTTCCATAGTGTTATAGTTGTTCAATTTCAACTAATCAGTTTTGAACAACTATCTGAGATCTAGATACAGAGATATTGTAAGATTTTAAGTCTTAGTCCTGTGAGATCTTAAATTAAAAATCTCGATATTACATTCCCTAGTGAGGATATAAATATGAAGTACATTGCACATCCTTTAGTGATACAATGGGCTTGTCAAATAATTCTAACAACACAAAATGATTTTTCAGATATGCGCTGCTTCTAACAAAGTACATACAACAACAAAATTAGTTAGGGCTATGTGCTACCAGAATAACACACAAATTGTTTTCTTGGATACGCCAGGTGTTGTAACTGACAAAGAGAAAAGGAAGTGAGTAATAAATATTTTTTAAATCATTCTAAAAATAAGAGATTTACCAATTTATAAAAATGTATGTGAAATTTAAGTGTCTATTTGTAATTTCAAATTAACTGCTTTTCATAAAGTGTGTATGAAAGTATATGCAGTACTTCAGCAAAAAATCAAATTTTAACATTTTTGTCGGTTGGTTTGTTTTTTCCGGTTCATCTCTGGTATGGCAGAACTGATTTTGACAGGACTTTAGTATAAGGAGTAACTTAGGCAAGGGCTCCTCAGTGTAGCCTGTGGTAATATGCTAGAAGGAGTAATGCAGAAAAAAAAAGTAAAAAAATAATACAAAACAATGTGGTCGAATTTCTGTAATCATGCGAGCACTAGTGTTAGTTGTTAAAGTTAAAAGTTAGTGACAGTTAAAATAGGATACATTTATAATCATAACTAACATTTGTTGAATATAATTTCCAGGTACAATTTACCACAATCAATGATTAGTGCATGTCACAAAAGCTTACGATGTGCAGATGTGGTGGGTGTTGTTCATGATGCTGCGAACATTTACACCAAAGATCAACTTCACAGTGATGTCATTAATATGTTGAATTCACTTGATAAAATACCTAGTTTTCTAATTATAAACAAAGTAAGTGTATTATGTGAAAAAGATAATATATTAGCATTTAAGAATCTAAGGCCTCTTATGCATGCCACGGCATTGTTAGGTCATGAGTACAGAATGCAGAGTATTATATTGGGCTTGAGTAAATCTACAGCCATGCCAGTGGCGAGTTTGTGTGACAACAGAAAAAGTTGCACAGCTTCCTGCATACATTGCTCTTCATGTTTATTGGTACAGTTTGTTAGGAGGCCTAGCAAACAGCTACCTGATCCCAAACTAGGCAGAGCTTGTGCTAGTTTTTCTCATCATTTTAAAAACACAGTTAGTGATTGGCATTGTTTAGTATAGTCCGTCATTAATGCATAATTCTGGGCTCCCGCTCTGCATAATACTGCAATGGGTTTAGATTAGTTTAAACTAACTGCATGTTAGCCAATAAAAAGTTTTCTGTGAAGACTTGCCACTTTCGTGTTTATAATATTTTATTAAATTAAATACATTCTATAGTAATATTAAAACATATGATATGCTTGTAATAATCATCCAGTTCTTGTGGAGTCGAAGCTCTCCACAAGAACTAGAACACAAATAACACCTGGACTTTGAGATGACAGTTATACGTTTGTGTTTAAATTAATTTTAATGTGTATCACAGGCATCTAAACTAAAATTAGGCAGATCTTTTAGTATTGTAGCAGTACCAAAAATATAGCATATAGTAGAAATACTGAAACTTTAACCAAAATAATATAAAAACAGGCAGCACTACATACATGCACAATATTCTCGAAAATTTTAGGGACACAGTATTTTTAAATTCGAGGGAATTCGAACCTCCTCTTATCTGAAAGTTTCAGAGCGGGAATTAGGATGAAAAACCGAGAAAAATCTCGAGTAAGAAAATTCTTAACCTATATATATATATATATATAATACATACTAAAGTTACTAAATATGCATATATAGTATAATACTCATACCTTAGATTTTGTCTAGATGGAATTTTATGTGCAATTATCTCCTGCTTAATCTCTATGTCAGTCAAGGAATATAGTCTTACATCAATAATTTACCGCCTATAATACAATGTCAGCTTGTTACAGGTTGATAAACTAAAAAGCAAACATCAATTACTAAATGTGATCAGAAGTCTTACAAATGGATATATAGCAGGCAACCCCATTCCTAATAATGAGAGAAATAAAAAAAAAGCAGATAGTAAAATGGAACGAGGATACAGTAAATTTTCTGATGTGTTCCTCATATCTGCCTTAAATGGTGATGGAGTTAATGATATTAAGGTATTCAATTTCAATCTATTTATCTATATCAATAAAAATGAATCACCGAAATGTATGCACGCGCATATTTTCCGATTAGCTTCACCAAATTGGATGGTTTTCCCATGTTCCATCAGGCATGATATGAGCTGACAGCTCAATATACCCTCTCAGTTCTCTTACATGATGGTACGTCTCTTTGAATAGTCTGCCACTAGCCGCTTCAGGTTGAATGGAAGACTATTGAATGCGCTAGCAATGTCTAACAATACCGCCTAGCTCACGATCTCTAAAGCATTCATCCATTTCAAGGCTCTTGAGTGCAACTTAGCGTTGACCATCGAAACCCCCTATCGAAAGCCAAATTGGGCAGCCGACTGATCGGGGCTGACCCCGCAGAGGAGGCAGACGATGCGGGTAGAGAGTACCCATTCAAACAGTTAACCTTCCTCGTCCAGCAAAGCCATGGGCCTATAGGGCGCAACCGTACTCTGAGAAGCGTCCAGACGCCAAGCTACCGTCCAGCACCCCCCCTGAGACGTTCTGAGATACGGTCCAGGACTCGGCCCAGCAGACGGACAGGTATCCCGTCCAGCTCAGAGAATTTGAAACAAAGCCTACACTAATCTGTCTGGACAGTGTGGTATTGTAGGCAATAAACGCCTTTTTAAGCAGAGGGCTATGTCTAGAGGCCTACCAAAGGTTGTTCATGTTAATGAGTAGACTGGAGATTGTATTTAAAATATTAAAGTATTAAAACTTTTTAAAGGTCATACTATTTTAAATACTTTTATTGGTTAAAAAAATACTATAATTTTAAAAAAATTGGTTTTGAAAAGCATTTTTGTGTTTTCTATGTATAATATGTATATATGGTTTGGTAAATACCAAAAATATATGTATTTATGTCAGTTGTCTAGTACTCATAGTACAAGCTCTGCTTAGTTTGAGACTAGATGGCGTTGTGTGTTAGGTGTCCGAAAATATTAATTATTGTTTAAATAAAAATATTAATTAGTATTTATTATTATTTTTTAGGAATATCTTATCAGCAATGCAAAAACTGCTAATTTCCAATATTCTCCAGAAGTATGGTCAGATCAAGCACCAGAGTCATTGATTGAAGAAGCAGTTAGAGCAAAGTTTTTAGACTTCTTAGCTCAGGAGATACCCTATAAGTTAAATGTCAAGCTGGAGTATTTTGAAGAAGTTGAGGCAGAAGACAAAATATTGTGTTCTGTTGTTGTGGAGTGTCCATCAGAAAGGTTA
The DNA here is from genome assembly GCA_003709505.1 of Hyphantria cunea. Taxonomy (NCBI): domain Eukaryota; kingdom Metazoa; phylum Arthropoda; class Insecta; order Lepidoptera; family Erebidae; genus Hyphantria; species Hyphantria cunea. The sequence goes on along the minus strand of PKRV01000945.1, from coordinate 225,625 downwards.
GCTAAGTTAATAGCAGGGGCAGGCGGTGGAAGATTACAGCAAATCAAATCACATGTTAGAAGTGACCTAATTGATTTATTTAAGAAAAGTGTTGCTATAGATCTTCATTTAAAAATTAAATTGAATCACCACGAGTAGTTAGATAAAACATAATTTTTTACTGTAACAAATAATTATGTAATTATTAAATTTAAATTTTAATGGTACTAGCATGTGTATAGTTTAGTAATTTGTGTAAAAAACATTTTTGAAGTAAATAAATTCTTGCATTGTGTATTTATTTATTTAAAGATTTGTTTATTATGTGAGGTCGCAACACACGAAAGATTTTTATATTTTGGAGCCAAGGGCTGAAAGTTAATTCGATTGTTTATTTGATTGTTCGAATCGGATAACAAGTTATCCTTCCTTCATTGTATCAGGCATACCTGTGAAGGTGTGAACGTGTGTGAACTTCCCACAGCATTGCTTACTAACAGTATATATGTTCATAATCATCAGCCTATCGCAGTCCACTGCTGGACATAGGCCTCTTCAATTTCATGCCACTTAGTTCGATCTATGGCTGCTCCCATCAGCTCCTGCCAGCCGTCTAGCGCAAATCATCGCTCCACCTGGCCTGTGGACGTCCTACACTACGTTTGCCGAGACGCGGTCTCCACTCAAGAACTCGTTTACCCCAAAGGTTATCGGTTCGCAGACAAATGTGGCCAGCCCACTTCCACTTCAGCTTGCTAATCCTGTGGGCTTTGTCAATGACCCTGGTTCTTTGTCGGATCACCTCGTTTCTGATGCGATCCCTTAGACAAACGCCGAGCATCCATAGCACGCTGAGCGACTTTGAACTTATGGACCAGTCGCACCGTAAGTGTCCACGTTTCGGCTCCGTATGTCATTACGGGTAGGACGCACGCATTGAAGACTTTCGTCTTTTGGCACTGTGGGATCACCGATGAGAAGACCCGACGAAGTTTCCCAAACACTGCCCAACCTAGCTGGACTCTTCTGTTCACCTGGTCCTCGAATATATATATATATATATTTATTTATTTAATACATCATGCACTTTAGGTGCATTGGCGGACTTAATGCCTAAGGCATTCTCTACCAGTCAACCATCGGGTGATGCAGAGAAGACAAGATGTAGGTGCATTTTGTTAGAAAAAATGTATCAAAATATACAGATCTGGCAATATATCAAAAACAAGAAATATATAAAAGCTAATCTACATACATACAAGAACTAATACATACTATACATACAACTAGATATTTATTCTATTTATCCATAATTATATATAATTATTAATAAATATGTTCTTTCAATTTTATTAATACAAGATTGGAAACATTTTATCCAATGGCTGTTTACATTACTAAGGTTACTTCAACGTTGACATTACTTCACTTTATAATAATAGATTAGCATATACTCCTATCTGCTTTCAGGAAAGGATATACATAATTGTATTTTAACTTCCCCATTTTGCCCACTATAACATTAGTTCCACTAACGTAATAGATTGCCCACTATTACGTTAGTGGCACTATTGACTAGTCTATTGCCGTCAACGGAGCACATATAATGCTAGATGAACATACTTATATTATGTTTCTAAATAAATCCATTAAGTTAAATACAGTCTGTGTCCCCAAGCTCCTAAGAATTACTTAGACTTGCATGGAGATACTTAAGAATTGAAAATGTGTTTGCATAGAAATAACGTTTTTTTAATAAATAAGCACTGAGAGTAGCAGTTTATTTATTTTATGGCACACTTATCTATTATACAATAACGTCTAATAATTAACATAATAACTACCTAATAAAATTTGCGTTAAAAGGGGTACAAAGTTGACAAATTAATTAGAGTCTGTATTAGAGTACGAAATTGGGCATAGTTAAAGGTTACTCGAAGGAGGAGTTAATACTTGTGTTGAAAAATGTAAAATGACAATACCCAGTGTAAAATGACAAATATGTGAACTGTAAACATTTCTTTCTCTTTGTAATATTTCATTTCTTATTCTGATTGAAGGAATAAATAAGGAAACTGAGAAGTTTTTTTAACTACCAGCTTCTAATAGCAGCTGGAAAAAAATTTACGTATTCGATTTGAGAAGGGAGAAGGGGTTTGTCCTCTTTGACCCCTCACCCTTCGGTCTATGCCGCCTGCCAGAGGCCTTTATTTAGTTGAAAATTTAGTTTTTCTTTCACAAGCGTCCTGTAGTTTCGCGCTAGTTGCTGTCTGAAACGCTTGCTTCGTATCGTGCACGTCAGTACTTAATACTATTAGTGTACGAGTTTATCATCCCAGACGAAAGATGTCCACTGCTTGTTGGACATAAGCCTCCACCCAAGGTTCACTAAAACGGTTACACACTACCAATTATTATATTTTTACGAAGAAAGATCATTCCAGAACAACATTCGACAAGGCTAAACATCGCGAAAATTCTTATTGATATCTTGAGGCACAGAACAATGAACCTTAGGTACATCGATATACATGGCGTCGAATATAGATTGATTGCTCCGCGGTTGATTCGAACGTTTGCCGGCAACCGGCACGTTCTTGGATGTCAACCACCTTGAATGTAGGTACTCGAATGTACCAGTAATAACGGCATGAAATATAAAAAGGTTCAGTTTGAGCTACACTGCGTCAAATATCAGAGTGATATCAGTGATTAACTTAGTGACCTTGGTGACAAGGACTAGTATTCTGAGTTAAACTGTTTTTAAAATTGTTTTTAATCTTTATTAAAATAATATTTAAGCACAGTTCTTATAACTTAGAATACTAGTGATCATAATAGTACCCATAGGTGTTAGAGTTCTTTGATTTGGGCCCGACGGTATCCCAGCGGTGGTTCTTAAGAACTATGCACCAGAGTTGTCCCCTGTATTGACGCGCCTGTATTGCCAGTCTTATTCCTCGGGAGCTGTTCCGGAGGCTTGGAGAGAGGCGAATATTCAACCCATCCCCAAAAAAGGCGATCGCTCTGATCCTGCCAACTACCGTCCGATAGCCGTCACCTACGTCATCTGTAGGTGTTTGAGCGGATAATTAACAAACAACTGGTCCATTAGGTACCTGGAAGATCACTCCCTATGAAATGATCGTCAATATGGTTTCAGACCGAACCGGTCCACGGGTGATCATTTAGCGTACGTCCCTTTGGGTGAGGCTATAGACAGGCGTGGGGAATCCTTGGCCATTAGCCTCGACATGGCCAAGGCTTTTGATAGGGTTTGGCACCGTCCGCTTCTCTCCAAGCTACCGGCTTTCGGTTTGCCCCCCAAACTCTGCAATTGGACTGCCCCGTTTCTACACCAGCGCCGCATCAGAGTCCTTTGCGACGGTGCGGCCTCCGAGTATCAGCGGATAAACCAGCAGATGTTGAAGGAAGACGACAAGAACTTGTCGCTCAACTTGACCATGTTCTGGGCCGCATTTTTCAATGGGGCTGTAAGCATCACACAGGTGTGCGCGTTCTCAGCCAAAAAGTCTCCATTCCTTCCCCTTCCCACTTTTCAGTGCACTCAAATGCCATTACAAGATAGGCTCGCTATCCTGGGCATGGATATCTGCCGAGACCTCAACCCACGTGAATACGTTGAGAGTGTCACTAAAGCGGCCTCACGGACGCTAGGTGTGTTAAACAGGGTGAGACGGTTCTTCTCGCCCGGGCATCTGTGTCTTCTTTACAAGACCCAGGTTCGCTCGTGCGAGGAGTACTGTTCTCACCTTTGCGATGGTGCTGCACAGTACCTGTTTGACGCTCTTGACCGGCTGCAGCGGCGAGCAATCCGTATTGTCGATAGTCCCGAAGCCACCGAGACCATTGAGCCTCTGCAGTTGCGTAGGGATATCGCCTTCTTGGCAGTCCTCTATCGCCTTTACCATGGTGAGTGATCTGAAGAGCTAACTGCTCCTCCCCTCTCCCTACCTCTACAGAACAACACGTGCCGGCCTTGGAAGTCACCGCTTTAAAGTGGAAGACATACGTTCCCGTACTCATCGCTGCGGTGCTTCCTTCCTGTGCCGAGTGGTCAAAACCTGGAACTCAATACCAGCGCACGTGTTTCCTTCCCACTATGATCCCGGGTCCTTGAAGCGGGGCGTGAAAAAGCATCTCGCCAGGCCGCCATAGTGTGGGTCACCATGCTGTATTGTTCATTTTCGCATTGAGAATGGTGACCACCAACCACTCTTGGATTGTGCTCATGCTTTGCATCAGGTAGGGCAGAGTCATTTTGGCAGCTTATACATAAAATAAATAAATAAATAAATAAATAAAACTGACGAGTAGGTAAAAGAGAAACAGCTCTTTTCTTTCTAGATCAGCATGTTTTTTTGTGTAGAAGAAGGGAAAACGTGGGATATGTTGGAATGGCTCGTCAGAATACTTTCAATGACAAAGGCAATAACGGCTACATCTCTTCGAAACTGCAGAAGCTCTAGGGACCCGGAGACTTCGGGATTGTCGATAAGGCGGACTGCTCGCCGCCACAAACAATCGAGAGCGTCAAACAAATAATGCGCGGATTAAATGCAAAGATCAGAACAGTGTGTTAGTAGTGACTAGATGTTTGGGCTAGAAGATCCGTTTCACTTTTTTCATTACACTTTTTTTTTTGCCGCGGGGAATGTTTTTCGCACCATACCCTTCGTAGGAGAGACGAAGGGCGTGTGTGGAACTCCCAGAGGACCAGTCTACCCACTAAACCCTAGCAGTGCATGTGATCTTGCCTTAAAATTCTTTGCCGTCTCGATTCATGAACGGTATGAACCTGTCGAGGATCCAAACTCCGATTATGTACCGTAGGTAGGGAAGCGACTGGTGATACAAAAGAGTGCTTCCCTAGTCGCCTACGAGCAGATGGTATTAGACATCGATAATGTTAAGGCAGACAGATGGCTAGCGCAATTCCTCCCTGAGATACCTATACTTTTTTCAACCGTAACAGGGAGCTGATGTATTTAATCGCGTCCGGAGTCGAGCGACCATGTTGGAAACTGAACTGGATGTGTAATTCTATAAAAAATGCAAACGCTCCTGCAGCAAGTGCTTGTGTCATATTTTCATGTTCTCGCATGTTTGAAGCTGCAGTTTAAATAGATGAATTCTAATTCCTAGTAGAATAATTGATTTTTAATACAATTGTGATATTGTGTAATTCAGGATACACCTGACAATAATTTAATATTTGTTAAAAAGTCAAATGCAATAACCGACAGAACTTGGTCCCCGTCTACCATGTTTCCCTGTTTGTAAAACATTAACCCACTCGCAAGCGTGGCGTTCAAGCTTTTACAAAAGCTTAGAGCTTAATGAGCATTATCGGGCCTAGGTGAGCTTTTAAATATAGCAGTAAATAAGTTGGGGCCTAACCTCGTCAGATTCTGATGATACAGGCATCGATAACTCTTTTAAAGAGACATCGCTGAAACTCGGTTGGGGGGCCGAGAGAGAATTTGATGATTCCACTTAGAAACTAGAAAATATACGATTTCACCGTACCGATTTATATATGCGTATTAGGTTTGATTAGACTCAGGCTTGCCAACCTGACAAAGTATTAGAGTAACAGAACTTAAACGCGTTGTACATAATGTATAACACGGTATTTAAGTCCACTTATTTTCCACTTGTAGTATTTAGTAATAATTAAATGCGACAGTCTATAAAATCATATGGTAATCTTATGATATAGGTCTCGAAATTCCCTTTTTATTTTTTTCGCATAATGACCTTTTGTTTTCAATGCAATTGCAGCCCATTACTTCTGCCCGTAGATATGCCCCTGTGTGTGAGAGTGATATGTAGACGGTTGGACGCGCGTGATCAGTTCTGAAAAATCCCAACAGGACTCATGGTGGGCGTTAAAATCTTGCAGAAACACCAATTTGGCGGTCGAAAACTGCTGACGTTAGAATCATTGACATACAATCAGTATATGAAAATCAGGAGTTTAAACTTAATATTTTACATCCACAGAATATTGCTGCGTTTTCTGACTTCATTATCATACTGATTAACTTAGCCAAGTAGGTATAAGTTATATTGCCAGTGGGATGTCTCAGTATCTATTAAAGTAACTAGAAGATACGTAGGTGTTTCTTTATTGAAGTGCACAGCACAACTTTAGAAGGGCGATACCCAATTTATTGCAGTGAGTTGGTAGGTAATCTCAATTAAATTAGTTTTGTTCAGAACTAAGATCGTTTGAATCGTATATATGTGTAAAGTAAGTAGCCATCTACACAGCAAGTTAGGGACCACCATCACATAAACTGAAACTGTAACTGTAAACAAGTCTTAACAAAGTTTTGTGGTTAAGTTGTACGGTCTCTTAATGTTTCGTACAATTCTATTGTAAAATATGAATAACTAAGAAGATAATACACCTTCATCATTTATTAGCTCTCTAAACTCACTACGTGATCTATTTAATTATTACTTCGTTGATGGTTAAATTTCGTAAAATTAAAAGAAAATACACATGGGTGCTTAATGTATAATGTTTTTTTATTTAAATGTCACTTAAAGAAAAAAAAACATTCACAACAACAGCTGTAAATAAATAATGAAAATTATTTGATTTAAAAAAAAAGTTATACGCCCGTCTGATTCGCGCTACGTAAGTTCTGAACCCTTGTAGGTATCCCGAGGCAATGACAGGAATCTATTTGTGAAAGTACATAACTTTAACTGAATAGTTCAGCACAATGAAGTGAGTTTATAATATGGAAAAATTTACTATACCTACCTACATTAAACAATTAATATTACCTTCCTTTTCTTGAAAACATACAGAACCTTTTTAGAAACATTGCAGGTATTTAATACTAAAACATTCAGTACAAAGGCACAGTGTTGTGTTGTGTGACAAAAATATTATACACTAATAAAATATCTGTAAAACAGTTACCCGAAATGTCAAGTTGCTCACGCCTGAATTTCAAGGAAACTGTCTCCGCTATGCGTACCGTGACAAGTAAATTTCCTACACGAGTCAAAAGCTCTATCAGTGCAATTAATTACTAAGTGCATTACTAGTAGGTACCTATCAACAAGATAAGCTCTCAATACTTCTTCTTATACTTCAAGACTTTAAGCTTCGTCAACAAAACAATGAAAATAGCAATGAAGTCGAAGAAACAACATTATATACTTGTATCTTTTTTTATTTTTTAGGATTAATTGTTGTCTACTTGAGCACCCTTTCCTTCTTTCTTTCTTATTAAATATAATAATTTTCTTTCTTTTATAATTAAATGATATTCGAATTAACTTCTTTTCAAAAGTAAATAGCCTTTGAACATACGCGTTTCAAAGTAAACCTAGGTTGTTTCGAAAATTGATAGCGACAAAAAAAAAAATTCAAACTCTTCTTTTATAAAACTATTTTGGATTGACGACTAATTTCAACATAAACCTCCTTTGTGAAAATACTGGCCACCTCTAAGTAGTTTTTTTTAAAATATGTTTAAAGATTATCTGTCACTCTTCCTTTGTTTGCAACAATGGACGTCTCGTGCTACGATTTTCTATGATAATAAACGACGGTTAAACTTTAAGGAATCTTAAAAAATACACAAACTGCTTTTGGGAAGTCTGCTCATGCATTAGCAACAGTTACTCATTGGTTTCGTGAATTCAGACGTGGTTGGGAGAACTTAAACGATGATCCCAGACCAGGATCACCACAGACTGCAGTAACTCATGAAAACGTCATCAGGCTAGAATGGCTATTGCGAGAGAATAGAGGCATATTACACATCGAGAGATATAGGCTGAACTAAAACATTGGCTCACAGACCACCACCCTGCATGAACACCTTAAAGTTAGGAAACTTGCTTCGCGATGGATACCTCATGCTCTCACCGATCAGCGAAAATGTCTTCGTGTTATTGGTGCAAATTTATGTTAAAAAAGTTCGAAGTAGGAACTTCACAAAACGTATCCTAGATTCTTACAACTGAAGATTCATGGATATATAGCTACGATCCTTTCACGAAGCAGTAATCCACGCAATGGGTGTTTGAATAGGACGATTTGCCTATAAAAATTGTTCGCGGTCGGAGCGTTATGCGGAATAAAAAAACGATAGAGATTTTTTGGCGACACAGGGGAACAGTAGCAGTAATTCCGCTAGAATAGAATAGGGACCGTAGAACAGTACTAGTAAACGGTATAGCAAAGTTTGTCTGCCTTAAGCTTTCGGGTACAATATGAGCGCCCAAGGAGCGGCGTCTGTGGCATTCTTATTCACCAAGATAATACGCCCGCTTACACAGTTGCTAGAACGTTGGACTATTTGACAACATCGAGGATACAAATGTTACCTCATCCTCTGTATAGTCCAGATTTAGCGTAGCATTTAGCTTCGTGGGCGAAAATTTAGTACTGCAGACGTGGCCGTCGAAGACTTTCGGCGGATACTTTTCGACCGCCCGCAAGAAAAGTTTTACATATATTTTAGTTCACCCGAATGCATAAGTGCATTGGGATTGGAAGGGGATATTTTGAAAAAATGTAAATAAACTATTTTTGCATTCTTACTATTTTTCATATCACTAACTATTTTTGGAACAGCCCTCGTAAACAAACAATAAGCATTGGCCGTCTTCCTGCATCTCATTGAGATAAGACAATTAAGGATCTATAATGAAAACGCTAATAGCTATTGTAAGTAATACTTAAATCCGATTTCTATAAAAACTCTTTAATTAAAAAATTAAACCACCGAAAAAACTGAAAAGCAAAAAATAATAAACATTTTTTATTTAACCCTAATAACTAAGTTCTTAAACTAATGTACTACACAATTTTGGGGCGCAACGTGCTCATAGTCTATAGCTCATTTATCTTGAGTTTTTTTGTAATGTAATGTAACTATTATAATGTAATGTTTTATTTATTTTTTATTCATTATTAATACACTACTCACCATTACAATCTGTGAGTAACAATAAATCACCCCTTTTTTTCTCACCATCAAAGTAAAGTCATCAGAACGAGTCATTGTCAACGCCCATATCTCTATTACTTTCAAAGAATTCTTGGAGGTGAGTTTCCAAGCTTAAGCTATCTGGATATTGTAGGTATTAGTGTCCGCCCACAGCTAGGGGACTCTCGTTTCTCTCTGGTTTCACAACGACCGCTAATGACATCTGGAATAGCAGGAGTACCGGGAATCTTTTGTCTTGATTTGGTTTATAAACAAGTTGTAAGTAGGTAATATGTTCACTATTTACCATGCTCTTTAAACGTGTTCTACAGGGTGTTGACTTGAGTTATCTTTCTAGTAAATATCATAGTATTTGTACTAATATTATGATATTACCTTCCATTTTTTTGCCTTTTATGACATTCGTAGTAATAATGTCGTAAAATTTTATGCTAAGATTTTAAAATATAGGTAGGAACTATCAATAGTGAAAATAAATAGGAAAAGTATTGTCATACTATAAATAGGAAAAGTGTTATCTTCTTTATTTTGGGATAAACAATGACGTCTTTGATTCATAAATCCAGCATTCACGGTATATGTCACTTAAAATTAACTCTAAATTTCAAATTCAGATTCAAGTCATTTTGGAGTGAGTGATGAGTGTGGATAGCTTTCAAAAACCACCTTTCAACCAGATTCGTATCCACAAACTGCAATAGATTGGAGCCTTTCTGCAATTCATTGTAGATTAAGCGTATCGTAGCGAATATGACGTTACCTTTAAATTTTGTAAGCTTAATATGTATGTTCTGTTTCATATTGTAGCTATTAGAAACCTAATTTATATCAACTAATTGCAGTGCTACTTGACTTAAAAACTTTACTAAAGAAAATATAAGCAGTCTATAAAAAGAACAGTGGTTGTGGAATGAAACCGATTATTTTATAAATTAATTTCTACAGACCATGTTTATTTCTAAGAACTCATTTTTCTAGAGGTGGTGTAGATCCCAGGAGAAATTTAGTGTTTCAATGTAAACCGCATAATTCCGCACTCGTATTTTCAACTCTGTAAATTGTATTTCATGAATTGAGTAATTCTACTTATACATTTAAGTAATTATTAGTAGAAATAAGAGTGTTTATAGATTTTCTTTCATTAAATTAATGATATACCTACTTCCATTTATCAACTATTTATTTGATAATAAACAGTCTTAATTATTAAACACTGTTATAAAAACAATCTTAATTATGTTATTGGACAAAAGTAACATCATAATAATTGTTAGTGTGATGGTACATATATTTTATGTAATACTAGCTTTTGCCCGTGGCATTGCCCACGTTTATGTTAATTATCACGGTAAGCTATATTGATTTATAGTTTCATCAAAATCCGTTCAGTAGTTTTTGCGTGAAAGAGCAACAAACATTAAAACATACATCCTCACAAACTTTCCCATTTATAATAGGTATTAGTAGGATAGGATAAGGTATAAACAATTGATGATAAAAATAAAGTCACCATAAAATTTAAAATCGAAGTTCCGGTTTTCCGGACGTGTTGAGTTCTTTACAAGAAAGCTTTTAAGCACTCGAAGCACAATTACATCGTGGTACTTTTAAGAATTCACACCGACCGCATTTGGTGGAATGGACTTCAGGCGAACAAAAGTTTCAACGATATATGTAAATGAGCTACATTGCCGGCCTGACTTACCTACTATTCGAAAACGTGTTTCGCCTTTTATCCTACATGAAAAAAGGTGTTTGGTTTTATTAACAGTAGGCTATCAGTCTTATAGACCACTATATATTTTTATGTTATCTATCGTTTCGTGGAATAGGGTACATTATTTATAGCTTAACTTTATTATCCTGTTATTTATGCTGACAAAAATGTTGTAGTTAGAGATATCTTTGTTTATACTTTGTCTGTCTGTTAAGATGTCACGGTTAAAAAACTGAATCGATTTGTATGAACACAAAGATTGGGCTCTGGAGGAAGAGATGGCAACATGACAAGGACACGCTACTTTTTGTCGCGACAACGGATATGTACGCGGGCGGAGCCTTACCTATATTTTTGAGATTCTTTAGAGTTTACCAATATAACCTCGCTTTTAGGTATATATAGAGTATTTCTAAATAAATTATTAGTATGCACTTCATATTTACGTTTAACCATATTATTCGCAAGTAACTCGGTCTATCTATCTGTTATGCTTTCACAGCTATATTCTAACACTATAAGAGACATAAACGCGGGAATAGCTAGTGTATGCAATTTCTGGCAACACACATCAATGTAGGTACAATTGCCTTACCGACGTCTGTCTAAAACATTCTTGGCAAATACATATTATACTAATCTGCAATTTGTGTAAGTGCGTTATTATATGGTACACGTGAAGAGCGTAGTATTGCTAGCATATGGTTTGAAATCGTATCGGTGCTTACAGTTTCTCCTACAGGTATTGATTAATATTGCTTACTTGGGGCAAATCAGTACGTTTGCCTGCCTTACTGTACATATTCAGTTCTAGTAGCTTACACTTCTTTTTATGTATGTAGTTAAATAATTAATATTAAATTCCTATACTTGAATAGCCCATACCAATAATAATTTGTAAGTTTACGAAGTGAGTGCTGCGGTCATAATTCGTATATTATAATGCTTCAATTCAAGATTATTAATTACCATATAAATATGTGTACTGAAACTTTCAGGAAGTATATAAATGTAATAAAAGCTTTCCAGCTTTTATAAGATTTATATACTTATGTATAATGCAAATAATAATTTATTAACAAATCTTAATTAATTATAGTGCACGATAATGTTGTATAACTACAAACAGAGTATTTCGTGACCGACCGAAATTTCGGTTTCGGCTAGTTTCGCCCAAAAAAATCTTCTTTCAATACAATACAACCTGTAAAAAAAATGTCTTAAAATAAGTGATGAGTAATATATCTGTGGTAAAATTAATAAATATTCAGATTATATATACCTCGACTACTATGCTTTAATTTCCTAGTATTAATTTTGCCTTTAGGCACAGTTTTATAGTTGTATTATCTTATAGATATTTTAAAATTATAAATCATAAAGTCGGGAAATAAAGATGGTATAAACATTAAAAAATTGACCATCACATCATGAACCTTTTATATTATTATTTTTTCCACTACTGAACGTGGGCTATATTCTGTCCCAGAATTATTGTTTTTAGAGCATTTCTAATATAAAGATGATCACCAAAAGATTGCCTCTGTCATGCAGTAGCGTATGCGACTGTTATGCTTGAGGTCTCAGGTTCAATTCCCGGGTCGGACCAAATGTTTGTAGGATCCGTAAATAGTTGTCATGGAGTTTGGGTCTTTTCTATGTATATTATGAATGTATTTATAAAAAATAGTATACATATGTGTTTATATCAGTTGTCTAGTATCCATAACATAAGCTCTGCTTAGCTTGGGACTAGATAGCGTTGTAAGTTGTCCGAAATATTTATTTATTTAAAAGTATGTCATATTCCTATACTTGTTTCTAGCAATCTTTAGGGTTCCTTCCGTAGCCATAGGGTAAAAATAGGAGCTTATTACTAAAACTCCGGTGTCTGTCAATCTGTCTGCCACCAGACTGTATCTCATGAACCGTGTTAGCTAGACAGTTGAAATTTTACAGATTATGTATCTCTGTTGCCGCTATGACAACAAATACTAAAAACAGACTAAAATTAAAATTTGAAGGAGCTCTCATGCATCAAGAGTGTTTTTTTGCGGTTATTTACTCGATATTAATATCGACAATAGGTAAACGCTTGTAATATATAATATTTAGTTTATTATCAACGAACTAAGAAAAGTTCTCTATACACTCTAGATAGGATCTGCATAGATAGGAGTAAATTACTTTCTACCAAAAAACTACCTCGAGCCTTTTTAATTTTGATAAAACATAAAATAATTGTAATAATAAAAAAATGTTGGCATTATAAAGAATATGGTTACAAGGTCGCGTTTTTCAAGGTCAAAGTTTCGGTTTTCGCGGAGTTGAGAACATGGCCGAAATTCGATTTCAGTTTCGGCTGAAAAACCAGTCTCGGCTGGAAACTAAGTATTGCTGAAATTGCTCTGTGTTAACTGTTCTCCATACCTACATATAATACAGTTATATTATTACCAGAGCATATTACAGCCTCAGGCTATAACTTGATTATAGAACGCGCAACATATTGCCATGAATTAATACACGAATACAATCGTCGAATTTGTAGCGCCCGTGGCAATCCTAAACAAGAAGTGCAGTGTGGTAAGTACGTGTTAGATTACTTAGTGGAAGGTGTAGGTGAGATACTAAGTGCTGAGTTTCTATGCATTGCACTTAGGAAACAGGGTCGAAATTTAGGCCACATGTGCGCCGGCACGACTGCCAACTTGCGATGTGCTTAGTTTCACACTGAAATGCTACTTAACTTTATATCGTTTACGTGAATTTAGATCGTTGTTTATTTTATGTACCTACGTATGCGGTAAGTTTGAACCATGTGACAGCAAAACGTTAGATTATGAATGTGTCTAAGTATAACATGATGTCAAAGTTATTTTTAATGAATGATGAATCGATGCTAAAATGTATGTAAGAATAATTTTAAAACCTCAGCCATCGGATAACATCTTCGAAATTCATTTCATTTATCGGATTTTAATTAAATAGAAATGGTTTCAGTAAGTTACTTTGACTAATTAGAACTAACATTTAACAAGGTTCTAAGTTATTCTAAAATTAAGTTTTTATTTATGGCCCCAACCCGCACTTGGCCAGCGTGGGAACGTGTGGCCTTCACCCTCTCCTGAGAGGAGATTCGAGTCCAGCAGTGGGACTTATGGGCTGTTGATTGATTAATTGATATTTATGGATTATTGAGTCTATAAGTTGAGCGAGACATTGAGCGGAGGTGGTACTGGCTGTGATAATAGTGGTAGTGATTCGCGTGTTATCATCACTAAACTAAAATTCAATAAAAAATTGTTGTTGTTCACACACACACACACACACACACACACACACACACACACACACACACACACACACACACACACACACACACACACACACACACACACACACACACACACACACACACACACACACACACACACACACACACACACACACACACACACACACACACACACACACACACACACACACACACACACACACACACACACACACACACACACACACACACACACACACACACACACACACACACACACACACACACACACACACACACACACACACACACACACACACACACACACACACACACACACACACACACACACACACACACACACACACACACACACACACACACACACACACACACACACACACACACACACACACACACACACACACACACACACACACACACACACACACACACACACACACACACACACACACACACACACACACACACACACACACACAAACACACACACATGCATTCCATTTTACAATATCTCATATCGCAGCTTTCGCTATATTTAGTTTAATACCGACTAAAAATTGAACAGAAGTACACGCTTGTTTCTAGTAAAAAAAAATAAACTTAACTCTAAATATAAAAATATCCTTCTAATATTATAAACGCGAAAGTCTGTATGGATGGATGTTTGTTACTCTTTCACGTAAAAACTACTCAACGGATTTGGATGAAAGTTTACAGTAATATAACCGATATATACGCGGGCGGAGCAGCATAAACTAGTAAGAAATAATTATGTAGGTAATTTAGTCGGCACGTATTATGACGAAATCTGAGTATGTCAGTTATCGCGGTAAAGAATAGTTTATGACCTTAATCAAGAATCAAAGTATCACTATGCTAAATTTTATTGAATCGGTGTAGCGGTTGAGCCGTGAAAGCATTACAGACACATACAGTCAGTTACTTTCGAATTTATAGCCGAATTATGTTACAATTATGTTCCTTAACATAATTGTAACATATATACATTACAAAGTCACGGGTACTGCTACGGAACCCAAAGTCAGACCACTCTTTTTTTCACTAGAAATGCAAGGTTCATTCATAGTCTCGAATAAAAACTTATCTCATGACGGATTCTCAAGTAGCATCTATAATACTTAACATAAAAATTTGTAAGTAAAGTAGAACAATAATCAGAGACTTTAAACTTTAGAAGTTTGATGGCACCAAAAACTACAGTAATTGTGCTCGAAACTTTGGCACTTTCGGGTCGGGTATTGGCAGCTAGACTGAAAAATATACTGTAGTATTATATTATGATTGTATTTACGCATATATTATTACGAGTATATACCTCGATGGTTTAATAAACTTTATTAACCAAAGCTGAGAAGTTTGTTGGTTTATAAGTGTCATTCGAAAAAGTCGTGCTAAAACACTTGAGAGTGTGGCTATAAAATAAAATGCTACAATCTTTAATATATATTATAACTATTTAATAACTCTGGATAAATCTACGTATCATTTATATTCTCTAAAGTTCTAGATTCAGTTAACAAATGAATAAACACTGTTTATATTTTCTGTAAACTTTTGGCCTTTAATTAATAAAAATGGACAATCCACTTTTTAATACCAATTATGTGCCTCATCACGATTATTACGATACATTAAATAGAAAGGTTTCCGTTATTAAATTGTTGAAAGCAACTCTTTGTTAATTCAAATGCTTAATAATACACAAAGCGCTGTAAACGTTAATTCTGTAATTAAACGACTTGACAACGGCAAGGTATTCATTAAGAACATGAATGTTTTATACAACATCCCACCAAGTAATAGGTAACTCAATTTCCTCAGGAATGACGATTGATATCTAAGTAGTAATAAATAACGTTTTCCTAGTGAAACATACGAGTTCATTTTCACCATCACCGGACAATATTTTCACATAATGCGCTCCACTGTCGCTATCTCATAGATTTATCTACATAGATGGCAAAGGAATTGCTTTTTAAAAATGCTTTTAAATTTAAACTGCTTTTTCGTAATTAGCTTTAAACATTTTAGTTTTAATCATAAATTATACTAAAAATATTACTTCTTACTGGTATACTGTATATATAACTGAAAGTGCATGCTGTAATCGCACAATTTTCGTTAAATATAATTAGTTATATCTATTATATAAATGGGTGTTTTTTTACCATCTCTAGTTTGTCTTTTATCTATACTTATAAAATAACATGTCCTGACTGACTGACTGACTGATCCATCATCGCCGAGCGTAAACTATTGTAATTTTTACCCCTAAGGGGTTGAAAGTTTGTATGGAAATCCGTTATTTTTTAAGTTGGAAACAAGAAACTTTATTTTTGAGCTACTGACTAAAAATCATTGGATATGTATTTAGGCATTTCTAGATAATCTACCCCTTAGGGAGTGAAATAGGTGTTGAAGATTTGTACGCCATTCCGTCATTTTTTAAGTTAGAATCATGAAACTTTATTTTTGGACTACTGTTTAAAAATGAGTAGAAATGTATTTGGGTTTTGCATATTATACCACTAAAGGGATGAAATAGGGGTTGAAAGATTGTATCAAAGTCCATCACTTTTTAAGTTAGAAAATTGATACTTGATTTTTGGACTACTGATCAAAATTTTATTAGACATGTATTTGAGAAGGGTTGGATTATGGGCCTCCGGTATCCTCACTCACTCGGTGAAACACAGCGCGGGCGCTGTTTCACACCGGTTTTCTGTGAGTATCACTCCGGTAGAGCCGGTCTATGCATGAAGCAGCGTGGCTACCCCACGGTAAAAAATTATATAAAATCTACTTCAATGCGAGCAAAGCCGCGGGCAACAGCTAGTGTTATATAATTAGATTTTAAGTGTTCTTTAAATCTTGAATATGACGAAAATTACATAAGAATATGAGTGTTCCGGTAATCCGACAAGTGGATTTGTGTTCATTTCAGATTTTACGGAATTGGTGAAGTATTCAAAAATATATATGCACTTTAGTACATTCATTTAAAAGTAGTTTTGTTGAGGTAACTAATCAAATATTACAGGTTTTTAGCCTTAACCTATACAAAGAAGATTAAAGACACACACATATAGTGGTTTACTGGAAATATTTTAGATGTTCTTTATATCCAAGTTTACGTTTGTTAGTTCTCTTTTCTTTCAGTAACCTTCGTCACCGGAGGATAAAATATTTACGATACATTTATCGTCACATTTCTTCTTTTATGTACGTATTCAATACAGCGGAAGTACTCAAAACCCCGTTTATATTTGTAATCATCACCTTTGTTGTCACTCGCAAACAAAATGCCAAAAAATATTCGAGTTTTACTTTGTAAAGGTCTTTTGGTGTGTTTTACTGTTGTAAGTTCATTTCCATATATTGGAATGAGTCAAAATAATATGTTCCAATAAGAGAATTATGTATGTAAGAGTATTTTGAGCTTGGTTTAGCCAGAAAACATGTTACGTTGAAACGTTTACGTATGTAGTATTTACGTTTTTTTTTCAATTACCCTTCGGTTGTCTTGACATATGTAAAGATAGTTAGTTTTTTATGTTATAGTTTCTAGGCTGGCCATATTAGCCGCAGAACTGATTATCGTTGGGGCAAACGAGTTCTTGAGTGGAGACCGCGTCTCGGCAAACGTAGTGTGGGACATCCACCAACCAGGTGGAGTGATGATCTGCGCAAAACGGCTGGCAGGAGCTGGATGGTAGATGCCGAAAATAGAATCAAGTGGCGTGAAATTGGAGAAGCCTATGCCCAGCAGTGGACTGCGATAGGCTGATGATGATGATGATGTCTTTACACTTATAAGACATTTTGGGCTTGATTTTAGGTTACTGGCAATAGTTATACAGTGACTGCCTCAGTTGCGCAGTGGTAGCGTAAGCGACTGCTATTCATGAGGTCTCGGGTTCGAATCCTGGGTCGGGCCAACTGTTTGTATTATCTGCAAATATTTGTTTCGGAGTTTGGGTGTTTTCTATGTAAAGTATGTATGTATTTACAAAAAATAAGTATATATGTATTCATATCAGTTTTCTAGTACCCATAAAACAAGTTCTGCTTAGTTTGGGACTAGATGGCGTTGTGTGTTAGATGTCAGAAATATTTATTTATTAGTTATACAAACTTTTTGTCTTATTAGACTCTTAAAATACCCATAAGTTATGGCGTTAAAATTATTGTGTAACTCCTTTAATGGGTAGAAATAAGTAACGGGATAATAGTTACCGACACTGCGGAGGTGTACTCAACTGTCAACTCTAGTTAATACTTTGAAGGCGCTGCATATTCATGCAAGTTTCAAACTTTCGGCGGTGCACAGTTACCTAATGTTTCATTGGTATTAAGTATTAAATGAAATTGTTAATACATTTAATATGGTTACAGTGAAGTTAGTTTTACGTACCAGGCCAGCATATCCATACTATACTTTATATTAAGTACAGAATGCGCTTAATAAGTCTTCCGTCGTATTTTCATAAACAAAAACTATTAGCAACTTCACTCCACATTAATTTATATTATAAATTCGAAAAATAGTAAGTCTGTCTGTCAGTTACGCTTATTTTTATATTTATATATCTTTATTGATTACTTATGACTTATTGAAATTACAAAACTAAAACAGACGATGCATTTGCATAACTAACATAAACATAAGTATATTTTATTTTTTTATATGTTTTCTATGTATAATATGTATATTTACAAAAAAAGAAGTATTTATATATTAATATCAGTTACCTAGTACCCATAAGCTCTGCTTAGTTTGGGACTAGATGGCGTTGGTTATTAGATGTCTATTTATTATTATAATGAAATATTTATTACGCGTGTGTCGTACATCGCCTAAATTGAGAGTTTAAGATCGAGATACGGTGCCCGCTGCAGTGCGGGCAGGCGCTGGGAGCGGTCTGGATGACGTAAAAAAGCGGTTCCCGGATCCCTCCCGTCTCAGGCGCAGAGTGGCACATCGTGTGGTTTTAGTCGGTTCGATTCCGAAACACCGCCCCGCCGCAAACCCCGGTGGGATGAAGGACCGAGAGGGTTTCCACACGTAAAAAAAATGGCAGTTGATTGAACGACCAATTAAACTAGTTGTTTACGCCTTTTAGAAATAAGAATATTGTATGAAAACGCTGTTACCGAGTGTCATCACTCTTGCATTTAAAAGCCAGGCAATGAAACCGGGTTAGCCTACACTTGAGTACCAATCCTGTTAATAAATTATAATAAGGTATATAAGAAAGAACAAACAGAAAACTATTAGGTAAATTTGATAGCACTATTGAAGCTCCTAGTTGAGATACCGCTAAAAGTTATAGAGAAATGAGTATGAGAAAGTTTAAGCATGAGTAAAGGGTATTCAATTTCTTTAACGACCATCATTTTTGCCGGCACTTGCCATGAATCTTGAAGATAAGTTTCATGGAAATAACAGCCGGGCAAAGAACATTATGGTCATACGCGAACTATCGCCATACTATAACCTTAAATGGGCAATATTTCTGCATAAACAAACTATTCGTTTTTTGTAAGTGTTTTATGAAAACTCATAATGCTTACGTTTATGTGAATATGCATACATGTGTACCGTACTTGAAATATGTTCTTAAATAGTAGGGAGTGTTTCTAAGGTTAAATTTTATGGTATTCGAATTATAAATGCGAAGTTTGAAGCTGTAGTTAATTTAAAGATACAAGCTACTGCTCTTTACTAGAGTGTAATGAAATGTAAAGGGTCCGAGTGGTGGTTTCACTACCCCTCCTCATTCTATGGGTGTCATAAGAGGCGACTGAGGGAGGAAACTACGCATGACAACATCACTGCTGAGAAAAGAAAAATTTGAAACAAACCTTATACCAACACGTCTACCCAGCGTGGTATAATAGGCCAAAACTACCTTTCTAAGAGAGAGACTGTGGGGACTTCCACATACAGCGGCAACATAAACATATGACAACGCCATCTACCGAAGATACACTGAACTACGGAGTAACGTAGTGCACTTAGAAGCTACCAATCCTGCATCGCGCAATAGAAGTTCTCGCGCCGATTAACATATATACAACTTCCCAACATCAACCGTTAGGCAGTGGCCCGCCAGGCATGACCACCTGGCCTGGTCGAAGGATCCTCCCTTTGTGTTGGAGGGATATGACACCCGTTCGTCCCCAGAGACCTATGTTCAAGCAGTGGACTGTCAAAGGCTATTGATGTGTGTATGCGAATAAAATGTAATTGGCAAACGAAGAGTTCTAATCGGTAGTTTAATAAGAATGAGTAACGTCCACTAATTTTAAAATTTACCGTAGGAGAGCCACGGTTCGGTATGCATGGGCGGCTCGATCGAAGCGATACCACGGCCTCACAGAAAACTGGTGTAAAACATGCATTGTATTTCACCGAGTGAGTGAGGATACTGAAGCCTCATAATCCAATCCCCCCCCTCCCCATTCCAGAAGGCCGGCAACACACTTGAGACGCCTCTGGTGTTGCGGGTGTCTATGCGCGGCGGTATTCGCTTACCATCAGGCGATACGTCGGCTCGTTTGTACTCTATTCCATAAAAAAAAAACTAAACAACAGGCAAATCATTGACAGTCAGCTGACTTGCGTCATTATTCTCTTTGGCTGTTAGAACTCATGGTTCGAGATCGTTTTTTGTTTTGGCGAAAGACGGTCCCCATTTCATGTCATCCACATTTTTTATATTTTTTATCATTAATTCCATCACGACGAAGACTTGAAGACTTGGAAGACTTAGAATTGAAGACATTAAATACTTGACATTGGCAGAAATAGCTGATCCGGCTGGTTGCCATATCATCAAAAGAAGAAGAACTCATGGTTCTTAAAATAGCACCTTTCTGGATGTATACTAGAATAGCAGTTTACATAACAATTTTTTTAAATTTCTCGCAAGCAAAATCTCAATAGGAATCTAGAATAACTATGAATAGTATTTACGTTTCTGTATTATTTTTCTTCGCTATTTTGCGTCTTTAGTTAAATTGCTCGATGTTTTTCCTTTGTTGCTGAGTAGCTCAGTAAAAAACAAAATTAAAAGGAAAAAACAGAAATCTATGTAGAAAAATTGTGTCGAAGCCAACCATTTGTTTTTATTTTCTGTGGAAGAACGTAGTGGATAAATTGTCGATGGAGCACTTTATATTCTCGATTGATGACGCAAAGACAGTGTTTTGTTTATAACGGATAGTGAGAAAGTAGGTTGAAGGGGTTAAATAACCTTGGAGATTTTTAACAACGTAATAAAGGGCGAAGTTATAAAAAAGTAGGAAAATAAATAAAAATTCAATTCCTTATAAGCGAACTATGCTTGCATTTTATCATATTTCTTTTTAATAATCTCAATTTTTTCCAGTTTAAAATTAGTTTTATATGAATGATTTATTTAAAAAAATATCTAATTGAATTAACAAAGGTCTTGTGATTATAAAATTACCAATAAAATTTGTTTTGTTTTGATCTTAATGTTTTTCAAGGCTTCGCACGAAAATCTTTTAAATTATCGGTTTTCTTTTAATACTTATAATGTGCATTTTTGAAAGATATGTATAAACGTTCTTTTTGAATTTCTTGTTCTATTTGTGAAAATCGCATGGAAATCTGTTGCTTACTTTAGAATATCTATGCGTGCAGTAATAACAAGTGACTTCATATAATACTGTGTAAAGATACAGATCAAAATATTTGTAATTTTAAACTATCAGCTATTTACTAAATGCATATGAAAGTATATACGGCAATTACATTAAAAAAGCAATTTAAAAAAAATCTGTATTTTTTGTCTGTCTGTTTGTTTCGGTCAATCTCTCGAATACCTTGATAGATTATGACGGGACTTTCACTGACATTAATGATATAAGGAGAAACTTAAGCAAAGTTTTACCCATTTTGTTGTATTTTTACCGCTGGTAACACCGCGAGGCTCAGCTAGTTGAAATTAATACCATTAGCGTATAATTACTCCTAACGTACGTTAGTTAATACTTTTGTTTTCATTTGAGTACCGAATCTTCTCCAGTAAAAATGTGGTATAAAGTGTCTCATGTCGACGCTTGTAGGGCATCTCCTTGTTATTTGCTGCGACACGCATATTTCTGTTTTGTAAAACAAATGTCTGTTAATAAATTTTGGAAGTCGTGATACAATTGGTCGATTGCCAATACAATCTCGATGGGATTTAATATTAAAATTTCGCGAAAAGCAACACGCCCCCGTCCCCATTAATCAAAAACTTTCGGATGACTGTCAAGGGGCATGAAAGCCGCGAATGTGGCGATTTTCGTCTCACCCGAAGCATTGACTTGTGATGTGTCCCGTGTCGAAGTTGAGCATTTCGTGCCTTGCGACACGATAATCGAGGGCCAAATGTCGCAAGCTGAAAGGGTAGTCTGAAAGTACCAATGATATCTGTTGTCATTTTTAAACTTAGTATGAATAACCATTATTGGATAACTTCTTAGTCTTTTGTTTGTACGGACGTGACAGTTTAAAAGTTTTACATATTATTGTATACAGTTTCAATAAAAAAAACGTTAAAATTGTATAAAAAGCTCAGTTCATTCCTCATTACACATTCTCGTAACACATTCTGAATTAGGTGGAGTGATGATTATTTTTATTATAGAATAGATTGTTTAAAATATATAATGTGTACATAATTAAATGATTGTTTAAGGAATGGATGATACGACGACATTCTAACGATGGTTTTTCTTAATGAAACGTTTCCCTATTTTTTTTCGTAATGAAATTTAAGAGTTGCATTTAAACCGTATAAAATTTAATTCTTGAATAAAGTTGTTGCTTCTTTAAAATAGGTAGTTAATAGATTACAATGTCGTACATTGCCTACGGTCGGTCACGTAGGTAGTCTACATTTGACAGGATATTTTGTATGAAATATACCATTTTTATTCTATGGAAACAACTAACAGGAACTTATTTAAAATAAATTGCATATTCAGTAACAATCACTCATAAATCGTGACTGGTTTTATTTTTATAACGTTCTCTCAATGAAAAAGTAGAAATGTTTTTTAGTCAAACTGAATTTCAATTCGTCGTTACTAAGTCCCTTACCAAAAATTTTATGTGCATATACCTTGTAAGAGATTTTTAATTCTATAAATATATTATAGAATCTACTTTATATATTATGAAAGTATGCTTTAAATTTTTATAGCCAGTTTCTTGTCTTAGAAATATATTAACAAAGTTAAAACGCATCTAAAAGGATTCCAGTGTAAACAATGTCGAATCAACACGATGAATTTATCTAAAGGGAAATCTCTTCAACGAAAAGCAAACATGTCTTGAGCGAAAGACTACAGAGGGATGAGTGATTCACTGGGCTAGAAAATGTTAGTTGATTTTTGAATTTCACACTTCAATACTCGCTTTAACGTGGGGACGTTGCGCGCGTGATTTTGTTTATATGTTTTCGACTGATCATACACAATAAAAAATATGTAGGAAATATATTAGTCAACAAAACAATGAAGGAGCTATTTGTTCAGGTAGAAATGCGTTCAAATGTTGAATAAAAGCAGTAGGGAACAGAAGAAATGATCAAACATTTTATGAACACATGAAATAGAAGAAGCACGGAGCTTAGAAATGTTTTTTTTTCATGATTTTGTTGTTGTGTTTGTAAAATTTTTTAAACCGTCGTTATATCTATTAATAAAATATTTCCGAAACATGGATTAAGTGTCTGAGTAAACAAAAAACACTCAGCAATAAACAAATAAAAATTAAAACAAGTAAGAATATTCTTCTGTAAGCAGATATACATAACAATATTTTTAAATCCTTTAGTTACAACAAACTATACCTACTAATAAAAAAACCGTGTAGAACGTAGTGTTAATATTTGTTAAGTACTTTGATCGTGTCAGTGGTTGTTGTCTCTACAACTTTAATTTGTTGCAAACATAACCATATGTCATATTTTAGAAAAAGGTCTACAAGATCCTCTAAATGTCCACACTGCTCATACGAAGGACGGGACCCTAAAAGAGAATATTATTTAAGTAAACCACCGCCAGTAAAATTTCAGTATCGAGCGGGAGGTTGTTTAATGTTGACATTAATATTCATTATGTATCTCTAAACATCTTAAGTGTTACGCTCACATTATAACAAATCTTTGTGCACTTTGGCATCGCACCAAAAAACTTACCATTTTGTGTTTAAGATGGTGTACTATTATACTGAGCTCATAAACATAACTGGTAAAGCGGATTTTTAACAAAGCTAAATGCTTTATATTCATTACAATTAGCACCCGCTAGCAAGCGTGGCGAAAAAAATTATACCAGAAAGTTGAAGCCAATTTCTGTGGGTGACAGGAAACTTGGTTAAATGTTATAACAGCGGAATTTATGATTAGAAGTTGGACTAGTACAGCAGGCGTCCAACAGTTCCAACTTCACAACTCAATTAGGTACCGATATATATGGAAACACTTTTTTACCTACATCATTCTACTCTGAAACTTTGTTCTTTATTTATAAGAATGACCAGAGCAACATGATCAACAAAGTTATTATATGAATTAAAAAATTTATGTCGAGTTTTTTAATCGATATGTGTCAGAGGCTTTAAGTTATGTAATTTAAATTTTCATTGAGATTAAATTGCGGTAGTTATAATTATTGCGTTTATCTTGTACATTTTAATAAGCTATTCTTTTTAATAGATTTCTAAGTATCTGAATCTCGGAAACGGTTTCAACGATTTTTAAGTCCACAATGCAGGAGGTTTTGGGGGCGTTAAAACGATCTAGCTGAATTAATTTTTAGAAAAATTATAAAAAAAAACCGGTTCCTTCTAATCCAATAATTATTACGTTTATCTAATACCTTTTAGCGAGCAATTCTTCCATACAGATTTATAAATATCTATCTGAATCTCCGAACCGGTTTCTACGATTTTTATGAAGTCTACTCTGCAGGAGGTTTCGGGGGGGAATAAAACGATCTAGCTGGAATTCATTTTTAGAAAAATTATCAAAAAAATCCCGGTCGGTTCTAATCCATACTTATATTATAAATGCGAAAGTAACTCTGTCTGTCTGTCCTGCTTTCACGGCCAAACCGCTGCACCTATTTCAATGAAATTTCGTATGGAGATATTTTGTTTATTGAGAAAGGACATAGGCTCCTGTTTATTGCAATAACCGACAAACAAGCAGGTGGAGCCTTGCGCAAAAGCTGGTTGTTTATAAAGCAATATACACAAGATTTTATATAGTACCTACTGTTTAGTAGTTTTCCGAAATGAACAAGGTTTACTGGCAGAGTTTTCGTTCATTTTTGTTAACATCTATTTACTGACAAAAAAGTCCTGTATGAAGCAGAAGCATACAATTTTCCTATAAAAAGCGTCGTAGCAAAAGCTTTAAGCTGACAGTTGCCTACTCTCGATCAAATAGAAATGTTGGTAGTAAACTTAATTTAGTATTTTCTCTTTAACTAGTACTTTTAATTCTCCAAATAGTGACAATATAGAACATTTTTGTTTTCGTTGGTGTCAAATCATTTTCCAAGGCTTTAATATCTTCAATATTATTTTTAATATTTAGGGTCGGCTACTGGTTCAATCCATGATAACTGAATATCAGTCTTTCCACGAAGTGGACTGGCATCGGACCTCTACAACCCTGAGGACGAACTGAATTCTGGGCACGTTATTGCGGTGGTAAGACTCGTTATGGAGAATTGGCTTGAGAGGCATCATGGGAGCGTCACATACCGGATGACATAGGTGATCACTGGGAAAGGATGCTTCCGAGAGCACCTGTGTCTGATCCACAAGGAGTCAACGCCTGAGTGCCATCATTGCGAAGGCCAGACCAAGGACACGGCATCCCACGCGCTGGCAGAATGTCCGGCGTGGGGTGAGCTGAGGAGTGATCTCGTGGCGCCCATCGGAGTGAGGGTTTTCTCACTCGGTAACATGATTGAGACCGTGTTGCGGAGCGAGAGCGCGTGAAACTCTGCCGTCTGTTTCTGCGAGCATGTTATGCTTGCGAAGGAGATGGCGGAACGGGATCGAGAGAGGTATAGAACCCTATATAACGGGCCAGGTACCGTAGACGACTCGGGCGCCGGAGCTCGCAAAACGACCTCCGTCCTCTATAAGCGCAAGCCTGGGGTGACAGGTGAGGCCACCAGTCTCACTAGCAGAAGTAGGCCGGGGTGGCGGCGCGAGCTCTACAAAGTGTTCGCTCCCTTTTCTAACTAGTTAGTTAGAATAGATTTTTAGTCGGTTCGAGTCCGACATAGCCACCAGTTAGTGGCATCCAATCCGG
Organism: Hyphantria cunea; assembly: GCA_003709505.1. Lineage (NCBI taxonomy): Eukaryota > Metazoa > Arthropoda > Insecta > Lepidoptera > Erebidae > Hyphantria > Hyphantria cunea. Next base: position 199,249 of record PKRV01000945.1, on the reverse strand, counting down.
TTCCGGCCAATCAGGCAACGGAGTCGAGCTTACCAGCTCCTCACACTGCCCTGTGTGTGGCCGCGGATGGACGGGACGGGTTTTATCCTCCATGTCCGGATGTATTAATAACAGCAGTTCCCGGATCCCTTCCTTCTCATGCGCACCGTGTGGTTTTAGTTGGTCTGATTCCGACACACCACCCTGCTGCAAACCCCGGTGGGGTGACGGCCCGTGGGTGTTCCCACACGTAAAAAAAGGGGTGTGAAACACTGCTAAAAATCCATACTGCAACCTGATATTAAGAATTTCTTGTAAGAAAAACCCAACAATACTTTTGGCTCGACTCAGAAATCAAACCTGTGACCTCTTGAGAGATTGGCAGTCACATGACCATGACCATGCGGTCACCGAGGCAACTAGAAAATATTTATGATTAGCTTATTAGTTGTATAAAAATACTTGTAACAATAAAGTTATATTGGAATGGAACATTTCATTGCTGCTTTATGTCCCGCTGTATTTGTTGTATAGTTATATTATTTAAGTAGATATAATATTAATGAATACGTACAGATTTTTGCTAGTATATTGTATGAATATCTATTTACTATATATAAGGAGTCCTCAAAATACTTATTTAGATTTTTTAAATTTCCACTTTGTATATTATAGAATAATATTTAGTCGCCATATTATATAAAAGATTAAAAACTCAGCTAACAAACTTAGGTAAGACCATGCCCTGATCATCTGAGAATATTCAATTATTTTATCGCAGTTCGGTCCGTTAATTACATTAACGAAGATCAAAGCGCTGTACAAACACAGGCTACAGTCTCATAGATACGAGTACCAGCGCGTGTCCTTGTGATGCTTTACTTTTGTCTTTCGTTTTGTAACGAAATAACACGATTACCACATTTATAAAATAGATTACGAGTTTTTGATCTTGGCTTGGCCCGCGTGTGTGTCGATTATCGTGCTCTTCTCAAGAATCAAAGTATCTCTATGCCAAATTGAATTCAAAGCGGTTCATTGGCTTAGACATTATAGTGTTACTGACAGACAGACTTACTTTAGAATTTATAAAATTAGTGTCAATTAAGTATATAAGTAAAACGTTTCTTTTAAAGTATAATGATTAAATTAAACATTAAATCTGTAATTAGATTACATTTACAATTCTTCAAGTTAAACCACTTTTGAGTAGATAAGTTCGGTTTTTTCAAAATGAACTCGGCAGCCCTGAGAAGAGAAGACGAAACAAACCGAGGGATCGTTGTCTCAGTAAAGTCCAGACAATCTTTTTAAAATGTGAAGGACTATGGAAACTTGCTACTCATGAGCTACAAGTGTGTCACTAGAATCATCTAGGAGTCCCTCCCACTAAAGTCAGGGAACGGGGGGGTTTGGACTGCGGCAGCCTCACTCACTCGGGGTAAAACAACGAAAGAGTTCTGTTTTTTTTATGTATGGACCTGTCAAATTGACTCTGCTCTGCCTGATGGAAAGCATAAGCAGAATCCAAGAGAAATGGTCACCATACTCATTGCGAATGCAGACAATGCACAATGCAGCATGGTGACCCACACAATGGCGGCCTAGTGATGCTTCTGTATCATTGGGCTTCCAGTCTCGCACTCATTAACGAAATATGACAGCACGAACGCTGTCATTTTACATTGATTTTCTGTGCGAGGGTAGTGCCGCCCTGGTAGAGCCGGCCCGTTCGTGCCGAAATCAGAGTGGATCTACTACATTGAAGAGGCAGCGTTGCTTAGTGCTAGTTTTTTGTGAGGTCATTGTATTAGTCCGGTCTAGTCAGCCTAGCCTATTTTTGCATAGCCGAGTATTTTTGAAATGTCTTATGAATTGCTAGCTATTGCCCACGGCTCCGCCAGCGTTGGTTGCGTCGCGGGAAATAGTGGTCTATACCCTTCCGCAACAATCAAAATATCTTCTTGCCAAATTTCAATTAAATCAGTGCAGCGATTTAGCCGAGAAAGTGCAACAGACCGAAAGACAGAATTAATTACGAATTTAAAGTATGAAGTATGGATTATTATTACTAGTAAGTATGAATTTTCTTTACCTATTTAACAGTTGTACATTTATTTTGGAGTTGACGCTCTTTGGGTGTCCTTGGTTCATCAGTGGACTGTAATTGGTTGATATAATATATTGTATATATAACAACAATAAAACAAACAGCAAGCGTCTAATATATTTTTGGTTGAATCCACTACAGTAATTTTCATTTAAAATTTCCGTTAATTTTATTGGCTGATATTAGCAATTTTATAGAAGTACGCTGATGTTCCTGCTTATATAACACTCGTCGCATTCTATAAAACCAAAATGTACCTACTTCAGTAGAAATCTTTTTACGTTTTAATAAACATAAAAAAAAATCGTTTGTTTTTTCTCTTAAGACAGTTATACATTATAACATAAATCAAATGACTCCAAGTTTAAAAAAAGATTTTCAATTGTTTTTCCGATAAATTTTCTGTAACATTCTTTTGATGTAAATTAATAAAATTGATTGTGTTAAGCCTTAAAATTACCAGTGGACGTTTATTTTTTGGTTTGTTATGTATTTTTGTACTTTGTGTTAACATTTTCTTATCAAAAAAAACATAGATATTTCGCCCACAGAAGCCACCCAAGTGGTGACGTTGCTGTATTCTGGGCTTAGTCAACGTATTGTAGCTCAAAGAATACGTCTAAGCTTGTCATCTGTACATAGAGTATACAAATGCTGTCAGGAAACTGGGTTATTCACGGGACGTTCCGGATCTGGTAGGAATCGAGTTATGTTTGAGTGAGACGTCCGATTAATTGCAAAAGTTTCTTTGAGAAATCGGCGTCTTGATGCATTTGAACTACAGCAACAACTTCGTGTTGTGAGGAATGTAGCAATAAGGGACTCTATGATTAGAAGAAGAGTGAAGGAATGTAGACTGCTACCACACAAGCCTGCAAGTGAGCCAAAATTAACGGCAAACCACTGAAGAACGCGCCTCAACTTTCCACATGAGCAACTTAACTGGTTTTTTAATCAGTGGAGCAACCATCTCTTATGTATGTATTTTATATAAAGTGGAGGTCTGTATATATATAGAGAATGTAGAAAATAGTAAAATAATAAAATCAGTATAAATAAAATCTGTACATCTCTAACAAATTTTAAAAGCAAAAAAATGAAGAAAAAAAAAGCAAAAGGTAGTATGTTTAAGGTGCAATCAACATATCAATTCTGATGGCGAGCAGTGGTCAAGTATAGGACTTGACCGCTATCAAATATCCTAAAGATTGAGGTAGGAAACCCTAAATTGAAGTGAAGTTTTCTCATTAATTTGATTACGTCGATCCCAGGGCCCGACCCATGTCACAAGTTACTTCATTAGTTACGCAAGTTTGTGAAAGTAATCCGAGCGAATTAGGTTTTGTAAGACACAAATCACCAAAATTATACCGATGTTTAAAAAATTGTATACACATGTAAGAAAACATAAATTATGCTCGCCATTTGGCCTGTAGAGCCTATAGCTTTAGTTCATTACTAAAAGTATCTAACGACGTCAAATGTGTTGTAATGATGCTGTTGAGGTTTTAATGCGTGAAAACTAATAAACGAACAAGTAAACTCCAAGCGCAATAACCCATATTTCAAACATATCTATTTTCTAAATATTCACTTCACTTCACTTTTTTTTCTGACAAGCGTCATTCCACTTGTCAGAAAAAAAAGATTATTAAACGAGTAGATCGAGAGAGTTTTTGATCATCATCACCATGTCATTGTTCATTCAGTTCATTGAACATTTAGTATGGATATTTAGAAGTAGATTGCATTATATTAAAAACATTTATACTTCTGTAGCTATTCGCCAATGATTATAATACCAATATCAACAGGTTCACATATGTGTTTCATATCGGTAGTTGAAAATAATAATGTATGTATATGTATTTCAAATAGAAAAATAAAACACAAGCTCTTGTATAATTATTTTTTACAATATATTTTTTATTATTTCAAGAAGACATATACGTATTTACTAAAAACCAACGATTCTACGTTGTTAGTCAAAAGCATTTGGTGTCACTGTTTATAATAAATTAGCTGCCATTTATCAAGGTTCCGTAACATATTCGAGCCATTTTAACCGAAATGTGGTGTGATATGCAAACAAGACGATTCATAAAATTAGAATTTAAAATCAAAGCTCCGTTACAGAGGTGTTTTTGTCTGTGAAGAGCGCGACACAGCGCACATAAGTTACTGCGAATATTTATGTTAGGCGACGCTACCTACAGGCTTACGGGTATATTTACCACCATAATCTCGTTTACTGCACTCTCATATTTGCATTTTACATGTATTATATTTGTTTACGAATATTACATTTGTATAAGTATGTGTAAAAATTTTAACGCCTTCTGCAAGCCGTTTTATGAGTCAAGGTTATTGGACTTGAAGTCACATGTGAATGAAATTTGTTCCCTTGTAAGTGGCATACTAGAAGCCCGATTGCTCGAGCATTTGCTTGAAAATATATTTTTGAATGACTTGACCTCGACCAATCGACAAAAGGTCGATACTTTGTTAGATGATTTCATCCAAATTTCGAATTTTATTTTCGACGATGGTCGATAATATTTAATAATTATATCAGTAATATAATTTTATAAATATATCTAAAAAATTCGTTCTTATGAACTTCTTAAATATGATGCTATGAGATTTCTGGTCCTACATTTGATTATTTGATACATTTCTCTAAAATTAAATAATAAAGATGACAGTAAATTTTCGTATAAGTGAAAATATGAAAGAAATTCGATACCCAATTTTTTTTTAACTTAAATAAGGTAAGTTAGGAATAAATGTAGGAATTAAGATATAAAAAAGTACACCAGTTTCCATATGAAAAATTAAATCTTTTTACATAAAAAAAGAGATGTTATAACACCATTTCCATTAATAGTATGTGTGATACGTTATTAAACGACGTTAAAACTGTCCAAAACCGTTTATCTTTTAAAACTTATGAGCGGAAAATTATGATAGAAAAAAAAAGTGAAGAGACGAAAATGAACTTTCATAAAATTCCATTGTTTTTTTTATTAACTTTTGTAATGAATTGTGGTTATCCAATTACATACCATCATCTACATAAGTATTTACATAGATCCCGATGAAGATTGCGTTAGATGTCTTATCCTTGTATAAGGAACATTACGTGGCGGACCAAGCTCGGGTTTAATTGATCTAGGCAGGATGATGGATTGTAGCGAGTAGATGCGGCGAGGCTAGGGCGGTTTGTGGTGGATAAAGACGAATCTAAGTGCCTCATCCACAAGACGTTCCGCACTCAGAGTGCCTATTATAATATGAATGTAAAGTATTAAATATATATCACGTTAGTAGTATGCTAAATACATAAATCACCAACCAACCCTAGGTTCCAACGGTTCTAATAAATAAACATCATCTTAATATTTTAGGGAGGCCGCAAAATTTCTTGATACCCTAAATTTTTTATAGTTTTACTAACAATCACTCATGCGTGTCACTTTACCTGTTAAAATTAAATAACAAAAATCGGACTGTCTCATATTTACTCAAGCATCAGTTCTTAAGGCTTTTTATCGCGTACAAAACGACGACAAAAACATCATATTGTGAATAACTATTAACATAAAACTATTTTTATACTTTTCGTCTATTACATTTTTTTAAGTATGGTCCTGCCAGACAATGCAACAATGCATCTTAACGAGCCACACCATGACGATCTAGTGATGTTTCTATATCATAGAGCCTCCGCTTTCGTACTCACCAAAGTAACACGACAGCACGAACGCTGTCATTTTATGTTGATTTTCTGTGCGAGTGTAGTTCCGCACCGGTCGTGCTGAAATCTGCGTGGCTGTACTACCTAGTACACACATTCCAATAAAATAATATATTTAAAATTTTGTCTTCTCAATTTTAAAAGTCGTACAGTTCTAAATTTAACCGGACATACTAAATATATATGACCAAATAAAGGAACCGTGGAATCTTAAATGCAGCCCGAGTTTCATAGAATACTAGTTCAAGTACTAGTACTAGTACAATTCTTTTTTCTGAACAGAATTGATAAAAGAAATAGCTACTTTTTCTCCACATATTACAGTGCAATTTAGATTAAGCAGCGCTACACTCGTTACTTATGTTTTTCTGATGGCGTTAGAATGCATTAGCTTTCCTGTAGATGTGCTTTAGAACTGTAAATTATCCAAGAGCGAAACTAACTCGTGTGTTTTAATAAATTATAATTTTGAGATAATGAACTTCTCCGAAATCTGTCCTCGACGATTTTAATGATATTCCAATGCCAAATGGATAGTGAAGTAAAATTTAAAAAAGTTCAAGGGCCAGAAAAAGTAATGAATTAATAAAGTACCTAACCTTTAGGTTTGAATTGTAATATTCTTTATTAAATTTGTTATAGTCGAAAAAACATTGATATTGAAATTGTTTTTTTTAAATACTTTAAAGTAACGCATTACCTTACTAATATGTTACATGGACTAAGTACCCATTGAAAAAGTAAATAGAACATAATAAAAATGAAAACTTAGTAAAAGCCTGAATGTAATTAAAACTGAATTAAAGTGATGGCTTAAAAAACTCTACCCTATTATGAATTCATTAAATAAAACCTAACCGTTGTATACAAAATGTATTATGGTCTTTCATTGGCAAGTTGTTCCATAGCTATATATTGTGTCTAAAATTAATTAATGTTAATAGCTGGAGCCGGGTTTTTACTGAATCGCCATTAATTAAATTTGGAGTAAGCTCTCTAAAAGAGCTCGTTAAGAGGATATAATACTGTATAGTGTTGTAGTTTGCGTTTTAAGAGCTTAAAGTATTAAGCAACGAGCTGCTTTGCCGGTGACAAGGGACTTAATTAAGTGAGTATAAACATAATAAAATAGTGTCAAAAAGTTGAGCTTTGTGCTTGTAAACGTGAGCGACATCCTGAATGTGTACTCTAGCTAACTACACTACAGTTAATTATAATTGAACGAAAGCATTCAACCAATTACTACATACATCGCACATTGTACTGTTCCAAAAAAGACCAAGTCCTGCTATTAGTATTTTCTTTTAAAGGAAACAAAGAAACAAATGAAAGCTCTCTCTCTCTCTGAAACAATTGTGTTGTTTATATTCAACTAATAAATACCTGAATTGTAAACATAAAGTTCAATCTCATTAATTCGTGAATATTGTTTATTGAAGCAACTTTTATTTATTAGTAAATACCAACGCAGGGTAGGTGAAAGTCTTGGCCAACATGGTGGTATATCATCTAATGATTATAATAAAGAAATACAAAGAGATGAAATTAAAAACTAAATTCGTGAAAGAAAAATAAAAATAAGGATATCTTTATCATTTTTGTTCATTACACCACTGTTAGTTATTTTTGGACTTGTTTCCTAACTTTAGACCTGATACAGGCATTGTATCAGGTCTAAAGTCTTACTATATATGAAACTGTTCTACTTTATTTTTGAGGCCAGGAATTTCTAGAGAACAGATATGTTCAATTTGAGTAATGTTAAAGTAATTGTAATGTACCTTTTAATTATATAGCTACAATGTATTTATCGGTAGTTTTATTTAAGCTCAAAACACAACAACAATGACACCTAAGAAATAGTCATATGTATAACAAAAAAAAGATTAGTAGAGATTATTTTGTTAAGAATAAACTTTGAAGTTGAATGAAAATAAAAAGAATTGTAAAAGTCAAAATTCTCTTAGTCTCACCTAATTATTCTTCCATCCTTCTTACTTTTAATCTGATTTCCGCGTTGCGAGAAAATGAACGAAATTTAACAAAGCCTAAAACGCTGATGAAGAAGCACGCTAGATATTTAAGAAAACCTTGGCCCTTACGTGTTTGTTATTTTCGCATTATATATTCTCAGTATTGTTATATGTAAAGTATAAAACTCAAGAAAATTATGGTTTACAAATTTGTTTGTGAAATAAAGTAAGTAAGTAAGAAAAATCTTGTAAAATATGCTGCTTACCTTATTAATATATTCACTTGTATGATTCAATACATTATGCATGATAATATACAGGATGCCGCATCGTGGTTAATAGATTTATTCTATACGCTTTATGAACTGTACGCAGAATTCAGTATTTATGAACACGATTAGAATACTACCCTTTTTATATAGCATATGAGCCTGCCAAAATGATGATTGAAATCGAAGAGTGGTAGTCACCATCCTCAATACGAATTCAAATAATGCAACAATGCAGTATGATAGCCCACACTTTAGGGGTCTTGTGAGATGCCTTTTCACGCCCCGCTTTATTGTCCTTGGATCGAAGAATTCCAAAACCTAATCTAAAGATACTGAACGTTAGTCAGTGTGCAGTTCTTATGTCGTACATTTCTCGTATCCTCCGCTTAGCTTTCAGTATGAAATGACGTGCTCATCACAGAATTGTTTTAAGTGTATCGATCTAGAACTACGCGTAACCGCGAGCGGTGGCGCGTACCCGTTCAAGACGTCAATAGACGGTATCGTCACCTTTTAAACAAAAGAAAAAGTCACAAAAGTTTAAAATGGCTACAAAATTATTTATCCAGGGTGAGAAGCAAATCTACAGTATGAGGGACATCGTGTCTCCAGCTAACTCACTCAGTAAAAAACAACAAAAGATTTGCTTAGCACTAATTATTTGTAATTCTGTGGCAGCATTCTAGTCGAGCCGGCTCAGTTCACATTATTATTCTTAGCAAACATGCACACAGTATACAAGGTAATAAAGCCCTGGCTGCATAAATAATATTGAAATACCAAATACCTAGGTCACTATTACTACCCAAATACTTTTATATACACAAAGTTCACGTCAACCTATGTGTATATGCTATACTGACAAAAATGTGTTCCCCGTTCTCAAGAACTTGCACCTCTGATGTTACCGAAGCGTTTCAACGTTAGTTGATAATAAAAGGTGGTCCATACAATTGGGGATCGACGGTCGCTTTTCTGCCACGTCTAAGGAATTTAAATTTTTCCTTTGCGCTCCACTGAAGATAATCAAACAGCTGGCGGCCGCTCCATGTTTTGAATATTAATGAATTTAATCACGCTTCGAGTCTTAATATTACAGTAGTCCAAACACTGAAAAATAAATTGTTACTTAATATAATTTAAAAAGATTAAGAATGATAATGGTTTTTCTTACCTTTTCTTCATGAATGAATCGAATCGTTTTCTTAATTTGTCATTCACTATTGAAACTTAGACTTTCCTGAAAAGTTTAGTTCCTTAGTTTTTTGAAAAGAGTGATACAGTCGTCTTCATATAAAAATTCTCTTACTACCCCTATCTCGACCAAGTCCTTTTATGTTCCCATTGAAGTGACGCCGCACCTTACCAGGCCTTATCCCGGTGAAGCTGCAAACTTCCTCTCGACAATTTGCTGCAATCCAGCAGCAACCTTGTCCTCTACCGCGGTCTTTAATTTGCCACCAGCGGTCTCCACACTCTCTTTATGTGATCTCCAGTTTCAGATTTTAAAATTAAAAGTATAAACTGAACTTTATTTTGGAATAGGTCAGAGTAAAACATTTATTATTTAAAAATATTGTAGTTTAATTATTTGTAATTCTGTGGCAGGATTCTAGTCGAGCCGGCCCAGTTCACATTATTAATCTTAGCAAACATACACACAGTATACAAGGTAATAAAGAATAAAAAACAAATGAGTAGAGGCGTCTTTACCACCACAAGCGACTAGATTCAAATCAACTTAACTTTTTCATTTTATGAAAATTACTCATTAGCCCTCTCGGCCGTATATAAAATACAAGTAAAGATGATCAATGACAGTTAAAAAAACTAATAAGGATCTTAAATAGAAATATTAATGTCATTTGTTTATATAAAAAAATTACATTATTAATATCTTTGTATTCAGAGCAAAGCAACTGAGTTGAGCTATTAACACTTAACTACCTTCATAATAAATTAAATGTTTTAACAGAAATGGCATTGTCTTAGTGGGGGCATAAAGACATTTAGGATTGAGTCCCAGTGTAGCTACGAACGGAGCGCGGCCCGTACATAAACCGTTATAATAATGCGCATAAAATTCTCCGCTGAGAGCAGTGAGCGAGCGAAGTTGCTAGTGTTGGTTGTGAGTTATTCAACGTCACGTAGCTCGAGGCTGGTCGCAGTTGCGCCCGTGTCCTCGATGCGTACTCTGTAAAGTCACCAGTTACACAAAACAATTACAACTTTCAACTTTGCCAGTACAAAACTTATGACAGAAACAATCGAATGCCGCCAACAGTTTTTCTCTGACTGGCCTACAATAAGAGTTGCCAACTGTCCCGATTTTAACAGAAAGCCCAATTTCATTTTGAATTAACTTTCCCCAACAATTTATAGACATACTTTCTATTAATAAATTTTCTGTTTCAGTTTATGAGTATTGTTTGGCTCTCTCGATAGAAAATTTAATATGTATCATATATTAGCATTTAATGATCTTTACCTTCTTGTTTTATTTCGTGGGAACCAGATATTTGTAAGTAGGCGAATTGAATCAGTCAAATTTTAAATGAAAATAATTTGATGTAGGTCACGCACGCTTATTAAAAGCACGTCCATGTATACGTGCCACGCTCTAATTAACTACGTTGATCTTTTTGATGTATTTGAATTAAATTAAATTATTATATCTATCAAAATTAGTAGAAATATTTGCAAATATGAATATATACTTGCAGATGTTACGTACCAATTTCTCTTTACTACCTACTACTGCGCAAAAGCGAGACAGAAGCCAATATTTCATTCGAGCTCTAGATATGCGTAGACACGTATTTACACATTGTTCTCGTTGCAGTTGGAAGCCAGATGACACTAAAGATTTGTTGAGACACTTTTCTCTAATTTCCTCTTCTGTAAATACTGTTTTAAATTCGTGCTAACTTAAATTTTGTTACATTTAAAAACGTATTACATCAACGTGTGTCGTTGCATTAAATTATAAGTGTATTGAATAGGATGTAAGATAAATATTAACTTTTTTATGACCAAAGTAAATATAACGCAATGTGTGTACATAACACCAAGTCCAATATTAACTAAATATCCAAAACGAATTATAATGAAATACAACAACGTAAATATTTTTGGCGAATCTACAATATAATTTGCATATGTAAGACAAATATGTTTAACTTTATGAGGAAAGTTAAATGTACCGCGCGTGTCTTCTAATTTCGTCCGATTATTACAAAGCTCGACTAAGCTTAGGTAAACACAGGGTTTTATTATCCGTTAATTTATGCACGTTGAAACACGGATTGCATGCTAAGCATGTAAGCTACTGCATGAAAGCTAAATATGTAATTGGCTCTCAGAAGTAAATATTACGACTCTTTCTGGACTTATTTCCGGAATGAATGTTACAATATGCACGAACCCTGCTTTTCTTTATTTCTAAACGTTAAATAGGAAAATAAAATAGTCTATTTCATCTCCTGTGCTCTGAAATATAGCTTAGCTAATACATAGATTAGTGGTTGTTTTAAAAGTTTTCTTAGACATCTAAATATTTTGGAGATTAAAGTTACAAAATGCTTAAAGATTTATCCTTTTTTATATAATTATATGAAAAGTATCTTCAAAGCCTAAATTTGAAATGTATTTTAAGACGTAAATCATAATCCTAGTTAAAACGTTTGAACATATTCTTTACATTTAATTTAGAAATTAAATGATAAGTAATAAAATAATCATACAAAACATATAAACTAATCTCTCGTTGCATACCACTTTACTGAGTTTGGGATGTTGCGACTAGCGTGCGATGGAAGAGTACTTTCTTCAATATAATCAGGATATATACCGCCTAAAAGCAAATTTGGCAGAGGCTTAGATTCTCGAAATGTACAAAAGTCATATTTTTTATACGTAGTTCCACTTATTCAACATCCTGATTTTGAATAATTGTTCTCTCGCATAATAGTGTTGTTATAATCTGTCGACTTATGCTTGTCTAGAAGCCAACTGGAATGTAAGAAGTTAAATGATGATATGAGTATAAAAATTTGAAGAAATGAGTTAGAATTTACCAAAACTTTGTAAGTAAGAACAAAATCAAGTTAAGCTGACCTTGTCATGGCATTAGTGGACTAATATCATTTTCTATGTTCCCTTTTTATCATAGTTTTATTACTTCATTATCTTTCGGAAATTTATTATTTTTATTATTTAAATTACTATTCTACTTTTACTGGCATCTGTGAAATCTTATTATATCCATAATTTGAATGTAGATCCCCTCAACTTGTATGATTATAATACTGTAGCCGTATTGTAAAGGAGTAACATGTTTTGGATTTATTTGGAGTTTCCTAGCTCACAGTATTTTTCAGACTTTATAGTTAGTAGTAGTACAAATTGAAAGACAGCTTACAATTGATGGCATAGTGCTGAATGTTATTGTTTTACGCTTCTATATATTTCTAAAAAGGTCTCCTGGTGGTTCACATGACCCATCCATTTTTGACACGGGCCCTTAGTCTATTTGGTGTGAAACTGCGGTCGATGTGGTTTAATACATACGATGTAGGCTTTCCCAATATTATCAAAAACAAAGGCAGTAGTTGAATATTATAATTAATTGTATCTCTGTTGTCATTCCGTAGCCATCAAAGCCTGGCCAAATGGAATCGAAGTGTTCAAATTAAAAAACGACGGACGAGTTGGGGTTGATGAAACGGTCACGTCCGCTAATTCTTCGAAATATTAATGTAGTTCACGTGGTGGTAGTCTGGAGTCGCGTCACGTTGCGGGCATTTTGCCTTTGAAATCACTTCCCAGCCCCACTCTCCACTCCTGACAGTGACGTATTGTTGCTCTTCTTTAACATTAATGTAATGGATTTTGTTTCATGTTGCGGAAGTTATCGTATATTTTACGATCTGTTTAATTTAACCATTAAAATATTTTCGTATTTTGTTCTTTACTTTATTGATGATATGGTGTTGCAAAACAATTTTTTTTATAAAGTTTACTATTTCCGCTTACACAAGCTGAAAGTTTTATTATATTATAGTTAATTTCTTTAGATTAATTATAATATTTAGTAGCACGATGCCTACTATCCCATTTAGTTGAACACCATAATAATTTTATACAATCAGTAGCAACGTGCCAATTTGCATGTATTGCAAATTGACAAGTATTTGCGTTACATATTAAAATTTATTACTAATTATACTAAACGGTATTTGTATACCACTACGACCTTCCAACTTTCTAGAAACAGCATATTTCTTTCTCAGATATTGACTACTCACTTGTCTCTTCTAAGTTGCAGAGGTCTGTGGGTGATGGTAGGCACTATCCATCAGGTTTTTTATCTATAGGCCCGCCAAAGTGACTCCGCTCTGTCTGATGGAAGCCATGAGCAGAATCCAAGAGCAGTGGTCACCATACTCATTGTGAATGCAGACAATGCAACAATGCAGCATGGTGGCCCTCTTCATGGCGACCTAGTGATGCTTCTGCATCATTGGGCGTCCTATCTCGTACTTTCTAACGAAACACGACAGCACGAATGCTATTATTTTAGGTTGACTTTCTGTTCGAGGGTAGTACTCCCCCCGTTTGAAGCTGTCCGTTCGTGCTGAAATCAGCGTGACCCTACTACCTTTAGAGACCCGTCTGCCTGTTTGCATACTCTGTCATAAAAAAATGTACTTGTATTTTGTGTCATCTGACTTCAATTTTGGTAATGTGTTCTGAATGTTTAAATGAGATTATATAAGTACAAAGAAGTGTGATAATGTGCTGTATTTACTAGTCTTAGCTATTTGTATAGCTTAATGCTTTCGCTACACTTTCCTCAGAATGGAAAATATACTTCTTGTGTACATCGACTTCTACAGAATAAACACAAACATTTTATTTACTATTAAACTTTAAATTCACGTATTTCCTGGAACATCTCAACATAATAGCTAGGGTGCTTCAACAGTAATTCCATTGTACACGTGGATGCTAGAATGCTTCTTGCTTTGTGTTATACGGTACCTGAAATTTTATACAAAGTGTATCTGTGAGCTGCCATGTGCATGTGCAGTTAACATACCTGCAAATTTTACATGTATTCAAAGGCTTAGGAATAGTTTTAAGGACGTTTTTAATAACTTGACACACTCACTGTTTCTCGTAGGATCCAAATATAAAAAATGAGTTTGCTGATTTGTGATAAATGCTGCTGGTGACATAATCGCTGCATTCATTATGTCAACTATTTCAAAATTATGCAATGTCTCATTGTTTATTTACCTCAATAAATATATTAAAAAAACTACAAATAAATATTAAATTTATAAATAAAAGCAATTTAAAGTCAATTTAAAATATTAACTCAAAGATTTTCTCTGTTTCTAAGACGACTATTGAACTAAAACTAATGAAAACTGAAACTAAAAACTATTGAATCTACCCAGTACTAAAAACAATACATAACACTGATGGAAATACTTCCTTGGACTATATATATCCATGAAATGAGATTCCAAGTACTTCCTTACCAGTTACCAGAATTAGCTAACTTCACCAGTGAATTTAATTTTGTGTCTATTATGTGGAAACAGCGCAACAGTATTCATAATAATTTCGATAATTTGCAACCACTTTTAGTTATAAGCCGCTGCTCTATCTGCATAGTACTGACAAGAGAAAATTTGGTTTAATTCGACAGTTTCATATATTGTCATTTATAAGTTTTGTCTACGATGGAAAACTTTACACGAAATCTTCATAAAATCTAGACCACAGATTTGAATATTAACTTCAGGTCATCAGGCTGGGTAATAGTAAATATGTTACTCAAACACACATGTTAATGTGTGCACAAACTTTTTGTTTATACACTATTAAAATGTATGAGTTTAAATCAACAAGCAAATCTGATCTTGTCAAGTAGTTTTATCAGACACATCAGACTTGATTTGAGAAGACTTAAAATCTAACTAAAGTAGAATAGATTTTTCAATCAAATGCCCGAAATTTCTTGAAGCAATTTATAAGTTAATTGCCAACGTTCTTAGTTTAAATATTAAATAAGCGATCTAACAAATCCCAGTTTAACCAAAAACTGACAAAGATATAACAATACGCTTTAATAAACGAGTGAGTCGAATTACGGTTCTTGAACGTGTGTACAAATTGTGTGGAGGCGAAATGAGAGGTAAATCCGTTTTAAACCACAGTAGACGAGGCCCAGAACGCGTAGAGCTCTCGATCCGTCACGCGTCGCACAAACTTAATCCCTCATCAAATCCAGATTAATTAAACTGGTGCCGACCGCGATCCCAGCCGAGCCACTCACACATATTGTAACACATGTGTAAACCAAGACTTACACGACGACAACATTCTTACACTCCTAATTATGTAGTTCCTTCAAGTAGTGTCATGTTAACGCACTATTTATTTAACCTCCCGCTCGTAAACTTCTGACAATACATACAATCATATGAACTAATTTATTATTTTTACAATAATGTAGGAAAGAAAAAATAAATAAAACAAAATGGGAAATCCTTTAAGGGTAAGACAATGCTTTATATGCGGGTCTACTTAACGATTTAAATTAGCTCTGATCCACGATTTATTTAGGTTTCTGTCTATTTGCGTTAAGCTTAGTTACTTATAAAATCGATAAATACGAGATGGATTTGAGGCGATTGTGCCGAGATCGGTAGGAGTACTTTAAGAAAGTTTTAGGTATTGTTTCTCTGTGATTAAGGAACATTTAGATATGGTAATGTTAGGTCTTAGTTTATTCATAATTTAAAGTAATTGAAGATTATTTATTTAAATATTTTTTTTACTCAGTACTGCAATGGGTTCTACCTTTTTGTAGTTTCATTAAAGTCAATATGTAAATAAAGAAATTAAGGGTGTATATAAAGAATCCTGTGAGAAGTCTTCCAGCAGTAGTTTAATCACAAGAACAACATTTTGTGATTGAATAACTTCGATTCCTATGAAATTTAAGTTAATTTTGCATTACTTAGGTAGTTAGCAAAAATATTGAATTTACGACTATCATCGAATAAATAGTGATATTATTAAATTCCATATGCGGGTAGTTCAATTGTCTCAATATAAACAAAACTGCTGTACTTTGAGTTCGGGTTCGGTTCCCGAGTCGACCTAATGTTCGTAATATCTGCAAATATTATTATTGTTTTTTTTAAATTTTGATAACTGTGGCTAAAAAAACTAAATAGGTTTTTTCTATCAGACAATCTAGTTTTCATAGTACATACTCTGTTTAGCTTGAAACTAAATGGAATTGTGTATCAGATGTTCAAAAATATAATTTTTATTATTTGAAAAGCAGAAAATATTCATTTAGTACTAGGATGAGACAAAATGTAAACGAAAATTTATCTTATCCTAGTAATAAATTGATATTTATTTCAATCCCAAACTATTATGAAGGGGTGCACTTGACATTTGATTAGAGTTTTCTTACGAATCATCGAATCCTCGGTAGCCGGTTCAACTTGTGAGATTGCTCTTAAAGCTTGAGCGTAGAGCGAGACCCTTACCAACATAACAATCTGTTAAGGGTACATTCTCAGAAGAAATCACTATTATCTAGATTTATATGTTTTTTATTTTTGTTGTCAGTTTTTACAATATAGCAGATAATTATTTTATTCTCTCTGTATGAGGAAGACCGGCTATAAATCGCACATTTGATATCAATGTCGTTGTTTTTTTTTATGCACAGCGTATGTTACTTACTGAAATCTACTATCACAATAGGCAAGACACAAATCAATTTGAAAGTAGCTGTCTGTCGGTTTGTTTACGTTACATAGAGTTTAATGAAATTTGGTATAGAGATACTTTGATTGTTTAGGAAGAACATAGGCTACAATTTACTGTGATAACCAACATACACGCGGGCGCAGCCGTGGTTCTGTATAAAATCTGTTTAATTGTAAGAAAAATATTTGTTACCTAAATAAGCTTATATTCCTAGTGTGTATAAATGACATTTTCACTATCTTTTAGATAGTAGAATTTGAACTAAAGATAGTATTTTTGAGCCATAGACAATTTTCTCAGGATTGTGAAACAGAAATTGTAAAGCGGTTTTTCTTTCCTCTATATCAACAAATTGTAAGTGTAATTTACTCATATTTATGCATAAAATGTGCACAAGCTTGGTTGGATTATTCATTATTCAGAAAACATGAATTATGACTCTTTCTACTAATAAAATTATTCAAAATTGTTGTGTGAAATGAAGTAAGTTATAAGAGTTTTTTTAGTTTATTTTCTTATGCGAATTTATAATTAAATGTAAAGAAACGTAAATAAAACCCATTTTTAATTTTCTTGTAATTATCATTAAATCAAGCCATAAAATCTATGAACACAAAAGTATCTGCAGAAAATATTTTGCTGCAGGCATTCCTTAGTTTATACAAAAAAAAATCATAACTTTGTTGAAATTTATTAATAAAAAACTTTAAAAAAAATTACACAGGGAGTATACAGTGCCGCCGAAATATTAACAAGCATTTGGAGCGGAGTGTACGTAATACAATCAAAACTTTTGATGAATTTCTCCAAAACTGTCTTTGTTTCCACTTTCTGTCAAGTTGAATAATAAAACCAACTGCAGTCTTCTCATTCTAGACATGTAATAACTTAATCTATAAAAAAGTAGGAGAACCAGAACCTGTATAATTTTTAACACCACTAAATTAGATATGAAGGATTTTTAAGTTCTAAACGTCGCTTTAGTTTAGTTTTTCTTTTAAAATTATTAAAATTAAATAATTGTTAAAATATGTTTTGTATATAGATTATAAAGGATATTACATCAAACAGGCATGTCCATGAATAAACACGAATGTGAGTCCAATTTTGTAACGAGTACGTTTCCTCAGATTTGAAATTTGATACAAGTTCGTTAGGAAATTCCAGGTATATTAACGAAATACAGCGTGTTTCAAAATCAAAGATGATAGACAGCGAACAACAAAAGCAACCCTTAAAGGATAGAAATATAAAGATGGTCTGAATACAAGATACTGAAGAATGTCATCGATTGATATTTCACTAATGCTTTATTGTGTTAGAAGAGCAAATAAGTATTCTTAAATAAGTTTTTTGGATTATTAATTCACGTGTAGTGATTTATTCGATGGCAGTGAGCGATACTAGGCAGCCGCGATCGGTGTCTGCGCCGACGGGTTACAAGTTACATCGCATACATTATAACCCGTCTTGCGGCCGCACCGAGGCACCACGTTCTCAAACCCTCTATTTTCATACGTCACAAGGGTTCAGCCTTGGATCAACGTGAAGAATTTATTGAGACTGTGTACAAAAAGGAAAATAAACGATCACGGACTTCTACATTTTATTTAAAATTTATTTATGATTGCATGGCTCTAGGGCGACTTTATTAGTAAAAAAACTATTAAAATGTAGTCGTTTAATTGCGGCAAATTATAAATTTGCAATAACTTTCAAATAAAAAAAGAATCATCAAAATCAATAAAAAACATAAAATTAGTAAAATTGTTATTTTTATTTTGATGATTTCACTTTCATGGTGTCACTTTCACTAAGACGAATCTATTGACACCACCCACATAAAAATACGACAAACCATTTAAGCTCCAAGGCGTGCCTAAGAAATATACACACTTAATAAATATCACCCTCCTTCTTTCGCAGTAGGGTAAAAAAAACTCGAATTGAGAACCCCCTCCTTTTTTGAAGTCATTTAAAAAGAGGATATACGTAAAGTTATATAGAAACCTAATTTAATTCGCAGATTTAGATATCAAAGCCTATGGAAGATTCGTCATAAAATTTTACGATGAGCATTATAGATCTCAAATAAGCAGAATGGGACGTACAGTTACAAACCATAATAGCTGCAATTTATGCCATGTGAAGTCTGCTCGTAATGCGTATGTACTTAAATAGAGTCGAATAATAATGTATCTACTTAGCATACTACGAAATGAGGGCAGTAGCGTGTATCTATTTGAACAGAGTATTAGCCATATTAAAATAGATTCAAAATAAAGTTGTAGTGTTAGTTTTTTACTAGTTAGTTCCGTTCAAATTATTATCAAGCTTACGAATTAAATAATTATATTTCAAATATAAGTAGAAAGTTTTAATGGAATTCTATTTGTCCTAAACACCCCCGTCTGTGTGTACCTATACCATTTAATACTATTTCTTAGACCATGTATCAAGGCAGTTAGCCTTTAATTTTTATTAAATTCTAAAACGAACGCTTCTGTTGATTACAATTTAATTTAACAGTTATATTCTCATAGTCTTGTCAAATACATCTATAATAAGATTATCGTTTGAAGAATGTCTTTTTGAATTTTTATTCTCAAATGCATGTGTTCGAGGTACCTACATTTGTAATGTTCAGTGATTTCATTAATTAATTCCATGAGTTTTCGACAAAGCAAGTAAAGATAACAAGTATAAGCTCCGGTAGATACAAACTTCAAGTAACATAAACCAAGAACTTGTAAGGAGTGTTTCTACGAAAGTGTAGTATCAGCTGAAAAGCGGTCAGCGGGAGCCTTCTAGAGAACAAATTAAACTCCATTCACTGAGTTGCTCTTATTTAAAGATAGTGATTTGAGATAGGATCGAGCAATATGAGTTATGCCTACCTATATTAGACCTGTGTTAACAATTTAAAATATATATAATGTTATTAAATAACCTCTATGCTATTACGTAAAACTTATTTCTTTGTAACATGTTGAGAATATAATATTCGTTTCAGATGTCAAGAACGCATATTGTGAACGTAATGTATTAGATGAATTTGCTTCACAGAATTTGAATTGATGAAAATAATTATGTTATTGAATTTTTTATGCTTCGCACAAAATGTATTTTAAAGAAGTCATCGGGCCATACTTAATTCGCAATATGAGAAGTCTGCATGAAAATGAGAATATCTTGATAGACTAATAAGTAATGAGGTTGATTCTTGTGTTAAAATTTTATTTACAGTTAGTTACTTATAAAAAATGTAAGTCGTATGTAAAATAATCTTTTTTTAAATTTCTTGCTTAACTAACATACTGAAGAATTTTAAAACTTAAGTGAGGAACATGGGAGGAGTACACAATTTAAAATATGCAGACCCGAATTTACCTTCACTCATTCAAAACGGTATTGGGTTTAGAATAGAATAATCTTTATTGTACACCAATTGATAAAGTTTTTTTTGAGCTAAACAATATAATGACCATGTACAAATGGCGGCCTTATCGCTAAAAAGCAATCTCTTACAGGCAACCTTTAGGGTTTAGTACTTTTGTTATTTCATTTATTTTGTGTATATCAAGTACATTCCAAAATATTTATATTTGTTTCCAAGAGGTCTCCGCTACGTTTATTTGGAGAAGATATATGCGAAAGGAGGATAAGGATCGAAAGAATATTTGAACTACTTACATATATATTAGAGGACATTAATGGCTGTCTTCGCGTTGCTAATGTATTTGTCAGATTTCAACTATCTATGGTTTTTTCATAATGTGTGCTTAATACTTAAAGCATTCTCACCTAATAGGACGATGCATAAATCAATGAGAGTAGGTGAGTTAAAAATTTAAATAAGAAAGTTCTTTAGACAGTCTAAAAATTACAGAAGTTCCTTATATACGATATTCTATTCTTCCTATCTGAATTCGTTTAAATATATACGTAAAAGAAATTGTTTAGATAACATAAAATATGTATTTAATAGAAATAATATATTTGCTTTTACGACGGCTCAAAGGAGGCAAAGAGAGCATTATCCCTAGCTTAAAACAGAGTTGTTAGTGTTCAAAAATTAACAAGATAGAGTGCCTTATATGTTCAATTAAAAAGCACTAACCATTTAGATACCATTTTCAAATCTTTACTTACCCATACTTTATAACAGTTTCGTGAAAGTTTGTAATAGATTTAGTTACAATAAAAGAAAACTAAAGTCAAGTGTGAATAGAACAAAGAAAACCCCGTTTGGTATATTAGGTGTATTAACAGGACTGTGAGAATTGAGTTAGCTTGTAGATTCCCACCACGTTCGTTCGCCTTCATTCACGCGACTCTAACGGCGTAGATAATAGAGACTTACTGCGCACTTTACTCCACCATACCTAAAGCAATAACTCTCTCGAGTAGGTTCCACGCGAAAAGTAAGAGACGAGATCTGGGGTACGACCTGTGGCCGATACGAAAAAAGTTTTGACGGGGCTTTTTATGAACTTTCATAACAGAACATTTAACGAGGGCCGGTGCGATGATGGCGGGGCGCCTTTGCCCTGTCGTCCCTAAGGACGTAAAAAGTTAAACTTTGCGATTATTGTTTAAGTTGGGCGCAGTGTCTATTGAGCCGGGTCCTCATTGCTCGTTATATCAAAACGCTTGAAAGCCGAAACCTACCTACTAATTCAATCCTCTTTTGCTGTGATGTTTTAGTTAAGATTACATTTGACGCTTTTCTTTTTTTTGAAATTATTAAACAATTTCAATTTAAACAACATTTATTTATAACAAGTTTAAGTTTGTTTAATTAATTAATTTGCTATTTTCGACTTAAAAAGAAAAGTAAATCAGCTTTATTTATTTATTATTATGACGAAGTGATTTGGATATGAATGCTGCAAAGATTTCGAATTGAAATGTACCCGTAGACGTCGCCGTAGACATATACGTAGCTGCAGATGTAGACGTAAACATATGAAGATATAGAAATATGTTCTTCAATAAATCAAACTCCCAAGCAAAACGATTGGCGGACAACGCCGCGGGGTGAACTTAGTCTGAAAAAATCTTAAGTTACTCCTTATATTATAAAGTCCAATGAAAATCGGTCTAGTCGTTCCTGACATTACCCTGAACAAACAGACAGACATACAAAAATTGTAAAAAATGTTATTTTGGTATATGTATCGTGTATATATACATATGCATTAAAAAGCGGTGATTTTAATATAAACAGACACTCCAATTCTATTTATTTGTATAAATATGTATCAAATAAGATTTGTTAGCTATTGTTTATTTTTGGTCTTGCTGAAATATTTATTATAAAATCATACATCTATGATGTCTGGTTATATTATATTTTACTTAGGTGTTAATCTGTCTAAATTGTTAAAACATTATTTTGGATAACAATCATCTTTATCCATCTATGATATTTATATGGATCCTCATCAACCTCCGTTAAAAATATGAACGTACATGTTTGAAATACACTTATCTTGTTTTATTCTACACAGTGATACATCATTTATTTGAAACTAAGAGTAAAAAGTTTAAAAACTATAACCCGACTACAGTACTACAAGTCAGTCCAGTAGTTTGGCTACGCTGCGGTGAAATATAAAATACAGATATACATAGATAATCAGAAACATTACAGTTCATTTTTGCTTCGTCGTAGTCGAGTAAAGACTAATTTCTCTCGCTAACAAATCATTGTAATTTAATATCGACCTTATCAAGCAGCACATTTTTACCCCCCCTTTTTCTATTTACTCTTGATTCTGCAAATATTGAGGATACATCTCGCATATGGCACCTTTTTGAGCACCCCAGTACCAGCTCATCACCTTGGACCGCATTCAATGGAGAGCGACTGGAATTGTCAATTGCCAAGATGTTTCAATTCGACTGGACTCTTTGGCGCTGTGTAGAGATATGCCCTATCTATGCATCTTCTATCGCATTTACTATGGGGAGTACTCCGAGAAATTGTTCAAACTGATCCTTGCCGCCTCTGTCCGTTATTTTTCTACGCGATAGCAGTTGTATCCCCATCATTTAGATGGTTGGCAGTCCAAAACTCTGCGCTTTTCTAGAAACTTTCTGTCTCGCACAACAAAACTGTGGAATGAACATAATGTCGCTTGTGGTATTCCTGAACCAATACGACCTTTAAACCCACAGGAAAAGAGCTCACTCCTTCTAAAAAGGTCGGTAACGCACTAGTGATGCCTCTGGTGCTACGGATGTCCATGGGAGGCGGAAATCGCTTACCATCAGGCGATACGTCTCCTCGCTTGCCCTCTATCCTATAAAAACTGCATTCAAGTTGTTTTCAATCTTAGCAAGTATTATCATGTATCTGCTTTACGTTTCCAGTTGTAATGACTTTGTCAGCACCACAGTTTGCGGGCTCTACTCTTTTCCTACTCTTTTTTCTTTCCTATACTCTGAATCTTTACCCCTATATCTCGTACCACACTTTCTTTTTTTTATTTTACAATCACTAATTTGCTTCTTTTATGTCCTCCTCACATCTCCAACTTCCTCCATTATTCTTTATATGTGCAGTCAGTTCTGCTCTGGAATACACTCCCTGCCACTGCCACACACACACACTGCCGTGATCAGGTTGTTCACAAATCACCTTACATTCAAGTTTAAAACACGTAAACTACTTCGAAATGAGTACAGTAGCAAACCTAGTAACTTATTGCACTTATCGCATCTTATTTCTACATCACCTGTAGGTCTTCTGGGATAGAATGCCTTATGCATTAAGTCAGTCTTTGTACAAAAAGTGCAATAAGTTGTTAATTAATAAATAAAGACTATAAGAAAGCTAAGAATAAATAAGAAGAAGGTGTGTCATTAATATTTTTTAAAAGTGTCCTTTTTTAAAAAATTACATTCCTAACATCATTTATGATGAGCGTAGTCGTATCATCATGAATACAACGAGATCCATCAACAAAACCGCCGCTCAGATTGGACTGTCAATTGCGTCACCGCTTTCCCACTCTTAATCTGTCATCTAAGCACAAATTAAGGTGAAATGTGCCAAGGGAAGAAACCGTAATAATTTATCTTACAAAAAATGCACTACCCTTCATTTATTTTTTTTTACATTTTATATCCAATTCCTAATAAAGTTATGAGCAGGATGAAAATAAAAAAGAAATATACAGAGACCTTGAAGAATACTTTTATATGCTGTTATTGGAAATAACGTTGACCATTTTTTACAAACTTTTGTCATGTTCTCCTAAAGGTTACTCTGTTTGTTACAATATGTCGCATAGTGAAGTCAGTAAAAAAAAGAAAGGTTAAGGTTACATATTTATCTATAGTATGTATCTATTATAACCAGAACATGGCTATTTTTGTTATTTTTCTGATTTTCATTGTAGCACAAGAAACGAGTATCAAGCCGCGTATATTATGTACGGGACATTTGTTACTGTCATAGTAAATATCACGTAAATAAAGAGATATGTTACCTTTCCTCAGTCGTTTGGGATTAAGCCAAGTCGACTTGACAAAGACGTGACGTAGTGTTGTCACACGACAATCCGCATACACGGATTACCGTACCTAAAAATAGGAATAGAAGTGTGAAACACTCGAATGGAATGTGCTTCTCGGTGTAAATGCATTGAACCGGAATTTTGCTAAATGGAATGTGCCTCTCGGTGTAAATGCATTGAACCTGAATTTCGCTAATGTCTGCTATGTGATTGCACTTATTCAATACAAGGTATCATAACCTCATAGGTACAATTTTTCAATTCAATGTTTCAATTTTAACATCTTCGTGACATTGTGTAGCGTGCAAATTGGATTTACTAGAATTTTATGGTACAAGTGACGTGCCATCTCACTACAATGTACATTCTGACATCATAGGGTGTTCGAAATAATGTGGTTTTAAAGCCTCGGTGACATTATGATACATTTATACGAGACGCGTAGGAGCTATTGTGCTGGTAGTGGCGTCTTGCCAATCTCGGTCATATACATCGTCTCTAGCCATTTAATATGATAAATTTTTCCGTGTCATACACAGCGGCTACCACAAAATGTGAATAAAATGCAATAATTATTACTACTTTTAAGATATTAGAATTCTTAAGGTATAAATCGATGGTGGAAAGTATATGACATTAATAGATTCTTGTAGTCTCTCTGGTAGCGAGTAGTATGAGAATAATGTTACTTTCTCTTAGAATCTCCAAGGTTTAAAAGTAATGTCTATATAATTATACCGAAGCACTTTTTTATAATTGTAAACAAACTAGGCTTATTTGATCATCATTGTATATTGTCCATATCAAAGGCATAAGAATAGGTGAGCATTGGTGACAATTGTGTTAAAGAAAACAGTCAATTTATGGTATGTATATGCTCATAAATTAAATAAAGAAATAAAATTAAATTAGTTTAAAGATTATATTGTGGCGACTTCCACATACAGCGCAACACAAATATACTACAGCGCCATCTACCGAAAATACGTCGAACTACGGAGTAACGAAGAAACTAAGGAACTACCAATCCTAAATCGCGCAATAGAAGTTCTCGCGCCAATTAGCATATATACAACATTCCAACATCAACCATTGGGCAGTGGCCCGCCAGGCATGATCACCTCGCCTGGTTGGAGGATCCTCCCTTTGTGTTGGAGGGACATGACACCCGTTCTTCAACAATATCACTATACATGGAAATGACAAGAATAGATTGTTTCAAATTTAAATTGACCATTTTCTTTTTTAAATTAACCGAAGCTTATATAAATTTTACCATTAAAAGGTACGTAAATGTTTCAAATTGAATCGTACAAAAATATTTTTCACGGACGGAGCTGTTCGTGTTGAGATGGAAAACAAATAAGTACTGTGAAAACAAGTCGGGTTTTGATTAGCAGCATGATTCTTTGTTGACGCAATTTTTTGAAGAATTTAATGGAATATAAAAATTCTTCAACACGTTCCTGTATCTTACCGATATGCCTTTTATTTATTTTTTAAAATGTGATATTTTTTGTATTGGCAAGTGTCGTTCTGCAAACCGTTAAAAAAGTTACGTTTTAGATAAACGGATATAGAATATGTTAAAATAAAAAAAATATAGATATAATAGATAGAATATATATGTATAAAGATAGGTTTTACGAAAATAAGATTTTAGTAACTTTGTTTATATATATGTGACTGCCATGAATACTCCATACAATTTAATTTTAGTTTCCCTAATGTGATGAAGATTTAGACTTTTTAGTTATTTGTAATATTGCTATTATATAATATGATCTCGGAAACAAAAACAAGCTAGTATTTAGAGGAATACTATACTAATGCATAGTACATACAGTATTGTTAGATGAGAAAGAAAAAAAAGCCCTCTAGCTTCTTTTTAACTTAATTACTTCATGGACACCTCGGTGGCGCAGTTGTAGCGTATGCAACTGCTGTGTTTTGAGATCTCGGGTTCGATTCCCTCATCGGACTAAATGTTTGTATGATATGCGAATATTTGTTTCAGAGTTTGGGTGTCTTCTATGTATAATTTATTAATTTATTTTATTTTGTTCGGAATACTAACAGTATAAATATTAAAAGGTGTTTCACCTTTTAATATAATATATATAATTAATATAATATATATAATATAAATCTCTTTATTTGCACACCGTAATACAGAAATAAAAAAGAGTATAGAAAATGACAAATGTATAATGTACAAAGGGTGGCCTTATTGCCGGAAGCACAAACTATCGGAAAGACAGTAGTTGACGTTGCAATGAGTTTTGAAATATTATAATTTTATATAATTTCTAATCAAACGTAATTCTAATTTCTTATGTATATAATCTATATTTACACATAAATACAACATAAATAAACATACATAAACACATACATGTATACTTAACAACTATAACTACTCAATTAAACTAATATTATGTATACATATAGTGACTGTCTTGCTTATGACGTATAAAATTCCTGAACCATTTTCTTAAAACTATTTACTGTTTGCGCTTTCCTAATGTTTGTCCACAATGCATTCCATAAGCGTACAGCTTCAACTGTAAAAGATTGATCATAGACTTTTTTCAGGTGACCTTAGACATTTGTTGTCATGTGTATCATTGAGGAACTTGAATCGTTTTTTGAGGTAGAAGGGGGCTCTAGGATTTAACAAGACGTTATAAAGGTGAGGATATCAGCATTCCGACGAGAGCGAACTGGAAGCCACTTGAGCATTTGAAGGAATTCAGAGATATTATCATATTTGCGAAGGCCAAATTTCAAAATTCTTATACAGAAGTTTTGTAGACGCTCAAGCTTATCAAGTTGTGCTTCGGTGAGATTCAGATAACTGATCTCGGCATAGTGTGACTACACGGTTGGCCTAGTGATTTCAGTGGTCGCTACACCGCTTACTACTGCGCCAAGTGTTGTGGGTTCAAATCCTACATGGGACAACACTTTGTGTGGTCTATAAATTGTTGTTCTAAGTCTGGGTGTACTTTGTGTCCGTTTCATGTTTGTTTGTAAAGATCCCCGTGACACAGGAATATATATTACTAATGCGGTACTCGTCTTTTTAAAAAAGAAAGAAAAGAAAGAAGTGTTTACGAAAAAATTGTATATATGTATTTATATCAGTTGTCTAGTACCCACGATACAAGCTTTGCTTAGTTTTGGGACTAGACGGCGCTGTGTGATAGATGTCCGAAATATTTATTATTATTTACTTATTTATCCGATCATCAACATTAATGTTAGAAAATGATATCAAATTATCAATTGTTTAACACGTTAACCAGATTTAATCAATCTTATATCTATAACGAAACCCAAATTTAATATATGTTGTCAAATTAATTACATTTGCATAATTTTATTCACCTGTCAATATAAGCAAGCAACAAAATATTATTTTTGCGAACGGCTCTGTTTGTCGGATGTACATTTAAATAACACTTTTTTAGTGGCTAATAAATTTGAACGACATTTACGAAGACAATGTCATAAAATTTGGCATAAAATCTCGGCGCCGAACATTTGATACCCAAAACTATTGTGTTGATATTGTATATAAAACGTGTTAGAGGAATTATTGGAGGGAATGCGGCTAATTTTATGAGCCACTTTTGACCCTCGATGTAAAAGCCCCCTTCGTTTTTCTTCTCGTATATGTGTGTGTGTGTCTGTATTCAACGTCACAACATCTAAAAATGCGGAAATACGTTGATTTGTTTGTTTTTCCGTAGCATAAATGATAAAACCGGAACCCTTATCGGGGCGAAACTACAAGGGTTCCGGTTTTATCATTTATGTCCGTCCGTCCATATGTTCACCATTAATGCTAGAAACCCGTAATTCACTATGCATAGACATATAAATCATGCGGATAAAGTAGTAATTTAATATTTTTTGGCTACTTCTGGTACTTTGAACTTGGGGATAATAATAATAATAAATCTTTTTATTGTACACCAGATTCATTTTAAGGTTAATAGAAAATTAGAGAAGTACAATTAGCGGCCTTATCGTCCAGAGGCAATCTTTTACAGGCAACCGTTGGATGGAGAGAAAAACATGTTTAAGAGAAAGGGGATGGTATTTTTTTATATACTTACCCTCTCCATGATGTGGGTGTTTAAATAGCTTTTTTTAAATATTAAGGTTTAAGAATCAAGTTGCTCTCTTCTTTTAGCCAAACGTATTTGTTTTTTTTTTCGTTTTTAACGAGCATAATACATACTTTTGATCAGTAATCTATTGACTGGTGGTAAAAGTAGCCTCAATATATTTATTTATCTAAAGAATGTTCATTACACAAATATTATTTATAGTTCAAACAAAAATTATAGATGTGCTTTTCATACACATAAAAGCCAAGCAGAGAGTGTGACTTTGTTCACTATAATTACAAACAAGGTTTTGAAAACATAGCGATGTTGTTGGAGCTCTGTTTTATTATATTATGTATTAAAGAAATAATATAAAACATGTAGTGATTTTAGATATATATTTATGGAGATATGGATATATCATATTTATGGATAAGATAGCGGTATTAAAAACTTGTCTAAGATATTTGTAATTCGCTAATACCAGAGCCCGATGGTATGCAACGGAAGAGTTTTATTTTTAGGAGTAGATTGTAATATAAAATTTAATCAATTGGTTATTATTACTCCTATTTCGGACTGATTTTTCTACACAATATATTTAATCTTAAACTGGTGTCATGCAAATAACTTACCGTAACCATGTTACGATCTAAATATGTCGTTATAGATTGTATCGGTTGATTGAACATTGACTTTAACTTAACACTTTTTATACTTCGTTTCTCAAGATTGAAACAGAAATGACAGTATATTTACTGTTATATTAGCAAAATATTTTTTTATTTCAGGGCATTTTTAGGTCAGTTTTTTCTTAGATATTTTTTGTTACTAGTGCTGAATAAAAGTAGGTATTACTTTTATTCAGCCTTATCTTATTATGTCAATTTCATCCAAGTTACGAAATTTTTCTTTTATTTTCCATGTAAATGTAAAACTAGAAACTCTATTTCATTTCCCTTATTTAAGTTATAGTAATGGCTAAAATATCACATACATAGGAAGACCGTATACACTCGAAACTTGTCGTTTATTTGAAAAATATGTCCATAAATCATATGTTTACTTGAACACGAAAGGCGAATGGTACCTGGTAATACCGAGGCCCGGTGGTTTTATTGAAAACTCCGGACAATTCTGTGACACAAAGACCTTAATTTATTCTTGAATCGGATTTATTCTTCCCATGTGTTGGGAACTGGTGACAGAGGGCCCTTAAGGTTAATGTAGGTCTTGTCATCGGAAATTGGAGCGGCCAAAATCGCGTGATTTGTCAGCTGCCACGTGGAATTGAATCCCAAAGGTGTAGTAGATTCGAAGGAGTGGGAAGGTGATGGAGGGAAGGTAATTATTTTTTTTTCAAAGGAAAGTCAGCTGTCCATGCTTCGACAACATAGCATATCAACATCACGACTAAAAAATCTTACACGATCTAGATATAATTTCATTGTATTTATATTTTTTAATTACTTTTGTTTATGGTTTTTCTTAGTTTATATAATTTAATGGGCTAAAACTTAAAAAAATCATCTTGTCACTGAATACACCAATCAGATCTTAAAATATATTTCAGAGAAAGAATTGTTAGTTTTAGTTCATAATTAACAAAATGAAAAAAATCTTCAATACAAAGTTCTCAGTGTTTCTTACATTTTTTTTAAACATCGTGAAATAATATTTAAAGTAAATGACACAGCGATTGCTTCGGCGGTACAGTGGTAGCTTGAGGTCTCGGGTACGATTCCCGTGTCGGACCAAATGTTTGTATGACCTGCAAATATTTGTTTCAGAAATTGGGTATTTTTTTAAATACGCATAATATGTATGTATTTACAAAGAAAGTATATAAAAACACTAACAATCAATCTGGCTTTCATAGTATTTCTTTACTTAATTTGAGGCTAGATATCCAGAAGTATTTATTTATTTACATTGTGATTTATTTACATTGTTGTTTTTAAAATTAGTATTATTGAAGTCGGCAGTTCTATCAATTAAGTATAATAATATTAATAAAATCAAAAAAATCCTAGCGCCACATGGTACCGTATTATCAAATCTAATATGGTATTGTGAATAACTCTTTGATATCAATATAGAAACGATTTCTTATTGTAAATAAATTCCACGTTAGTAATACACCTTTTATATGTCATGTCAAACTGCTGACACAGAGATATAATATTACATTATTTCCTTACTTTAAAATTTAATTTAAGCTTCGTCTCGTTGTTTAAACTGTATTCTGTTAGCCGAATATTTGACAACGCTGAAGGCCTCGAATAACGAGTAAGAGATTATTTAACTCAATAAAAGACGCATACAATATCAAAGATAGCTGTATGACACTTTATCTTTAACGAGCCCTTTGAGGCTCAGACTTTCTCAACAATTTTCATTTCCTTAGTTCAAATCCTCTACTCGAATAAAGTAGCATGCCAATTTTAATTCCAAATCTGTTTCTAAGTTTGTTATAAATGAGTTCACATCATACAATTTTATCGTCTTCTGTAATGGATAAACTCATGCCTAAAACTGAACTATTCTTGTCAAGTAACCATTAGCGTAAGTATTCTGTATTAATATTTTTAACTAACTGAAAATATTTATTTAATTTACATTAATATCGTTTAAGTTTAATTTTGAGTTAGAAATAAAAAGGTGCTTTATTTCAAGAACAAGTTATCAAACAAAACTGTAATATTTATTAAAAATAAACATATTTCATAGCGCTATGATTTCTTCTTTATAAAACATTTACGACACGCCAGTTCACTAGCGAAATAACAACGTCCATTTGTAACAAAAAGTCCATTCATCAAACGAGATAACAATGTCACGGCGTTATCAAAACATGACCCGTGAAGCGATCACAGTGTTTTGCTACGCGAATTCAGGCCCGCAGCAAAAAGTTAACACAATGGAAAAGTTCCCGCTTCACAAATAAATCGTTTCATTTATTTATTATTACCCCCGCTTTGTACCTACTTACCGCCAGTGAGGGCATTTGAAATAAGCACTTTTCATAATGGACTTAACGACGAAAGCCAATTTTTCGAATCACATGAAAAATATTGCGATAAATTTAACAACAGACATATTAAAGACTTAAGCTCAAAAACATACTGCATTAGCCCGGATATTGGATTACTTGCTCAGTTAGAAGTTATTTAGATAAGATCGAAGCATTTGCTGTGGCGAATGTATGAAGCAATAAGATGGTGCGAGGTCAGAAATTCCTCCGGAGTTTAGCAGTGCACCAAAACATCCAGTATGGGATGGAGCAGGTAATAAGTGCAATATAACAACAACAATATTCTGATGTAATTTCCTTCGAGGAGACGAAAAGAGGCGTGCTATCGCCCGCTGGTCGAGGCCCGACTCCCGACTTTTGGTGCACTCTTAGACAACGCTTTTTTATTCTCTTTACTTCAACCTTTTTGAGTTCATTAATCCTTGGAAATGATTAAAGGATTCCTTAATATTTTAAAAGGTTGCGTAGACAATTACTTATAAATCATTGTTGTTACGAAACAAGGATAAAACGAAATTGTTGTATTTCTTCGTACCGATATTTTTATTTAAAATTTCACAACAGTTTATTTACTGTAGACTTACAGTATTTAAAATATAGCTATTAATCTCTGTGACAGATGACTACGGAACCATTGATTGGGGTATGGATCTCCGGTATTCTTACTCACTAGGTGAAACACAGCGGAAACTCTGTTTCACACTGGCTTACCCATTCGTGCCGTAGCGTGGCTCTCCCACTTATTTAGAAAATATTGTTCTTTTTTTCTCAATTAATTGTGACAATCATTGTAAATGCAACAAAAAACTAGAAACAAACCCTACACCAATCTGTCTAGTAAATGTGGGTATAGTATACTGGTATCTGACATTAGTAAGCGCTCATAGCCCAGTTGCACTCGGTGATTAGAAACAATCAGCGAGGGTAAGCAACGACGGCGCGGTCAGTACCTGGATGGGTGACCGCTGGTGGCATGTTACCATGAGCGTCTCCGTGATTCGGAGGTCACGTTAAGCAGTCGGTCCCGGTTGTTAGCATAGGATAACAGTCGTGAAGCTTAGTTGGAGGCCTTCGGGCAGCTTAAAAACATCCAACGGTAAGATTACGTAGTCACCACATTGTCTTGCCAGTGCCCAACCCGCACTTGGCCATCGTGGGGACGTATGGCCTTAACCCTCTCCTGAGAGGAGACCTGAGCCCAGCAGTGGGACATTATGGGTTGTTGATTGATCTGACATTAGTTTAATACCGCGGTTCACAAATCATACACTTAGATAAAGCATTACGAAAGGTTCTGGGATTTCAGCACTCCACCGAGCAACAGCAATGTCTAGTATTATTGATAACTTTACATTAAAATTCATCTTTAGACGAGGAATTTAAACCACATTGCACATTATTAATTCAGAATAGTTCTACATTTAATAGTGTGAAATTAGTCAGCGAAAATAAACGTCGAAGTGAAAGGATTTCAATTAGTTATGTTATTAATGTTATTTTTAAAAATAAACGATAAATAAAATTGAAAATCATGAATAGTTGAAAGTTAGCAAGAGTTTGATTCTATTCATTTTGATTCTGCCTAATGTTATTTTTGTTTGTACATAAAAATAACAATTGAAAAAAAAGAAATACTTTGGTTTTGCAGTGCTCAATACCAGGCTATAGTACGTTTTGTTCTTTTGTTAAATATAGTTACAAAGTCATCATCATTAATTTACGTGCTATGCTCTTGTCGATGCCGTTTTATCCAGCTTTCCTTATTCTTTCCGCCGTTTTCATTTAACCGTTTCCTTTTTCTTTAATCTTCTTCTTCTTCTTTTCCCGTCTCTTTTTTCTTCTATGATATTACTCATAAAGTTATCGTTATATATAAGGTGGCCAGCAGTCTTTTCTCTTTCACTCTTTCTAGAATTTAATTGTAGGTAATTATTTCCGTCCAGCTGATTGCCTCCATTCTTTTCCAGCACCATATATATATCAAAGGCTCCAGTCGTTTCTTATCCTGATTTGTTATTGTCCTAGTTTCACTACCATAAAGAGCAATGCTCCAGATATACAATTTAATAAAGCGTTTCCGAATGTTTACATTTATGTTGGACTTCAAAACTTTTGCTTGCATAAAACGCTTGTTTAGCTATCGCAATGTGATATTTAATATCAGTAGCATATCTAGAGTCAGATGTTATATGGCTTCCGTTGTCCTTAAAACTTGAAAATTGTTCTAGAGTTGTATTATATTATTCAAATCAATCAATCAACAATCCATAATGTCCTACTGCTGGGCTCGGGTCTGCTCTCAAAAGAAGGTTAAGGTTATACTATTAATTATTATCATTTTTTTTTATTTTTACTGATTGATGTCATCATCATATGTTATTAAACTTTATTTTAAAGTAGAATTCTTTAAATATTGAATTCATGCTGTTGAATAGACCTTCAAGTTGGTGTTTATTCACAGCATCAACAGCTATGTCATCTTACAAGCAGTACTCTTTTGCCATCAATTTTTATTTCTCCCTGTGGTAATTCAGAAATTTTGTTCGATTAACAAGTCGAATAAGAGTAGTGAGTGTGTACAGCCTTGTCTGACTTCTTGTTTTATTTTATCTTATTGGTTGTCTGTTGATTCATG
Source organism: Hyphantria cunea (assembly GCA_003709505.1). Taxonomy (NCBI): domain Eukaryota; kingdom Metazoa; phylum Arthropoda; class Insecta; order Lepidoptera; family Erebidae; genus Hyphantria; species Hyphantria cunea. Next base: position 165,040 of record PKRV01000945.1, on the reverse strand, counting down.
TTTATGTTGGTTGTTAATTGTCTGTTTTTAAAATCTATGCTTGAGTCTCTAAGGCTATCTAACAGTTTATTCCAGTTAACTTTGTCAAATGCTTTTTCTAAGTCTACAAATGCGATATATGTATTCAAACCAATATCTAATCTACGAATCTACTAGAATTCTTAAAGCTAGTATGGCCTCCCTTGTATATAGTAACAAAGTAAGGTAGAAAAAATAGTTTTTTCAGAAAATTGTGCTCCTGGTGATTATCGTCCTTGTCATACAAACTATTGTAGATATAACATAGGAGGACAATAACGTAGGACATTTCAAGTTCAAGGTAAAATAATAACAAAATTCTTTAAACAAAAAAAAATTACTTTTAAAATTAAAGTCAATCCATTACGAGGGATCTCGTTAGAGTTTCTATCTTCAAAACTTGTTATCAAATAAAGTTCTACTTTAATGAACATTTTAAAGGACTTGGTGAGTACCATAAAAGGAACCATAAATCTACTCCTATCCTATATATTTTATTCCCCAAGAAAAGTTGAAATCGTCCATCTGTGTAAACTTAGCTGGTTGTTATACCTTGCGGTGGCTTCTCAATCAGCACTCAAACGATCCCTTATACAGTTATCACGTAATAATATTGAAATAATCTATATAGAAGGCTGATTATCGCAATTGCCCGAGGGCCTTTGATTGTGTTGTCTACACAATTTATGGGAGGGCTACGTTATGCTAATAACATTTACGACATACTTGAGATGGATTACTTAAATTTGTAAGTTTAATTTTCAATGATTTTAGGTTGCATATTTAAACTAAATAATATTATTCATAAAGTGAAAGACAAGAGAAAAAAATACAAAAGACGCGTGTTTTTTTTTGCCAACATCGACCGATGGTGTTTCTTGCGGGTTCTTCTCTATAGGAATGTAAGTTTTCAGAAGAGAAGGTATATGGTTTAATGAAAGTATTACACGAGTCACGTACATACATTACTAGTACATTTTAAATGTAAGTTGCTACGTTTTTACAAAAAGATAATAATCTCTAAATTGAATAAGATGACTATTGCGTTGTCTTATTTTCAAGGCTTAGGATGATTGAACTAAAATGTTAGTACTTATAAAATGAGTTACTTTGTGTAGTACCTTCTTCTTTTGATGACATGGCAATCAGCCGGATCAGCTATTTCTGCCAATGTCAAGTATTTCGAGTCTTCAATTCTAAGTCTTCGAGTCTTCAAGTCTTCGTCGTGATGGAGTTAATGATAAAAATTATAAAAAATGTGGATGACATGAAATGGGGACCGTCTTTCGAAAAACGTGTAGTACCTTATTCAATCTTAATCGTCATTTGTAAAATGGTGAAAGCAATGTTATAAATCTGAGCGCGCACTTCATAGTTTGTAATGCTTGGTCATATCTCAAACTTTTCTCCTTTCAAAAAGAAGGTTTGTACTTAGCAGTATAATAATTTATATAAGCACAGTTCCGCATACTATCAATGGGTTTAATAAGTATACCTTCCAAGTATTTATCAAAATGCAATATGTAGGTCGGATAAGCTACGCGCGTTTTATTTTTCAAACTGTGTGAATTAAGGTGCTTTTTCCAGTAAGTTCTTGGCACAACGCCGACTGCACTACTGCAATTAGCTAAAATTATGTTCAAAAACAACTTCGGAAGCAATTAGCAGATGTAGAGTCAACTAAAGGACCACGCTGAACCAGTTCGCTAAAGTCCGAACAGATTTATTTAACTATGTATTGACAAAATTACTTTTTTTTAATGTTTGTTCTTTGTACCTTAATTTAATTATTAGTTGTTATATTATGTCCTATTCGCAAACTTTAGTAGAATAAATTGTGATATACTATTTAAAATTTATTTTACACAAAATAATGTTTTGTCTGATATTTTAATATTATTCATTTTAGGCTTATCGTATTTATTTATATTCAAAGTAATTTGGTGCGCTACGAAGATAGTGTTGAAGAAACAAGTTTTGCTCTCTGATTTTCCATTTAACCATTTCATTCATTGTACGAATGGAATCTGTTTTTACATTTTAAAATGTTGCTTTTTCCACTATCACAATGCTATTAGGATCGTTATGTTGCTGTTTCTATTTGAGTTACATAAATAATTTAAAAGCTATTAAAAAATCTTACTTGCATTAGTAGGAAAGTTCATTATTCATAATTACGAGGATTGTTTGAAAAAGCTACAAGATTTGCATCTAGTTAAGATTTCTACAATTAATATATTGTAATATTTCGTCCATACATTTTATTATTTGACATGATAACGGCAAACGGGCGATCAATGTATTCAATTTATATACCTAAAATACTTGAGCCTTTCCACGGATACATTCTTAAAGTTAATTTTAAAAAATTGTCCACAATTTTGACCTTAGCCATAATAAAATGTGGTGGATGCTTTGGTTTTAGTTTATATAGTCGAACATTAGCGTCATAGTGATTTTTTACAATCCTTGAATGTATTGTTATTCCATAGCCATGATAGCTATTGATACTTCTAATGTGAGTGGTTGATACATTTTATGGCTTGATATCTAAATGTGGAAGTAAACAGTGCAGTAAATATCTATTGTTTGCGTCATTAGTGCGTGTAAATAAATGAGGCGAGCCGGACGGACAGACGACTTTGGCTGTCAAACACAAAATATCATTACATATTATTTTAAAGTAGCGACCCTCTCTGGCTTAGCATAAGTTGAAATTTCATCATAAAATCTTAAACGTATATTTTTATTTTTATGGAATTGGGAGCAAACGAGCAGAGGCATCACCTGATGGTTAGCAATTACCCCCGCCCATTGACACCCGCAACACCAGAGATGTCACAAGTGCGTTGCTGGTTTTTGGGAGTTGGGGAGAGGGATGGGGGGAGGGGTTGGGGTTTGTGCCTCTGGTATCCTCACTCACTCCAACGTTTTAAATGTCGTAATTCCTATGTAATTAATTATCCTACTAGAACATTTTTATGTCAAAATTCAAGTAATTTTTTCATTCATTTTCTAAAATTTTAATATAAGCTGTTTAATATGGCACTTCTATTTTTTTACCCTAGATGAACTTACGGTTCGTGTTTACCAATCCATGCATATAATATACAACTACTATGGTGTATATACTGCTATCATTTATATATCACTAGCTTTTGCCCGCGGCTCCATCTTCGTGCAAATGCGTGTATTTCGATTATTGTGGAAATTCGTAGCCTACGCCTTCGTCTTATGAATCAACGTATCTCTCTATCTCTATCCCTATCAACGCACCTCTATAAGTGTAACAAAGACACCTAATTACTTTCGCACCTATACTAATAAATAAATAAATAAATATGTTTAGACATTTTAACACACAACGACTCTAGTCCCAAACTAAGCAAAGCTTACTATGGGTTCTAGATAGCTGATATTAATATTTATATACTTTTTTTTGTAAATACATACAAATAATATTTAACATTGGCAATACATTGACTACCCTTCCGCCCCTGTCCCCCGCCCCCTCTCACTCATAGTACACGCAATGACGCTTCATTCAGTCAGTTTTATCGTAATAACTTTTGAACTATTTGTCCAAATTACTTGGTGCAAAAGACAAAGTTTATCTTCATTCAATATTTAAAGAGACAAATATATTAATTTTGATAAGTCATTCAGTAAATATTACAAAGTGCATTGTTAAGAAAAATCCAATTTAATCGTATTTATGGTTCACTATTTGGTCATAGTGACTTCCTCATAAAAGATAGATATATGTTGGCGCGGACTTTTATTAAGAACTATTTAAGACTAATAATCCTACAGTAATTATCTTTGTATAACTTCAACGGTTTGGAGAGCGCACGCCAAGATAGCTCTCAGAGAGCTGATTTTTTCTGACTTACTTGACAGTTATCGTTATATTATGACTAAATTATAAAAAATTCTCATTACATTATTCCGGTGTCTAAGCTATATAACTGCAAAATTTCATAAAAATCCATCCAGTAGTTTTTGCGTGGTAGAGTAACAAACATACATACATCCTTACAAATTTTCGCATTTATAATATTAGTAGAAAGTAGGACAGGATGGGATGCCACATAGAAACAGAATTAGAAATTCTAAGACAAACTCTAGCAATATATTGTCAAGATACGATCAAGCGTAAACCATATCGTGTCAACATTATTGAAAATGATGTACCTATACTCACCGCACTATTTGTCTAACGACCCCTATATAGATTACCCGCTAATACCGAAAATGGGGCCAATTTAAACGCCCTTGACTCTATTTGAGAAGTGAAATAGAGCCGATGTCATCCCTGGCCGTTATGTTATAGGAATATTGGTGTTTTATGATCATTTCATAGTAGCTGTATTAGGAGTAGGTACCTTTAATTCTGTCACCTTAAAATCAAGATCACAGTGAATCGCCAATGATTTTTAACCTCTAAGAAGTAATGAGTAATTGATTTCTATTTCGTTTTACAGTTCAAACAATATTCTATACGTCTATCAAATCTCAGAGTGAAAACTCAGCTATGAGCTTAGTAGTTTTCTTTCATCGTAATAAAAACTACAATAATTAAAAAAAATGGGTGTAAATGATAATGTTTGACTACCTTGTCGGTGAAGTGAAAGTGTATCTTCAATTCCCGGGTCGGATCAAATGTTAATGTAATCTGCAAGTACTCATTTTCGAGTTTGAGTATATTCTATGTCTAATATGTATGAGTTTGCAAGAAAAGAGGATATAAGTATTCTATCAATCGGTCTAGCTTTCATAGTACAATTTCTGCTTAGTTTAAAGCTAGATGGCGTGTCAGATGTCTGTAAAATACGTTAATTTAACTAATTACTGGCAATCTTATACTTTGTTAATAAAACTACTTACTATGATGATATATTTATAAGTTCAGAAGAACAATATTTCAGAATTAGATACAAATTGCTAATGATCACTATCAGTTTTATAAAACTGAGACGTGAAAAATTACATAAAACTAGAAATGAAAACATCTCAATGCTTTGTTTAGTTTAAACTTTTAGAAAACAGGTAATTTGATTTTATTAAGGAGTAACATTAAATAATTCGTAATCGACTTCCCTCCTATTAAAGTAATATTTATGAACTGTCTGTAATGCCTAATAAATCAATGTTTATATTACTTAAATCGATCGATGTGTGTAAATATGAGATGGAGTAGGCTTTCTTATACTTACGGAGCTCCAAGTACCTACATATTACCTGTGAATTTTTCACTACAAGAGATTAAAGTTGTTATATTTAAATTGAGAGTAGACGAGTCCACTATTCATATTATTAAATTTTAGAGTCATAGACATGACCTGTATCAGTTTAACAGTATAGCTACATGGAACATAATAATTTACAATTAATTATGTGAAGCCTTTGCCTGTTTAACATTCGGTCTGTTTCATACCTAATCTTTTTTTTTATTTTTGGTAAATCAATGCGATAGTCAGAGAGAAACACGTTACCAACACGATTTAAAAAATAGCAATCGAGAATGTACATATTTCATAGAATATTTCCATTCATTATATTTATTCTTTATGCTTTAAAAAAATAAGACTTTTACCTTAATCATTAAAAAGTAAACATTATATTTTAGATAAAAATACTGAACTCTTAAGACATTATTTTCCATATATTATTATGCTTAGGCTTATGTTATTCAAAAGAACTAATTGATGCTAATTAAGATTGAAGTGGAAGGAATAAAGAAAAAAAAATATTAAATTTTATTCCATTAGGTGGCCGATTGTTAGCTTGATTTTGAAATTTTGATGAAGTTAATTGGAAATAACGCTATTAATAAAATAAACGAATGGGTTTTTATGACGTTTAAGAAATTTTCGGTAATGTTTTGACGCATCAGAACAAAGCCGTTTTATTCTAAAATAACATGTAAATATGTCTAGTGTGTACAGTGTAATAATGTCTATGAATGGTAATAAATAATAATGAAAAATGAGTAACCTCCTATTTTGTAGTAGCTCCTTTGATATACGAAGCTTTTAGGTATAACAGTGCACATACAATACTGAATAAAGTTAAGTAACTAAAGAGACCGAATCGATAGAGTTAGATTAACTCATTATTAAAAAGAATCAAAATATTTCGAAAACAATTTCATTTTAACTATATGCACCATTTAAGAGTAATCGAGTGAAATATTTTTTGATTAATAAATTAATCACGGTTAGATAAGTGTGTCTAGAGGAAGCATAATGCAAGGTTGGTGTGGTTTGCCTCCTGGGATACATCCTGTACTTCCAAGTCACCTATAAAATTTTACGAGCACACCGTATGAGCCATTATACCTCTTCTCGATGTCATGTGAGTGTCTGCCGTAGTTTGTAACTCAAATTTAGTTTTAAAATACTATACTTTTTAATCTAGATAATTGTATACATATAAAGATGTTTTGTTAACAAGAGAAGGCTTTAACTTGATGAATTCATACAAATATTATAAACACGGAAGTGACTGTCTGTTGCGCGTTCACGGCTAAACTGCTGCACTGATTTTAATGAAATTCGGCATGGAGATACTCAAGATTCTCAAGGAAGGACATATGCTACTCTCATAGCTATGGCCGACATACAAGCGGGCGAAGCCGCGGGCAAAAGCTAGTACTTTGTAATGAACATACGACATAATACTTTGTGCACTCTTATTAATCTTTAAAGTCTGTTTGTCTATCTATCTAAAATATGCTTGTTAGAGGTATTTTGATGCTCTTTACACAATTTTATTTGAAAATATTTATATCTCTTTGTTATTTACCTTTCCGTGTTTGATGAGAGTCAATAAGTTCGACTTCCGTGTCACTCGCAATTTTTTTAATAGTGAATACATGTGTCTCTTAGAATCAAAGCTTCAATTATGGTGGATTACTTATTATCAAATATTTGACAATTAAATTAAAAACAATAAAACTTAGGGTTAACCAAGTCGTAAAGCAGTTAGTTGAGTTAAATGATAACGATATATATCCGACGTATCCCTCGGCGGTTGACTTTTTGTAGTTTGTATGAACAAATAAAACTTGTCGTTAGAAATGCTATAGAGACTACACTATGATAAACAGTTTGCATATAAATAGTTCGTCCTATCTCTAAAACTTTTAGCCTGTTTTTTTCGGTAACAAACTTTGCAAGCCAACCTATAAACACAAGCATATCTCGTTATATTACGGCGGAAAAAAAAAACAACAACCAATATTGTCCCACACTGCTGGGCTCGGGTCTCCTCTCAGGAGAGGGTTAAGGCCATACGTCCCCACGCTGGCCAAGTGCGGGTTGGGGACTGGCAAGAATACGTTGTGGCTACGTAAATCTTGCCGTTGGATGTTTTTAAGCCGCCCGAAGGCCTCCAACTAAGCTTCACGACTGTTATCGTATGATAACAACCGGGACCGACTGCTTAACGTGACCCGGAGGACCCGGAATCACGGAGACGCTCATGGTAACATGCCACCAGCGGTCACCCATCCAGGTACTGACCGCGCCATCGTTGCTTACCCTCGATGATTGTTTCTAATCACCGAGTGCAACTGGGCTATGAGCGCCTCTTTCACAAAATTCAAAATAGATGGTTGTGGTGGCAAAAAAGTTTATTAAAAATATGTGAAGTATTAAAAAATAATGACTTGCAGTTTTTCCTTCATCTACCTTTCTTGCTTGTCAACATTCTTCACGATTCTAGATCAAAACAAAGTGCCAGCCAAGTATATAAAATTATTAAATATATGGCTTATCTACAGCCAATGTGTATATCTTGCAACTGTTTTGACTCTTTACAGCCAAAGAGTGTGTTTTGTAGTTTTGACGTAGTTAGAGAGAACAATAAATAGTAGATATAAAATATTAGGATTACAAGTTTTGAACAATTAATTAGTAATGTTTTGTTCATAATGGTAGTGTGGAGATATTCTAATTTATAATAACAAGGATTTACGTGTCTCGCTGTTACGCACAAGATGGTACTCAAATCTCATCAACTAATAATTAAGTGTAATTGAGTAATAATGTGTACAACATATTACTCGTGTAATAAATATATAGACACACATTTTCACTTGAGAAACACGTTTGCCTCGGGGTAATCATTGCGAGCGGAGTTAACGAACTCTGAATACAAATCGAATGTAGGTGACGGTTATAGTACCTACATACATATATGGAGGGGCACACGTAAGGCTTCCGCAAACTGTCTTATTGAACCGTGACTGTCTCATATATTCCTCCTAGTGTTTATGGATATTCGATAAGGTTGTTCGATTTACGGTGATAATAAAATGTATACAAACTTACGTTTGAATACATTTTATTATAACCATAAATCCATTATCTCACGAGGTGATTTCTGATACTGTTCTTTTTAAAGAGGAGAAAGTTGTATAGAATATATTCAGATTTATTGAACATTAGCTTTTGCCTATGTTACTAGCCAATAAATAGTTTACCACTTGTGAAAGAAGTTTAAAAATCGGTTCACTAATGTGGCCGTGAAAGCGTAACAAATTAACGAAAAACACGCATTTGCAATTATAGTATTCATTAGAATTACTTTACTTTTTGTATATTGTATTTTGTGTTATAAATAAAAATAAATAAATAAATATTTCGGACATCTAACACACAACGCCATCTAATCCCAAACTAAGCGGAGCTTGTATTATGGGTTCTAGACAACTGATATGAATACATAAATACTTTTTTTGTAAATACATACATATTATACATAGAAAACATCCAAACTCCGAAACAAATATTTGTAGATCATACAAACATTTGGTCCGACCCAGGATTCGAACCCGAAACCTCATGGACAGCAGTCGCGTACGCTACCACTGCGCCACCGAGGCAGTTAAATATGGAAAATATATTATATTATATATAATATATTATAATATATTTATATATTGTATTATTTTATATTATATTACTATAAATAAATAGGTAAGTATTCATTATTATTATTTTCCTATTTTATTTTTATCAATATTTTTATTCGGTTCGATCCCGGGTCAGATCAAATGTTTGTATGATCTGCAAATATTTGTTTCGGAGTTTGGGTGTTTCCTATGTGTGATATGTATGTATTCACAGAAAAAAGTAAATATGTATTATATCAGTTGCCTAATACCCATAATCTTAAGTTAGTTTGGGATTAGATGGAGTTGCGTGTTAGATGCCTGGAATATTTATTGCTTTATTATTATTTATTACAGTCCGAATTAGTCGGAATATGCTTTAAAGTGCGATGATATGATATTATAAATATGTAAGTATAGAAAGTACGCTATACGCTATCACGGTTCGGCTCCACATCGTCTATCTCTGTGCCTCACGTTTACTCGCATTTAATGATACAATGATGTGTCACGCAAGAGTGGTGATATTGTTGCTACAATCTTACTACTTAAATTTTTTTAATCATATTTACGTATTTACGACGGTAAACTATTACATGTGCATCGTTTATAAGTAGCATGATACGCACCTGGCTAATTTATATGTGTACATCGGACATCGCAGTAATCACTTTTTGAGTTTACTTAAAACCTATGACACTCACAAATAATGTGGCTTTCTAATGGAAAAAGAATTTTCAAAATCGGTTCAACAACAACAACAACAACCCATAATGTCCCACTGCTGGGCTCGGGTCTCCTCTCAGGAGAGGGTTAAGGCCATACGTCCCCACGCTGGCTAAGTGCGGGTTGGGGACTGGCAAGACAACGTTGTGGCTACGTAATCTTACCGTTGGATGTTTTTTAGCTGCCCGAAGGCCTCCAACTAAGCTTCACGACTGTTATCCTATGATAACAACCGGGAGCGACTGCTTAACGTGACCTCCGAATCACGGAGACGCTCATGGTAACATGCCACCAGCGGTCACCCATCCAGGTACTGATCGCGCCATCGTTGCTTACCCTCGATGATGAGTGCAACTGGGCTATGAGCGCATCGGTTCAGTCGTTCCATAAATTTCCACCCACAACCCCAAAACTTTATCTACCTATTTGTAATGTTAGTTTAGATTAGTAAAGTGATTAAGTTCTTAAAAAGTTAACGTACATTTTTGCGTTTATAATTTTCCTGATATAAGGAATATTTTATGATAGCAACATTTTTGTACAGTTCCAAAATTATACCAGACCGAGTGCCGCTAAAACTTAAAAAACTACAACTGAAATGTGTTAAAATAAAAATCATCTATTTTTTTGATTAATGATTTGCGTTTGGCGCACGTTGTTTTCTTAAAATGTATTAAGTAAATTATTTCCTCTGAACGAATGAAATACTTTGAAAAGTAACTGCGCCAGGCCCCACTGGAAATGCCGTTCAGTAGCAATTAAAACTTTCTTACTGATCAAACTTTTACAGGCAGATCTTCAAGAGGACAAGTTGTCCATGAAAGTCCGAAGAAGCATAAATGTGGTACCTAACACTAAAATAACTCTACATATATTATGGTTCCACGCGAAGGTGTATGTGTAACGAACATCGTACGTTTGGATTCCATTTTATTTACTCTCGCAATATTCTGTTGTTTTGCGTCTACAGTAAATCATGGCCATATAGAGTTTTTATGTCAGCGTATATGATCATTTGAATTAAGAACTATAATGTATAGAGCGTTAGCGTAAACTGCATAAAGGAAAGTATTATAGTTGGAATGAGGTTAAACCATAACACAGATAAACATAATTAAAATTACCAATACTGATTATCGTCTGGTTAAGGAATTACAGAAATCTGATTCTCAAAGGTGTCTTAACATAGGATTGATGAACGTAATAACGTATTCATCCACAAACATAGAAACTTCATTTGTATATGGCATAGCTTCAGTGAAATCGGTGCAGCGATTTGGCCGGGAAAGCGTGGCAGACAGACAGACAGAGTTACTTTCGCATTTATAATAAGCGTGGATAAGTAAGCACGACTGAATTTTTGCTTATGTTGTTTGCCATAAATAAACCTGTTTACACATTAGTATAATTAATTTATTTTTATTGTTTTCATGATAAAAAAATGCGTTGTGAATTTCATATTGAATCCGTACTAAAGCTTTTATGTAGATAAATTAATACTTTATGCATATGCTGTAACAACACTAGGCAGTATTGATTTATCAGTAAGTGAGACCCGTATGCAATTTAGTGATTGAACTGATGTAAATATGTACAGTAGAACTCATTATATAAGGTTATATAATTATTATCGTATATATTGTTAGTTCAGAGCCGATAAGAAGTGAATTTAATTCATATGAAATTTTGAAAGAATGATACGAATGTTAACAATATTATTGGAAGTTCTAGGTCGTTATAACTAAAAAGTAAGTAAAGTATGAGGAGTTTATTGATACAAGAGTATAAATAACATAGGCACATGATCAAGGCAAACAATGTATGAACACTAAAGTAGGAATAAGAAACGTTAAACAAACTTGTAATACTTTGATAACTACATTAGTTAGTGATAAGATTGTTATGTTCAAAAATGTGTCTTGATTGACTGTGAATAAGAAACATTATTTAAGGTTAAGGTGTAAGGTATCCAAGTATATATCCGACTGCTTCCGTGGCGTAGTTAAAGAGTATGCAACTGCTGTGCTTGAGGTCTCGGGTTCGATTCCCGGTTCGGACCGAATGTTTGTATTATATGCCAATATTTCTTTTGGAGTTTGGGTGTTTTCTATGAATAATATGCGTGTATTTACAAATAAAAGTAAATTTGTATTTATATCAGATGTCTAGTACCCGCTATGCTCAGCTTAGTTAGGGAATAGATGGGGTTGTGTTTTAGATGTCCGAAATATTTATTATATTTATTTATTATGTAGTGAGGTATCTTGCCTTTATGCCAGGTAATATTCATTCATATTTATGACAGGTGTTCAGTTGAAAGCGTGACATCTCAGCCAACAAATTCAAAATATGATTATATAAAGGAAATTCTACGTGAGAATTCCGCCTCCTTTTCCGTTCTATATAATAAATCTCAGAAGATTTGGCTTGATCCTGTGAAACTTACAATATTGTTCTTCTCATCACATATGCATTGAAATTAGAACGAGTTTTTGTAACGTATGATATATTTTAGAAGAAAACAATGAATGGATTCATGAATTAACTGTAATGTGTAATATTTTGTTCATAATAAGTCGACTCTCGTTATTAAACGTTTAAATATAATAAGTAACTTGAGACACTTTGTTCTGAAATCAGCTATCATGAAACAAAGCTCGTTTCACTCTAGCAAAGCGATTTAATTTCCTGTGAAATTGGATTGTCATGTTTTAATGAATTACTGCAACAATAAAGTTCTTTAGGCTAACAGGATCCATTTGTTTTTTGTAAAACTAGAGTATTCTATTATGTAAAATAGTAACGTGTAAATCTACACATATATAATCACTTTCTGGCTTAAATCAGATTATGTGCATAATTCCTTTAGTAAAATTTCAATAAAATCTTGAGAGATCACTGCGAACATTTTAAGCTTCATTATTGAGAGGTGGTATAGTTATAAGCAACACAGTAGCAACCTAAAGTACACTTTTACTAAACTTTAAGAGTCAATTTAGCATCGCATCTTAGACAAAAAAGCTTAATCTTTTATTTCAAAGTGATTCATGTTAATCGTCCAGTCACTAAATTAATTAAAGTGGGGAAGAAATATGTCCGAGGATTGCACATCATTCAAGCGAGTAGACGGGCTTCCCCTCAAATCTGTGTAAGCCCGACGTCGCAAGACGCGGCATCCACTGACAGATCACTTGTCAGTGTCTTGTGCGGTTGTAATAACAATCCCATCTTTTATGCAGCTGTTCTTCCGGTGCGTCTTTTTCTCTCCACCACACCAACGATACCATTAAATAGAATAAAAATTTGAGCCATCTGCAGAAAATCCATCGTCAGATATTTAATTCAATAGCCGTTAACAGACCATTATACAGAAAAAAAAGATGTTACCGGCAGGGAACCAAAGTTAAACTTATTGTACTGGATGTCTAGGCGCTTAGGCGCCCATAGCCCAGTTGCACGCGGTGATTAGAAACAATCACCGAGGGCAAGCAACGACGGCGCGGTCAGTACCTGGATGGGTGACCGCTGTTGGCATGTTACCATGAGCGTCTCCGTGATTCGGAGGTCACGTTAAGCAGTCGGTCCCGGTTGTTGTCATACGATAACAGTCGTGAAGCTTAGTTGGAGGCCTTTGGACGGCTTAAGAATATCCAAAGGCAAGATTTACGTAGCCACAACGTATTCTTGCCAGTCCCCAACCCGCACCTGAGAGGAGACCCGAGCCCAGCAGTGGGACATTATGGGTTGTTGATTGATTGATTGATTGGATGCCTAATATATTACAGTAATCTAAACACAATACTAAATGCGTTTATTAACAACTCAAAAACGAAAATCTAAACATCTCGTATTGTTGTTTTAAATTGTATTATTCACTCGTAGGTAAATAGCACTATCAATCAATAGTTATTACGGTTTGTTAATAATATAATTTGTAGACACAGTCACCGAGGCAAGATGGATTCTGCTATCGGTTGAGCTCATGCAGTTTCTAGGCTGTTAATTAAGCAGTCTGCATACAATTTGCATCTAGGCGGATTGGAGTCGTGAACTTCTGATTATTTGAATAAGATTTCGCAAAGCAATATTAGGGAAATTATTCGTGCCACGGAGCAGGTTCTGTAGTGCCTAAGTACTTCGCCACTGGATAAGGACTTAGACTTAACAAAGGCGTTAAGTGCAGTATTATCGCAATTGTATCAGTATTTTTTGTATGGAATGATAGTAAGTTTGAGAGAAATCTATTACAAGTATGTTTTTTTCCAATTTAATAACCCTTTATGTTTTACGTAAAATATTTTTAAAGTATAATTATTTATATATTCATTTATATAGTAACCTATATATTTTAAAATACTTAAGTATACGAGGCTTACAAGTATAAAATACACAAGCTCATAAACTTCTAAAAGTTTTGTGGTATCGGTTGGAGTTTAATAGAATACACTCGCGGTCCAGAATGAGCAACAAAGATTTGAAGAACGGCAAAATAAGTTTACTTACATTAATTAATAATACACTGGCTTTTGCTCGCAACTCCACCAGCGTGTATGACGATTATCGCAGTTAAGAGTAGCTTGTGTCCTTCCACAAGAATCAAAGTATCTTCATGACAAATTGTATTGAAATTAGTGCAGCGGTTTGGTCGTGAAATGGTAACAGACAAATAGACATACATTACATATGGAATGAATTTATATTTTTATTTATTTTTCTTATTGTTTTGCTGTACCAATATTTTTTAGATTTATATAATGAATGTCTGAGCAAGTGTTTAATCCAAGTATATATGTTATATAGAGGCAACGGTAATAGTATATCGCATTTCAAAGCTAATTTTATAAAGGCCTAAATTCCTTAGATTTCGAAAAATCATTAATAAGAAATTATCTTTAACCCTTTTTATTTGTTAACAGTCTTCCACAATCATGGCACAAACTCAGTTAGAATAAATTTACCTGACACCAGAGTCAAAAATAAATGTCAGTATTCCCTAAAACTAATAAACTTAAAGTGAAAATTAGTCACCTATACAGTTATCCCTACATCACGATTTATTAAAAATTTAAACATTTTTCGAAGTATAACGGAAAACAGGAATATGAATTATTATTCTCGCAACTGTATGTACATGATTAATGCTCCGATTCAGTTCGTTTCTGTTTGTGCATGAACAACTTCTCAATCCAGCGGTTTTCATTAAGCTGCAATGCTGAACAAAGGTCAATTCAATTAGAAAGTTAACAATATAAATTATTAAGTGAAATCCTGGTCATTTCGTATTATACACATAAACATAACAGCAATAGTTTAGGAATAATAAGATTTTTAACATTTTTATTGACATAGGTATTTTACAAAAACACAGTTTCGAACCATTTATGATGTTGCTAGTTCCTGCCTTATTATCATACTCACTTAAACTCTTAGCGCACAATTTGTGCTTGTGGTTAATCAATTCAATATGTATGTGTGGATATGGTTACGAAATTCTGTCAGACCGAGGAATCGCGCCAAGAACCTACTTTTTAACTTGAAAGGCTTCGCTCATATTGATCTCGATTCGTAAACGTTTCTTAAAGTAGCCTCTTACTATTTCCCCTCTCTCACCCTTTCTAGTGTTCTCTCGGTTTTTGCGCAGTTATTACAACTTATTCTTTCCGATGTCTGGGCTCAGATTTACAAAGCACGAACGTACTAATCTTTTACTGTATACAGACCAATGAAAACCTGTGAACATGCTATATTATTGGAATGTTTAGAATCTATGGGGATATTTAATTGTTTAGGGTATTTGTGTGCTCTAGATACCAAAATGTCCTACTAATAGAAACTATTTTGCTTTTGCCAGAACTTGTCGTTATTATAGACGTAGAAATATTTTTTGTGATAAAATTATTTATAATGGGGGCCATAATACAATTTAATTACTTATATAATATTATTAGCCGTCGATTTTAATTACTATGTAGCAGATACTCTATTATTCCTCTTTGTTTTGCGAGCAAGACCAAGACCTAGCATTACTTAATTGGCAATCTCTGCAATGAAAACTGGGAGTGGTAGTTTGGGCACGACACTATGTCTACTAAGTGAGACCAGAATAATGCTAAGTTTATTAAACATCACAAATTAATAAGTAAGCTGAACGTTAATAAAATATTATTGACTGAGCTTAAATGTAACTTTAACAAAGTAATAGATATGTGCATGTGTGAGTCAAAAGAAAATGAAAAAGCGAGTAAGAAAATCAAAATAAACTCTATAGATCTCGTAATGTCTATGTGTTTAAATCAAATTATGGGCTTTATTTGGTTTTTTAAAATACATATATTGTTTTAGGCTCACTTGATTATTTCGACAACAACGCCAAATACGCCTTGAACAAATTTTATGTCTATAGGCGCTAGTCTATAAGCCAACTATAGAATTAGAAAAATCAAGAACTTCGAAGTTATTATTTCGAAGTAACTATACATCATAAATTGTTAAAGTTTATGGAGTGGCGCCTATAGATACAAAATTTAAGCTTGTATAACAATCGGCTATGTATGTAGCTATTTTCTGTATACTGAATTAAGAAATTGTATAGATTTACTAAGTAAAATTAATGCGAGTGTAATGTTATATCATAACGTTACTTCAGTGTGTGTACACATGCATATCAAAACATTTCTTTATAAAAAGCGTATAACAATGTATGAGAGGAAATACAAATATCGGGGTCACAATCCAAGAGCCACCCAAAACATAATACATATTATCCCGGCCACAATCAAATGCTTATCTTTGTTTTATGAGTGGCTGCCGCTCCAATGTTTCATGTGAGCTCTCGTCTCGTCATTTTGCTTAGGTTGACATTTTGAGTGCCTCTGACCACCCTCTTAGATATAGGTCGTCATAAATATAATCTTACTTAGGGTGACATTGTGTGTTCTTTTTTTCACTTAATATTTTTCCTGGTAAAGGTCCCCAGCGGCGATTACATAAACAGGATTCAACCGCGACCTTAATGCGCCTAATAAAGTTTTACGAGAGACCCTTGGCAAAAACGTGAACGTTTCAAGGCGACAATGCTTTTATCTTTTCTGTTTTACTGATTGTTTTGTTCTTTACAATTAGGATTAGACTTTGTATATAATACTTGACATAATGTAGACTTTGAAATTTTCTTCTTGTGATATTCTAAAAAATAAACGCGAAACCTTTGAACTTTTTAATATTAGATGGTCTGGAATGTGTATGAAAGTTCGTAAAAAATAACGATTCTTTTGATCAAAATCATCGTTCTATATTCTAGTACATGTACATAAACGTTATATTCTTAAAAAAGAAAAATAATATGACACCCTGTTTTATAAGTGGAATATAAAAAAATGTAGTGGTGGTACTTATTACCAAGAAATGGTAACATTTTGACATCTGGTAGTGAGCGTGTAAACATTCAAGTATTCAATTGAATCGGTTGACTGTCATTAGAGGACTATTTGTAGGGAGACAGTGGGGAGGGAAAGGAACTCCGGTAAACACGCTGTAAAATAACACTAGTATAACTTTACACTAGTTATCCCCTGAGGCCATGGTAACATTCCGGTTGAGAAAATACGCACTAGGGCGCATATGACATGGCTATTGCATCATCACAACAAGGTCAACAGATATCAAATGAAAATAATTTGCAAAACATAGAAGAAAATGGTTCTTAACTGTTTTGTTCTGCTTTTATTCATGTTAAAAAAGACAAAAAATAAAAAAAGGCGAGAAATTTACCATAACATCAACGGTGTTTGCTTATTTCTACATAAGGTAAACAAATTATGCAACTTGAAAACAGTAAATAACGAAGACATTCTGGAAACTTTCAGAACATTTTACTATATCAGTAAATTTTATTTGCTACGAAATATTGCTTCGAATTACAGGAAAGTCGGTACTTCAAAAATTGTTGAAATATTTGCGCGCTTCGCGACTGTAATTACCTGAGATACTTCTTCGATGCTCTTTCCTGCGAATCGTTTAACATTCCTGAACGTCGAGGTTCATTTGGGAATCACTTCTTAGCCTCAGTACCACTCTGACATTGATGTATAGCCTATTTCGACCTACGGAGTTAATGTTACCGATTCACTTATTATAACTTCTGCTTTATATTCTGAAGCAAAGCCTGTATATTGTATGAATAAATAAAAAGAGCAAAAATTTCGGTATTCGTACATCTAGTTTTCAAGAATTATAAAACTAGTTTTAGCTTTGTCTGCAAAGTGTTGGCTCTGTTCTAAAAATATTATTTATTCATATAGTGAATAAATAATATTTTTAGTTAAAACTTTAAGTTCAAAATTTTTTACACATTTTACTATTAAATTCACTTGCAAAAGTTAATCTTTGATGATACCATAAGGCGAAACCAGTCAGGTGTAAACATAAATAAATAAAATAGTGGAATTAGTACCAGTGAATTTAATTTTTGAATGTTTTGCAACAAGTTCCAATAAGTGCTGACAATTGAGAGTGTAATTTGTCTTGTTCAAAGTATATCTCGAAATTTAAAAAAAATATTTTTCCTTATTTGTATCCTTACTAACGATAAAATTAAATAAAAGCCGTCTAAGGGCAGCACATAAAATAAGGAGCTCTATTATATAGATTTTTGACATAATAAATTAAAAAAATTATATAGTGGTGCACATAGTTTATCAATATAACTTGAACTGCAATTATAACAAAACTTTTAGTACAACCGATGATAGATCAATATACATACTCGTAAGCATATACTAGAACCTCATCCTGTAGCTTTAAACTTGTTTTTTCAAAAATGAACGTTAATCATAACATTTCAAGTTATAATTTCAACTGTTCAAGTAATTTATTTGAATGGAACTATAAGAACACACTTCACAAACAAATAGGAATTTGTTTTAAATAAGATTTCTTTTATACTCCCTACTCTTTAGTTCTATTGCATAGTACAATACTATTTTTAGTTTCGAGACAGGACAGTATTTATAACAAAGAATATTATTTTGTATTTTTAACGAAAAAGAAGTAAAAAAATGTATAATTATTCAATATTTATGGCAAGCAATAAAACAAACAACAAAAATTGAAAATTAAATCGCACAGGAGGGACTGGAGCATAAAATGGCGATAAAATTAAAGTTTTCTTTTTTCCTTTGTTTTGAAGTCAAATAAAATGCTCAATGAATAAAATTCACAGGACAGAGTTACAAACAAGTCAATAAATTATATTTATTTCCATTATTAACAAATATATATAGAAAAACATATCGTATTCATTCTGTAATCTATGTTAGAGTCGTTTATTTGTTTATTATGAGATTTGTGCAGTAGTCTGTATTATAACAACAAATACACATCCATATATAATAATTTGGTATTTTCATATCTTGGTTTATTTCAATATCGTACTTTTTTGGTTTGAAATATGTGTTGAACAATACTTAAATTAAATTTAAGTTGAAAACCTTTGCCAATTATGCCAATTCAATTTGTTAAGACGAAGCATCACTAAGCCGCCATGGTGTGGGTTACCATGCTGCATTGTTGCATTGTCTGCTTTCCCATTGAGTTTAGTGACCACCACTCTTGGATTCCGCTTTTGCTATCCATCGGGCAGAAGTAGAACCATTTTTTTTAGATTACTTTGACGGCGTTCAGTTTCGGTCACTTTCAGTCCATTTGGTCTTGAAGAAGCTTATTGAGTTAGCTGATTGAGGCTTTATTATAGTCGAGCCTTTTCTATGTAGTCATGTTCTTCCTATAGAGATTTATTTAACCCATGGATTCCTAGGATATTTTATTTCAGTTTTATCTATCGCAGTCCATTGCTTAAGTCTCTCCAGTTGCACGCCACTTGGTTCGATCCTCGGCTTCTTGCATCCAGCTAAGTAATAGATATAATTTTAAAATAATAATATAAAAGGCCGACCCCAAATAATCTTGGGAACAAAAAGGTTAGGAAAAAGAATATGAAAGGTATTATGCCGAAGAAGGAAAATTTTGAAATTTACTTGAGTCATTATTTTATTCAACATGTGAGCGTACTAAGTAGTAAAACTAGAAAAAATATGTTTCTATGAAGGGAATACACCTTAAAATTAGTTTGTACTTTCATTAGTTTTTTACGTATAAGAGTAACAAACATCCCTAGATCCTATCTAACTTTCGCATTTATAATACTATGTGGAAAGAACTATAATAATGACTATTTAGGGAGAGAATAAGAACATCAGCTTTTGTACAGCATAAAGCTAGACAAAGGCCTCTACTTATCAAGATTTGATAAGAAAAAGAACTCATTCAACAAGTTGATAAAGTTGAAATGATTTAAAAACGATTGTGGATATAAAATAAAATACTGTCAACAGAGTCTAAACAAGTCAAACATAAGTCTCAACAGTCTAAACAATGTCTAAATCCTAATCTGTCTATCTTATAATTCAGAATGAAAGTCTGTTTGTAACGCTTTCACGCGAAAACTAATTAACCGATCAAAATGTTTTTTTTTACATAATATTATATTCAATACATATGTATGTGTGTGTATTAAAGACGAACGAAGCCTCGGACGAAAGCTAGTATTTTATAAACGTTACTTACAATTTACACCTTGTTTACACAATGTACAACAGTGGTAAATAATTTTATTTACTTAAGTGATTTATGCAAATTCTTGTTTCTAAATGATTATGGCCCGGAGTCTGAAATTAATGCAATAAATCAATGTCAGGACATGTTTACGAGCTAACAGAGTTAATTCTAGGCAGACATGACGTTTATATTCGTGAATAATTGTTGACTGCTTGTACCGTGATGTCATCTAATGCAATCAGATTGGTGTAATCGTCATAATTGTGTTTATGTGCGGTACTTAGGGTATATCGCTTATACATGCTTGCCTGAAGCGGGGTCCGCTGCCCGTTCAGTGGAAAGCTGGTCGCCTGGTTATGCTCAGGAAGGCGGGGTACCCTACGGATTTACCGTCCGCGTACCGGCCCATGGTGCTGCTGGTCGAGGCGGAAAGCTATTCGAGCGGATAGTCGAAGCTAACCTCGTCCGCCACTTGTGCGAGGAGGGGCCGGACCTGGCAGAGTGCCAGTTCGGGTTTCGGCATGGGCGCGCCACTATTACGGTAATTTCGCGAGTGAGAAACCTGGCAAAGGAAGCGGTGTCCCGGGGCAGGGTAATGTTGGCGGTGTCCTTGTACATCTCCAACGCCTTCAACACTCTGCCGTGGAGTTGTACACGGGAGGCACTGTGCTACCAGCGGGTGTCTACCCTACCTCCGCCTCCGGTCTCACAGGTGATGAGCCGCAGATGGCGTCTCAGCCTGTTGATAGCCCTCAACAAGTCGGAGGCCATAGCCTTTCATGGCCTCCGACAGGCACCGCCGCCGGGTTCGCACATAGTGGTTGGGGGCTACGTATCGCTGTCGAGTGCACTCTAAAATATTTGGGACTGGTGCTCGACAGCCTGTGGGCCCTCACTTCCGGCGGATAGCACCCAAGTATTTGGGCGCGGTTAGGGCGCCGTGAACGCTGCTTCCCAACGGGTTGGGTGCGAACGCCGACTGCAGGTGGTTGTACGAGTTGATCATGCGGTCAATGGCCTTATACGGGGCCTCAATTGAGGTGGCCGACCTAACGGCTGGTTCAATCACCATTCTACAGAAGCCGCAGAGGGTGATGGCCATCAGAGTTGTTAGGGGTTATCGCACGATCTCCTACGAGGCGGCTAGCGGGCTGGCCGGATCTCCGCCCTGGGACCTAGAGGCAAAAGTCCTCGGCAAACGTTACATTGGTGGCGTGAAGACGCGCGGGTCCATAGCGAGGGACTGACGCAGTGAGTTATTGAGCTGCGTCAGTCATAGTTACGCGAGGTCCTGGTGGCGGAATGGCAGGACAGGCTTTCAAACCCTTCCGCCGGCCTCGTCACCATCGAGGCCATCCGGCCAGTGCTCGACCTGTGGCTCGGGAGAAGGCACGGCTCTCTCTCGCTCCGTGTGACACAGGTCCTCTCGGAGCATGGCTGCTTCGGTAGGTTCCTGTATCGCATAGGCAGGAAACCGGACACTCGATGTCACCACTGCGTCGACTGTCGGGAGGACACGGCGCGGCATACGCTGGCAGAGTGTGCCGCTTGGGAGGGGGCGCGCCGTACTCTCATCTCTGTGGTAGGCAGTGACCTCTCGCTGCCGGCCGTAGTGTTCTATGGCCGACACGAGGGGTCCTGGGACGCGGTGGTGTCCTTCTGCGGAATCACCCGAGGTGGCAGTGCGTAGCGTTTCCGTGCGGCTCTCTTTCTTCTCACAGCAGCGGGCCGGCACCAGTCGGGGATTGCGGATGCCTTTTAAGCTCCGTAATCCCTGACGTAAGTGAGAGACGGAACACGAGGGGGTTTAAGTCAGTAAAAATCTGACAGACCCCTTCACCCTCTCTCCAGGGCGGAGGACATCAAAGAGGAATGCACCCCGTCATTAAAAAAAAATGTCGCTTATACATATAGTTACAGTTGCTCCACTTACATCTCAAGGTGGAAAATATTTGCTTATAAATGTGAGGTTCGTTTTTATGTTCACAGTTCGTGTCGTGGCACAGCTGTAACGAGTCATCACGTTTTTTTGCACATTTTATATATCACTGTGGATCGTGACAACGTAGTGATTTCACATACGAACTATTCAGTTCTCTAAAACATTCCCTAATGATACTTTATTCGGCATGTTTCAGAAAATGGAATGCGAAATATTTGAACTTACTGTTTTTTGTTATTTTATAGTTTCTCTTTATAAAACTTGGATAGGTTTTTTATCCAATATTAGCACATTGTTTTTCTGTTAAGCATGGTCATTTATTTCAGAATCTGGGTATAATTTATGTAGTGCGTGTGTATTTAGCAAAATAAGTATGTTTATCAGTTAACACAGCACAGATTAAGCATGGTTAGGAATCAGAATACCGTGTATGAACTGTGCGATCACGCAGCACGCAATACATTACCTATGGATATGTTGATAAAAATCTTATTTAATGAAGTTCGTGAAATCATAATGAAAAAATTACAATCAGGGTTCACTTCATAGATGTATACATACGAGTATAAGTAACTGTGATATTCTACTGAAATCTGATACGTAGTTAGGGACAGTTTCAACTAATAAGAGCAACTAATAATTTCCTAATTTAATGCATTAACATTAGAAAGTAATGAAAAATTTTAGAGCGATTTTAGAGTAAATTTTTATTTTGAGTAAAACTGTGTTATTTACCTAATAAACACCGGAGATTCAATGACGCAGAAACATATCAATAGGCTGCCATAGTGTCACCATGCTGCGTTGGTGCATTTTCTGCATTTACTATGAGCGTGGTGGCCTCTACTCTTGGATTCTGCCCATGCATTTCGTCAAGGATAGAAGTTACATTGACAGGCTAATATTAACAAAAACACTACCTAATAAAACCTAATTACTTTCAACGCAATACGCGTTGGATATAATGGATATAATAATGGATTTGTCATCGAAAAGATTCTGTCGAGAAAACAACACCAAGTTTTACGATTGCCAGAAAGATTTGTAGTCTATTAGGTTTAGAAAGATTTTTTGATCATTATAGGATTAGTCCCTATAAGTAACTAAAACATAATACTTCCTATCAGTATACTTTATACTGATACACTGTACTATCATATCGATATCGAATAAAATAAAAATTACGATTCCATAATTCAGCACGTCTAAAACACGTAAGGATTAAATGTACCTGGCAAGACCAAATCAAGTGGTGTGTAATTGCACAGGCCCATTCCAGCCGGGGAATGCGATAGACTGATGATGATGATCAATAACATCCCCGTCTTAGGCAAATAACAATAATTTGTTTTAAAAGCGTTTTACAGGAAACATATAAATGTCTTTATACACTAAGACATTTTATAGTGAGGTAATTGGACACACCCACCGAACTAAGCAGGTGAAAGTTTGGCAGGTGAAAAAGAGTATAAATCGAAGTCATGACTGTTTCCAATGGTGGTTTTAGCATTTGGAATACATACCCTAAAGGAACAATACAATTTTCTAATTATTTCTTTTATTTATATTAAAATAAAGTAAATAATAAAGTTTTAAAGAGTTACAATTTACGAATAAAGAGTGATAACGTGGGAGAGCCACGCTTCGACATGAATGGGTCGGCTCGATCGGAGTGATACCACGGCCTCACAGAAAGCCGGTGTGAAACAACGCTTGCGCTGTGTTTCATCAAGTGACTGAGGATACCGGAGGCCTATAACTTCAACACCTCCTGCGTTCCCCTCCCCATCCCCAAAGGCCAGCAACGCACTTGTGACCCCTCCTATGACTGCCTACCACCAGGCGATACGTCTGCTCGTTTGCCCCTTGTAATATAAAAAAACTGCTCCTATTCGTCCCTTGAATATCGTAAGAGGCAACCATCATCATCAGTCTATCGCAGTCTACTGCTGGACATGGGCCTCACCCATTTCACGCCACTTGGTTCAATTTTCGGCTTTTTGCATCCAGTTCCTGCCAGCCGTTTTGCTCAGATCATCACTCCACCTGGCCTGTGGACGTCCCACACTACGTTTACCCAAACGCGGTCTCCACTAGGGAACTCGTTTACCCTAACGGTAATCAGTTCTGCGGCTAATATCAGTCCACTGCTAATTCAGCTTACTAATCCTTTGCTTTCTGCCGGACCACCTCAAGGGGCAACCGAAAGAGAAAATTATACTGGATGAAATCACAGTTAAGAGAAGAAAAACTTGATACAAACCGTATACCAATCCGTCTGGTGTCTGGTTAGGAATGTATCATCTCAGCCGAAAAACTTCCACTACTGAACACATAGGCCTATAAGGACATGACTTTCCACAACAAACAGTCCTTTGCCAGCGTTATATAGTAGGTCAAACCTTTCCTCTATTGAGAGGCCTATGTCCAGTTATCTAATGATGTAGTTACTAAAAGCTGTAAAAGTGATAGGAAATATAAAATCAAAAATACCCTACATCTGAATTGCGAACCTTCTCTTTTTACGTCACTCGTTTAAAAAGCTTTAGCTATTGATGTTGGTTGTTATGGACGTGTCGTAAAATACGATTAAGGGATAACATCAAAGATTGGTTAGCAGTTTCATTTCCTTGCTGTCCCTCTTCTCCTTTTTATCTAATTAAGAAAAAGTACTACGTGCAAAATATTTGTAAACGAGAAAATATCACCAATATTTAGAAGATAGTTTGAATTTGTATTACTTTAATGTATAGCTTTTATGTGATTTTACAAGAAAAAAAGTAAAAAACTCAAACCCGGCTATGAAAAAGTTTTGATAAAATTTATACAGCTTATGTCACCTGGGTTATTATTGCCAATATATTCACATCTCATTCTTACTAAAATCATTTCGTAAAACATACATAGACTGCCAAAAATACTACCCTTCCTTACTAAAATACCGATTATATATATGTTTCATAAATCATACATATTATTAACTGTGTAAAAGGTTCTAATAGCATTATTTAGTTTCATTTGTTACGTCATCTAGATAAAGAAAAAATAATCACCTAAAAAAGTGTTGATAAATTTTTAGGGTGCCGTGCCCAAAGGGTAAAACGAGACCCTATTTCTAAGACTCTAGCATCTGTCTGTCCGTCTGTCACTCAGTCCGTACGTCTGTCTACAGACCAGGCTATAGCTCACGAACCGCGATAGCTAGATAGTTGAATTTTTTACAGATGTTGCATTTCTTTTGCTCCTTTAACAAAAAAATAATAAAAACAAATAAAATAACTTTAGTTATTTATGCAACTGTCGTATAATAATGGGTTTTAAAACACGAGGCGAAGCCGAGTGTGATATCAGTATCACATGAGTGTTTAGTACCTAATTATGTACAGTTCCATACAAGATTTTATCTACTCCCATGATATGAATCCAATACTAACATCGAACAAATGGCGGGATACGACGTGACTTCGAATAACAGTTCTTGTTTTAAATACGGCGCTGTGGTAGTGATAGGCGTTTGTCTGACAATGTTCTTTTTTTGAAAAAGGAGTAGCATTATGAAATTTTGTACAACATTATACGTTTATAACACTCGTTTGGATGATG
Organism: Hyphantria cunea; assembly: GCA_003709505.1. NCBI lineage: Eukaryota > Metazoa > Arthropoda > Insecta > Lepidoptera > Erebidae > Hyphantria > Hyphantria cunea. Next base: position 139,238 of record PKRV01000945.1, on the reverse strand, counting down.
TTATGGTTACTATGACACAGAATATTTTAATATTGGCAATAAGCTGTTTCAGAAACTTTCATAGAGAATTTATAGCATGGCTGTAGATAAAAATATTTAAGGGGCTCCCATACAATAAGCGTGATTTTTCTATCGTTATTTGTACGATTTCTTGCTTGAAATGGTGCCGAAACCTTCGTGCGCGAGTGCGACACGCACCTGACTGATTTATCCAAATTTTTGTTACGGCACAAGGAAGGTTCTCATGGAGAATAAAAAACATAAAAATTGCGAGGAACATGGTTAAAACAACATTCATATAATTTTTCTATTGGACTGCGACAGGCTAACAACTTTTGACAGAACGAAGTCAGCAGCTAGTTTCAAATAATTTGAAGTGAAAATGTTATTGTTTTACTAAGATTTTCTTTTAGCGTTTAAGTGAAATTTTACACTTTCCACACATTTCTTTTTGATATTCAATGGTTTCAATTTTCAACAGTTTTATTTTCTAAGTGTTCTTGCTTGACTTCATCATCATCATCATCATCATCAGCCTATCGCAGTCCACTGTTGGACATAGGCCTCTCCAATTTCACGCCACTTAGTTCGATCTATGGCTTCTCGCATCCAGCTCCTGCCAGCCGTCTTGCGCAAATCATCGCTCCACCTGGCTTGTGGACGTCCTACACTACGTTTATTTGCTTGACTTATTCTTCTTATTTATTCTTTCAGCTCCCTAGAATGGCGTAAGTTTAAAATTTGTTTTTTTTCGGATGCATGACCTTCGCACCGACCCATGTTACTTTCTTTTCTTCTTCTTCTCCGATCTATCAAATTTGCTGTTACCGATAACAATTGTAACAGATTTTTTAACGATTAAAATTCTTTAAAACGTAAATAGAAAGAAACACACAATTTTAATTAAATTATGACACGTACTTCATTTGACTTGTGTTTATCCTTGATGGATTCATAATATTCGTAACTTTCGTGTTCCCGTTGATGTCTTAGTCCGATTTAATAATCATTTCAAAATAAACCACAATAGCACACTATAAGTGGAGGAAAATGTAGAAGTTTCAATCATTCAAATAAACGGTTATGTTGTATTTATTGTGATATACAGAACGTATCAACCAATAACAAGTAAACAAAAGTTTTTCCTAAACAACGAAGAGATGGCTCCATTAGTATTTACTTAACAATAAAAATGATCTGTGTATTTCTTTTACTCGATTTTATTGCTCCGTAGAATGAGTGTGAATCTTCATTGATCACATTTTGTGTGGTTTACTTTCTCCAGCGGGAGTAGTTTTAATTTTTTGTCCCTCTTTGTTAATTTTCTTTACTACTAATCTTGGACTGAATATAGAATAGAATTTTCGTTGTGATTACCTTGGAGACCAAGTTCTTAGAAATGCTTATTAATGTAAAATTTTCGGCTAGCATCAACAAAGTTTATTAATTTTGCAAAATAAAGTAGCATGAATATATAATCTATTTAAGGATAAAATAAGGTTTTATTCTCATAAACTAGATAAAATTTCTAACCCTCATAATTTGAAAAGTGTTATGAACTTATCATAAAATATATGACAGCAGTCTACAGCCCTTAATTTTGGGCATCTTGCTACCCAGCTAACGGTGACGATAGATATAGTAATCTAATTAACTAATACTAGACTAACAATCTAATTTTATTATATAAGAGCCTGCCAAAGTGACTCTACCCTATCCAAGAGTTGTGATCACCATACTCATTGCGAATGCAGACCATGCAACAGTACAGTTTAGTGACCCACACTATGGCGTCTTATTAAGATGCTTCAGAAAACGAAACACGATAACACTAATCCAGTTATTATGGGTTGGCCTTCACAAGATAACTCGTGCACTATGAACGTATCGTGTGTCTCTTTGATATATATGCGAAACAAACACATTGTGAAGAGGACAAACTCAATAAAATAGAGTGGAAATGGCTATGTCATTTAGCTAACAATCGTTACCGCTTGTCAGGCAAATTGGTCATCTCAATTAGTCCTTAGCAACTAAACGGGTGTCGGTGCCTATTCAGCTGTAATAATTTTGTCGCCTTTCACGACACCCAAGAGATATGTTGGACATATTTTACGTTGGAATAAAGTTAACCTTTAAAAAGCTTTTGATAAAGAACACGTGTTAGCGTATTAAAATTATTAAATATATTTTATGTATAAGTAATAATTAATAATATGTTTTCACTCTTTATCACTCAAATAACATTTCTCATCATTTTATTATAAAATTACTAACGATTGTTACAAATTCTTATTTTTGTAGGTTAACATCGTTAGCTATTCATAATACTGTGCTATAGATTCCACTCTTGTTCTAAGATCCGGCTGCAGAATCTATACGTGCATCGCGTAGATATTCTAACTAAAATTTCTGCATTCATTTTTGAATAGGACAATACATTGGTAAGAGGTTGCCAGTCAAAAAGAGCCCGCAAATATTTTTAATTAAAAGATTGGCAATTAATTTTCCTCAATAAATTCGTTTATGTTGTTGATAACAAAATATCGTTTCTATTACAGCAATTTAGGAAGAAAATTTGAAAAGCCATGGCTGCTGTTGCTTATACGTAACTACTCATCAGCCAGATGTATCTTATCGGCCGAGTTCATTCCTGATGCGATCCTTAGAAAAACGCCGAGCTTAGCCCTCTCCATAGCACCCTAAGTGCCTTTGAACTAGTGGACCAGCTGTGCCGTAAGTGGGTTACGTTTCGGCTCCGTATGTCATGATGGGTAGGACGCACTGATTGAAGACTTTCGTCCTTAGGCACTAAGGGATCGACGATCGGAAAAGACCCGACGCTGTTCCCCAAACGCTGCCCAACCCAGCTGAATTCTGCCGGTGGTGTAATCTCGTCAAAACACTTAAAGGTATATATGTATTTAATTCCTATCGTGGGAATTTTAATTCCTGTTAAAATATTTATAGGTGATTTATTACTTTACGTTAATAATTTGCTTAAAAAATAAGTTCCTTTCATGTAATTAACTCGTAGATACGATAATTAAATTAATTTCGAAATGTTCAAAACCTATGTAAAATATCGTTGTTAAGTAGCGTTATATAATTAATTCTATTACATATCTTCGTTACACATTTAAGTTTGAAAGAGGCATTGGGACGTCTCTTTCTATTTGTAGATACAAACGAGATTTCACTGATATTTAAAGGTACGTTTTAATTAAATTAATAAACGTTGTGCCAAACGCCTCCGTTGTGTATTCAATTAAGTTTTAAACTTAAATACCTAAATTAAATTAATGAAATCTAATTTTACGATGTAAAGGTTGAAACACATTCATCAAATAAGTGTTCAGACATTTCAGAGCATCATAATTAATTCATATTCTGAAATTCATACATCAATTGTAGTACTTTATGATTAATTATAAAAATTCTTGGATATGAGCAACAATCGGTGGCGCAGTGGTAGCGTACGCAACTGCTGTCCATGAGGTCTCAGGTTCGAATCCTGGGTTGGACCAAATGTTTGTATGATCTATAAATATTTGTTTCGTAGTTTGGATGTTTTCTATGTAAAATATGTATGTATTTACAAAAAAAAATATTCATATCCGTCGTCTAGTAACCCATAATACTAGCTGGGTGTTAGATGTCTGAAATATTTATTTATATTTAATTTGGGAAGTCATGTGTGCAAAGTTGTTAGATGTTCGGTTGAGTAAACTAGACAAATAAAGAAACAAACAAACAAACACTCACGTTCACATCCATTCTAATATTATAAATTAGCAAGTAACTCTATATGCCTGTAATGCTTTCACGGCTAAACCTCCGCACCAATATCAGTGAAATTTGACTTAGAAATACATTGATTTTTAAGGAAGAACATAGGTTTTTTTTTGCCGCGATAACCACCACACACAAAAAAAACTAGTTAATAACATTTTGAAAGAGAATAATAAACGTGCGTCTTTGTATAAAGTATTTGTTTGGTGGACGAATATAATTTATTGATTGATAGACATCCATAATTATAAGTACATTAACAACCTCTCGTATTATTCAACCCTAATGAATTCTGAAAAATCACTTATTCGGTATTTACTAAATGCCACAACCATTCTAAATATAAAATCCAATACGTATTTACATCACAATCAAGCTTAAAGTGTCGACTTATAAGTGTTTATAATGCTATAACAGTTGAAATTTTCTAAAATTTGGTTTTTAATCCAAAGTTGCAATAATCGAAGTGAAGTACCAATATAGAAAAAAATAATTTTGAATGAATATAATAACTTTGCGTAAATAATCTAAAAATCACAACAAAATGCTTTATATAAAAATTGGAAAACTTTCTTAAAGAGCCAGAGGTTTAAGAAGGCAGCGTGTTATACTCGAAAAACTTAAAAATTAGGTAAAGCTGAATTATTGCTACAGGTCAAAGCCAGCTAGTACAAAAACTAAGGTAAAGGTCGATTTAACTAATGTTTCTTAATATTTTATGCTGTAGGTATTATAATATTAAGTGTAAAAATCAGTTACTTTTTATCATGTGTCAAAATGATACCTTTGTATGAAAAATATACTAAGAACTAACTGCCTCGGTGGCGCAGTGGTAGCGTATGCGACTGCTGTGCTAGAGGACTCGGGTTCGATTCCTGAGTCGGACCAAATGTTTGTATTATTTGCAAATATTTGTTTCAGAGTTTGGGTGTTTTCTATTTATAATATGTATGTATTTGTAAAAAAAGTATATGTATTAATAGCAGTTGTCTAGTACCCAAGTAAAAGCTCTGCTTAGTTTGGGACGAGATGGCGTTGTGTGTTAAAATGTCCGATAATAACTAACTTGTGACGTCACTGTTTAGACAACTCAATTAGGCTATATATTTCAATGTTTATTTGATTAAAATTTGTAATAGAAATGAAAAGCTGTAATAATAAAATTTGCTGACATGTTTTGTAATATTCGTTTTCATGAAGGAGACATCACTGGAGATATTTATTGACGATACAATCAACTACCCTATTGTTTGTACTCCAATCTAGAATTCTCCCGAATAGTAAGTCCGGAAAAGCTACACAATGGACTAAATAATTTTTACTTTTCCTATCCAGGCTACATTGTTATCATACATTTTTCAAGGATATTTCCTTCTTTATATTTCAGGGTAACAATTTATTCCTGTAAAGTACTTGGCGATTTACGTATTCGATAATTATTTACTTAAATATTGGAAAGATTACCTGCGACAAAGCCGTCGCTGGGTCTAAACCCAAAGTAGGTAATTTATGCATTGTGATACGCATGTTTCTTGAGTAATTATTTAAAATAAAATAAATAGACCAAGATCCCGTGTTGAAAATTGATGGGTCATGTAAATCACCAGGAAACCTTTTTAGAAACATACAGAGACATAAAACAATGACATTCAGCACTATGCCGTCACCTGCAAGCTGTCCAACTGAGTACGTGTGAAGGGGAGGGGGTAGCAACCTGACTTCGGGCTATTCGACCCGAGAAACAGAACTAAAAATAATTAAACTAATTAATTTTGTACTTCACGCATCCAAAATCGACTTAAAACTATTTTCTTTTTCTGTTTTTTAGCATTTATAGTACGTAGTTCGTGATATCAATTTGAACGTGAACTCATGCACTTAAAATTTAAATTACTTGAAGTTCAATGCTTCAAGCATCAGTTGCTCCTGGAGAATCGTACGGCGATTCTATACGTACTTCCTTTATTTGTTCTAAAAAGAGTTAAGTTCTAAAAGCCATGATGTACAATCAATAAATTTATAAAACGGGCAAATGTAATTTTTATATACTTTTAACTACTTTGTTTTGTATTTAAGTTACGTTAATGTTAGGTTTGTTTTGACGTACTATGATACAAACAGATTTGTTAAATATACTGACAACAAAGTAAAACTTCAAAGGAACATTTAAAAAGTGACTCAAAAATATGTTTAGTAAAATGTCTTAATATTACGCTCTGTATATTTCAACAAGGTATCAGTTTTCATCTCCCTTAACATTTTCGTGTTGGCAAAGCTCCTGACATTATTATGGTTCATTAACAATGTAGTGTAGGCCATACCTTAAATGTTACAATCAGGGGAGTACGGCGCGAACCTATTATCGTAGGATAAAACAGTTAGTGGATAATCCCGTTTTCTAGGCGCTCCGTCTAATTCGTTTGTAGAAGTTTACGTAGTGCCGCCCCGAGGCTTCGCAGGGATCAGGTGCTTCTTAAGGCCCAGTCTTGATCCCCCGGAGGCGGTTTCCGTCACGATTACCAGATTCGTTATTGCTCAGAACTTAAACCGATGGCTGAATAATTGTTGATGTTATAAAAACTGAGACCATGTTCAGTGTTCAAACGATTATCTCGTAAATTTTGAAAAAAATGTATTTTTTAAATATTAAATGTTTTCAAGTTCAATTTTTAAATATAAAGTAATAATTTATCCATTAAGGTGGTGATTAAAACGTTGATCGTTAATGTATATTTAACTTTAAATTTTACCAATTGGTTCCCTTTGGACATGTTCCTACTTTATATATAAGCGTGCATGTGTGTTCTTTTTGTTAACCGCATCCAAGAGTCTTATAGATGTGCCCACGCTCGCCCATTTTCGGGAGCAAAAACGTCTGGCGGTGCGCCTTATGTGGGCACTGGGAGCGGTTTTACGTTCCTATTCCCGTTTGGCCGCATCCTTAAGGACACTAATATAATTAGACGAGAGGAATAAGTTTACCTCCTAGTTTTATTCCATATAACATGTATTTATTTGTCATACAACATTGAAGATGGACCGATAGCAAGCAATTACTTCTACCTAAGCTAAAAAATCCCTACATAGTAATGACGGGATTTTTACACTCGAATATAGCTCACCAGCAGAATCATTTCAATACTAATAGTGTTGTCTTATTGCCATCTTCGTCAATTTAACTTGACATGCGATTGAATAAAGAGCTTCACAAATAAAGTTAGATTAAATCCGCATTTCTGTAACGCACATCAAGGAGTAACTGCCTCTTTGCGGATATTAAACCGAGGTAATTAAATATCTCAAGCTGTATTATAATGGATACTTAATGCTAAGTGTCTAAGTGGTAATAATGATAGTAGCAGCCATTTATTTTACAAGGAATAAGATAGAGGTATTTCTGGCTTAAGAATTTATAAAACAAAACTAATCAAATTGAAGAATTCTTAATAAGTCAATTTCAAAAATCATCCATTTATGATAACTATAAGATTATACTTACAACGTGGTAGAGCCACGCTGATCTTAGCCGGCTCGACCGGGGTGATACTACCCTCGTACAGATCAACGTAAAATGACAGCATGCGTGTTGTCGTGTTACATTAGTGAGTGCAAGACCGGAGGCCCAATGATGCAGAAGCATCATGACTAGGCCGCCAGGGTGGTGGTCACCAAGCTGCATTGTTGCATTGTCTGCATTCCCAGTAAGTATCGTAGTTTTGGATTCTGCTTATGCTTTCCATCGGGCAGAGTAGAGTCACTTTGACAGGCTCGTACATAAAAAAATACTATTATAAGCTAGTGGTATAATTTGTTAAGTTTTATAAATAATGTGTCATTTAGTAGTCGACCACCAATAAAAACCAAGCCCAAAGAAAAAGAAAATAATGGTGAAAGAAACATGAACCAATAACACTATTTTTTACTGTAAAGATTTTATGTACAAGATTATACATGTGCAAACATGTTTGAGCATAATGTTCTTTAGAAATTAAACTTTATTTAAAAAAAAATATGTCTCTTACAGCTTTGTATTTAGCCTACCACCACAAATGAGGACTTTTAATTGGTGCTCTATTATATACCTGATTGCAAATGCCACAATGTCAGCTGCGTGTCCTCCATAGCACAAATAAATAAATATTGTATTTTTTATGTATAACATAAAAATTATAGGTAATTTGAAAAGTAAAATCGATTTCGGAAGTACGCTATTATTGATTTTTATTATCGTAATACCTCGATCACAGCACGTTGTTGGTTTCATTGTATAAATTTGCCTATATGTGCGCATTTTTTCTTTTTTTATGATAAATTAGCAAACGAGCAGACGTATCGCCTGATGGTAAGCCAATTCAGAGGCGTCACAAGTGCTTTGCCGGCCTTTTAAGAAGGAGTACGCTCTTTTCTTGAATGTTTGAAGGTCGTATTGGTCCGGGAATATCGGCGGCGGAAGTTCATTCCACAGTTTTGTTGTGCGAGGCTGAAAGCTCCTTGCAAATCACACAGTTGTGGACTGCCAACTATCTAGATGATGGGGATGAAATTTCTGTCGCGAAGGACGATGGCATTTTATACTGTTTATCTAAAAATGCAACTAACTTAAAGTCTCCAGTCTTTTAGTTGTTTTATATAAAGTGCAAAGGTGTTAAAAAATTGAATACCAAGACTCCTTGTTTATCTCGACTATATTTTGTTTAACTTACTTTTGTATAGAATATGTTAACATTTACAATTTTTTATAAAAGACAGTTAAGAATTTCAACCTACGTGTATTGCATACAATTTTTAACCTAGTTATCAAACGGATGGTAATTCAATTCTTTGTATTGTAATGAAATTAAGTTAAGTTTCAAAGACAACGTAAGCATATTTTTGGGAAACAAAGTTAATATTATTAGTCATAAAAAACACAATAGATATTGGGTATGTGTTGTACATGTGGTTGATCTAATGGTGCCAAGGGCTTTGCTAGATGGTATCGATTTAAATTGTACCACATAATGCGTAACTTACACACTAAATAGTTAACATATTATCTTGTGTACAATTCAAACCCATTTTTGTCTCCTTTCATTTTAAATATTTTAATATTATACTCAGGTTATTAACTGTGGGGTACTAAACAAGCAAGATCACTTAACCAAATAAAATTTTGCTTTTCATTACATTTCAGTTCTTCACTGTGGTCAATCTTTTAAGTTGATTTAATATTAGGGCGCTTTATGCCTATTTTTTCATCTGCCAAAAATCTGGTAAAACTTTGGCATTGCGAAATACTTCATCTACAATATATAAAGCCTTACCTTAGCTAGAATGAGGTAAATAGATATCAACCAACAAAACTGTTTAAAATCATAGAAATTTATGTTTCATAATATTTTTTATTCCTTCTGATATTATTAAGGCTATTCGTAACTGCAACATGGTAAAATAATTATAGATCCCCAGTTGAGTTTCAAAATACTATTTTATTTCTCTTACGCTATTTCTATTCAACTTAAGTTAGAGGATGCATGCGAGCATTTTCTCAATTTCAGTTTGCAACAAAATCAGTTTATTTTCCAACTGACAAATTGCATTGAAGTAACAAACTACACTTTTCCTTTGAGAATAACCTAACAAAGTTTTGGAGTGCAAAATAAATAATATAATCTATTCATATGTTTTATGAGACGGTCCTCTGCAGGTGTAGTCCGAAATCATTTGAGAATTAAGTGTTAAAGTAGATTTCCGGTGAACGTAATCGTTTTCCGTTCAGTAATCTACTTGTGCTTGGAGGGCCGCGGTGTTTCAATTGCGGAGGCGGTTTGCCGGACGTCGCAATTCCCTGTATATGTTGAGCCTCGTGTTACACCCTAACAGCCATATGCATGTATACACGTGTAAATATACACTCAAGACTTTTGCTTGCATAAAAATGAAATTGGTCTAGTAATTTCGGCATACCTCTGAAACAGTAATTTTTTTCTTAATGATAAGTAACAATCAAAACATTTGCATTTTTTGAATAGGCTTATTAAATTAATATTCGAAAATCAAGTAATTCATAAGTAACAAGTAATTTATAATCAGCTTATGTCCAGCAGTGGACTGTAATGGGCTGATGATAATACTTTATCATCAGCCCAGCCCATTCAGTAATCAAACAACAAAATATAGAACATATTTGATTTGCCTGCCGTACATATCGACTACTTTTTGGTATATAATTTATGTTCTCAATTGTCGGCACTTAATGGAACTTGTTGCAATACATTCTAGAATTAAACTCACTTGCACTTATTCCATCTTTGATGATGCCATATGGCGAAACCTTACTGTGTAAAAATTAATAAATAAAATAGTGGGCTTAGTGCATGTGTTTTTAATTCTAGAAAATATAATATTTTTGGTACATCTTTAAAAATTAACTTCTCGACTTCTATTTTGTAGAAAATAGTTGTTCGCATATACGGTATTTTCGGCCTTAGACCTATTTGAGATATTTGCACAACAATAACTTCCTCTGTCTCCAAGTTAGTTAGTATCGTAGAATAAGCCACTATGGGGCTAACATATTATTTTATATTAAAAGACTCCAAATAAATAAAGATATAAAATATAAATATACGGTATTTATCCAGTCAATGGGAGAAGTTTACATATCTGTCGCTGCAGTCTATTGAAATAGATTGATGTGAACTTTTGGTTGTAACAAGACAGTGCTGCAAGAGGTTAATAGTAAACTAAGCGCGACGTGACATAATTAAATTTGTATTTTGTAAATTTCAATCGACTTAGATTGAAAATCCATTAAGATCAGATATAACGTATTGAGATGATTTAAGTGTACGCATTTTATGCTTTTAACGCTGTTTAAATAATCGATATAAGATTGAGCCGGTTTGAGAGCTTAAAATGTTATAAAAGGCTTATGAAGTGCGCTTAATTCACTCATAATGAGAGCAACCAAAGAGAGAGTTTTTATTTAAATCTTTGTTAATTACATATTTATTAATCAAATATGTTTATGCCAGCCTCATTGTATCTTATACTAAGTACTGACATATAAAAGGTTTAAAATTCATAAATACAAATTACATAATTTGAACACATTCTCTTTAAATTATGAGCAAATTCGTAAATTTGGCATCCTCACTGTATGGCTTGGGTAGGATGAATTAGAAAGTACCAACATTCAATATAGTATTTTTTAAGCTGGACAGTAATGCTTACTTTTCTTTTCTGTACCAGACACATTCCAGTAACAAATGAACATAAAAACTTGTTATTGTACTACATTGTCATTGACAAAAAAAAACACTACACCTACTTTATATCCGCAGCACGATAAAATAAACTAGAAGAGGATGACCTAGGTGTTAATTCAAAGGCGGAATTAGACAGGGAAGGGGGAAATATAATTTGTGTACGAAGTTTTATGAAATTAACATATAAATTTGATTAGTATTGATGTAGTAGATGTCCTAAATGTAAAAAATAACATAAAACAGTCACGAGGAATGCCTATAGAAGTGAAAACTCAAAACTATGAACAAACAGTTATTTAAGCTCATCTGAAATGAACCTCTTTGCTCTTTAAATAAAATGCGGGATAAAAAGAAGTAAATAGTGACAATTATTACGTATTAATTGAATATACTAAACCCAGCGACATAACAGCGAAAAGCAGTTGACTGTATTTTTCTCGCTCGGGTACACTCGGCGGTCCCGAGTTCACCCGAGCGGTATGACAATTTATGATCTACTCTCCCTCCGTCTTACGAATTTTCGATCAGGTCACGTGTCCTGACGCGAGTATAATATTTTTTATCCATCACAAAAAAGTGCACAACGCCGCTTAAGAAGTTTTCACTTCAACAAATAGTTGTAATCTTTGATTTTTCAAATAACTCATTATCTTGTAACCATCTCTCTAATTTCAGCATTTTTGTCATGGCATTTTGTACAAACTCCACAAGAACCATTTCGCCCGCGGCTTTACGATATTCAAGTTTTGGCAAACTTTGTTTGGTCCTTTGAGAAGTAATTTTGTTATAAAACGGTGTACGTTTCTTATAATAACCCTATTAGTTGTCATTTAATTTTCGCATTTTCTGTCAACTTCACAGACTGTCATTTAGACTGCAAAGTTATGTCTGACTTCACTGAAGGTGTGCAATATGTTGAAACTTGACTTGTTTACAAACCAGAAGATGGTAGTGAAGTTCTTGAGTCTTATTTTAGAATACAAACCTATGAGAGCATCTTAAATCGTAAATTTATTATTTGTTTTACAAGTATTCTGAAGGAAAATCAGTTTATTTTACTACTTTGCATTAAAACTTCGATCTGTAAGACAATAAGTTTTCACTTGGAATTACATTTCATCCTTTATTAATTTTTTCATCAGCTTGCCCCATATTCTAAATTGCTTGCACTAAATGAACTTATTGCTTCTAAATATAGTTATTTCATTTTGAAGGTTTATTTTGCGTTGGTAACATAAATAGCGTACCTACGGTTTAATGTATAATATACAGCATATTTCGAAATTATAAACACCAAAAATAACAATAATAAAAATGATTTAGTTGTTTGGTCTTATATAAAATTAGTTTGTTACCTCTATAAGTTAAGTTCTTTCGCTGTTCGTATATTTTTTAACATTAAATGGGAAAGCAAACCTTATTAAGAATATGCTGCATTGGTGCACTTTTCCTCAATTTAAGTAGTTTATTCTCTACATAAAAAATAATATAAAGTGCATTTTTCCTCGCAAAAGACTGAAGTTACTGCCGAATAGCTAAAATGCAGCGGCCCGTTCCAATTACAGAGCGGCAGTCATTATTTCCGGTGCCATGCGATGCCTCCTCCGCCGGCACTCGCCACTGCTTCGCTGACCTGCCAAAATTCAACTACGAAATAACCATCATATCATGGCCTCTCCAACTCTAACCAGGAGCTACTTGTGTTTAGAAAGTTGTGGCCACTCACTACCCGTTAGGGCTCTACATAAGTTTGTAGTTTTGGTATGTTCTTGCTATTGCATGTTGTGTAATTCGTTGGGTCTGACGGAAATAGCTTTTATCAATTTCTCGTGTTACAGTTAAAATAAGGATTTATCGGATGAGCGTACGTGTATTCGTTTAGATACATAAAATGCATAATTTCTGATTAATTTATTACTCGTCATGTGAAGTTGTATTTACAACATAAAATATATTTACTTTTGAAACTCTAAATTTAACAAACATAAAACTTTGCAGACTTATTTCTAGCTCATTTATTAATATACTTGTTATATTTTTACTATATTAGGGAATAAACCGAGGAAACGAAACGGGGAAACTACATTGCAATATTTTTATATTCACATGAATCATTACTTTTTTTCGTCAGACAGAATAATTACAACTATTCCATCTTAAATTATTCATGGTGCACACAGTTCAATTTTTATTGGAGTAAATAGGTTCGTTATAATGTAGTTGCAAAGATCACAGCTAGATAGAAACGACCTTGATGATGATGTTTTATCAGAGATATATAAGATATAAATTTACTCCAACTTGGTTACTCTGTTTTTGCAATGAATTTGCATTGTTTTTTGTACAATTTATTTTAAAATCTAGGGAGTGCTTTTAACAAACGCCATTCTCTTCAAAATTAATTAAATATACTTAAATGGAACGAAAAAAAGAGATTTTTTAATTTAGCGAATGGTATATAGATATTTATATGGCCTCACTCATTAGACTGGCGCGGAGAAAAATGTTTAATGACGTCCCTGGCCGTTAAACAAAAGACTCACAATACACGTTCACATACGCCATTGTTACTGCCCTTATTGAATTCGATGCTCATTAAAACTTTGTTTCGTATATTATGATTTTAAATCTGTTCGTGGTTATCCATTCAGAAAGGTACTCACAGTTGAATGGGCAAAAATGAATATGGACTAAATGAGAGACTTTTGAATGATTGCGTCAGTTGATAGCTGTATATCGTTACGTGAAATATTTTATTGTTAAGAAACGATAATTATAGTTAAATAGGTAAATGAAGATAGCGTAAAATATATTTTTATTATATACTAGTTGACTCAGTGAACTTCGCTCCGCCACATCTTTAAATGTTTTATAAATTTAGGGTAACAATTATTTTAGTATTTATACATGTCTTAGTTTCTCACGGGTAGTGTGTAGTAGTTCAAAAATATGATATTTCCAATTTTATTTAATTTACTTTTATACAAACCTTGTCCTAACAATAGCAAACACATAAAAAAAATAATTATCCAATTTGGTGCATTTGACCAGAAGATATGCGCGTACATACATTTCAGTGATTCATTTTTATAGCTAGACATATATGTATATTAAAAGCCTAATCGTCCTAACCACTCCCACTAAATATAAATAGGACTTAGTTGCTACCGTTATGTAAGATACTCGTATCAATTATTGAACTAAAATTGTTTCATATTGTTGTCTGACTTTGAATTGATATTCATTAACAAGTATTAAATTGTGTATTGCAAACCTTGTTGAGATCTGTTAGCTTAATCAAAAATATTAAATGATGGCATCATTTTAGATATTTTTTAAAATACTGTACATTAATATATATGTTACATTCCATTTTAAATCGATTACAATATTATCTAACTACTTAGATTGATTACTCGCTAAATGTGACTAAATTTTAAATATTATTTCTTATTAGTACAAAGTTGGCATATGCATGGGAGGTTGGTGTGCTGCCGTACCTCATTTTACGTACTAAGTAATATTCAAGTTGGTCATCAAGACAATTAAAGCAACATACAGCTATCGGATGTTATTATATAGTGAGTTTCAGTGATTTCAGTTTTTAGGTATTTTCTACAAACGCATATTTAAAACTGTTTTTTAGGTCTTTTGCAATTATTGTATTACTTTAGCGATACATTAATACTTTAATTCTTTTGATCAATGAATGCTGACTTAACAGAAAACAGAGAAACACTGTATAAATAATGTTGTAACATGTATTCAGCGCATGATCTTATTTAGTCATCATCTCATTGTCTACATTTATAAATACAAAGTATTATTAAGTTGAATTAGGAGGATGACAAAGAAACATTAAATTCCAAAATTATTTTTATCATTTTAAAGAAATACAGTGAAACTCAAGGTCCCATTTAAACCTTAATAAGTGGAGAAACCTCTATAACTGGAACTCATGCTAAGGTTCCAATACTTTGGCACTGAATTACCTCTGCTAGTGGGCGAAGCAAACCTTTATATCTGGGATTGGTTCTTTAAATTTTATCGTCATAGTTACCTCTATAACTGAGACAGAGAGTAAATTTTACACACACTAACCTCTGTAACTGAGATAACATCATTTTGTTTCTTTAAAAATGAAGAAGATGACCACCAAATGGGCTCGGAAGTAAATTCAGTAAAGAATTCTAAAAACAAAGCTGTAGAAATTTTGCACAGTTATTTTGAAATGATATTTTATAAAATTTATCACGACAAAAAACATCTAATCGCGGATGTTTTCAAAAGACAACCTGAAATGATTGATTTTTATAATGGATGCATTCTGTTCACTTTTTTGTAAAATTATATTTACAAAAAGAAACGTGCTTGAATATTTTTGTTCATTATATTTGCTATCTACATTATTCCCAATAAAGATTGAAACTCGCTTATACAGTTTACATAATGCGTTATTTTATTCACTGATCGCACCTCTATAGCTGAAATAACCTGTATTCTAACTTTTATTAATAGAACCCTCTGTTAATGAGACAGATATTTATTTATACCTGGATATCTGAGACGCTGGGTAAGTGGAAATCTATAAGTGAGACAAGTTTGCAGGTCCCTTGATATCTCACTAAACCAGGTTTCACTATATCTTAAACAGAGCAGTTTGATACGTACGTCTCATGACGTCCCATATATTTTGTAGAGGGACTTGAGGTGGGGTCATTATGCGGTCTCGTGGTACCACTAGCGGTGCAGATCGACACTCGTCCCACGTTCCAGATTTTGCCTCATTAGCCATACCGCAAGAACATTCAACGTTATGCAGTCAAGCTATCCGTAAAATTCTGACCTTTCTATTTGATATAAATAAATGACATCCAATTTACTATGCGGTCTCGGAAAATTACAGTAATTCAACGAAGTTAGATACAATCAAAATACAAGGGTGGTTTATATTTTATAAATAACATAAATAGAAAATAGAGTGTGCTTGTTACAGGACCAGTTGATATAAACATGATATTTGCATGACTGCATAATTGTGCAATCGGCCTACCACGCTGGGATTGAGGGAGGACCGGAAATAACATGGTCCAGGTCCTCCCAGAGTTGGGTGCCAGAGGCGTGTCGTCGGAGTGTATTCTAGTGATTACACAACGTACTCTGGAAAGCCTTAAGGCTCCGTATTATTGTCAAAGACGTACCCAGTTCTATGAAAAACTGTGCCTTCTTAACAACTTTATATCGCCAAAATATCAGGGACGAATTAAAATTAAGCCATACCGATTTACTAAAATCAATAAAATTGTCAGGAATAGTTAGCTAGAAAACGTACGTCAATGGCTAGGCTTAGACAGAAGTTAGGAAACACTTAGCTAACACACAAGGTAAATTATATATAGACTGGACCATTTGTAAATTTATAGACGACTTAGAAGTAGTTCGTTGCTTAAACTGTCAACAGTTTGGTCATGTTCAAAAGTTTAGCACTATTAAAACTCCTACTTGCGCGCCGGCCATGAGACAAGAGCTTGTCCGGATAAGGACACACCAGATTTTAAACCAAAATGCGCACAATGTTCAAAAAAACCAAATGACCATCCATGCGGATTACAGGACTGCCTTACATATAAACTTAAACTAAAGCAGCTAGTTTTAAATACTACTTACTTAATAATTTTTAAAGTAGGTGCTACAGTAGTACTTAGTTAATAATGTATCGCTTCTCAATAGGCCAGTTTAATCTTCATAATGATAGCCACGTCAGAACTAGACCGTAAATAATAACATATGTTGCATATTCAAATTTTACGGTAACATCATTGCGTAGCCTTATGACGTCACACTGCGCCGTTGTTGAGATGTTATCCTCTGCCTGTATGTTTTATGTAGTGAGGTGTTATTTTCAGTTTTTACATCCTAACGATCCGTATCTACATCATTTACGTAACGTTTTGCGGTCCCTCGTGGGACACAAAATTATCATTGGCGCTGATGTCAATGCATCCTTTACTTTATGGTATGAATAGACATCAAATGACATCAGTTGCACGCAACTTTGGTAAGTTGCGTTCAACTGATCTGAACTTTAATTGTGTGTAAGTGTAAGCGATATGGAGCCATGTGGCTCGGCGCTGTGTGGTTGGAGATTTCATTGCGGAAATAAATCTTACTATGCATAATACCCCTGACGCACCACCACCCTGATGCAGCCTAATGGATGAGTCTCCTATCTATGTGACATTTACGCGCTTCGATGTCTCCATATCTGGATGGTGTGTGCTACCGGACGCGACCTGTAGTGATCACCGCTTTCTCATATACAAATTCATACCAATGGTTGCACAGTAACCGCAGAGACCTCTTCATAATTTTAGATATAAAACTAAAGGGGCAAACTGGGATATATTTGGTTCACTCTTTGAGTTGCAGTGCAGTTCAGTTGCAGTGGTTTATGAGACCTGTTATGAGAAACTTTCACATTACACACTCGTAGATGTGATTAGTGGAATCATAAATTAGTCGAACTACGTAAGAGCTAGCGGAAAGCTCGTAAAAAATGTAATGACATTAAAAAGCTTAACGTAACTGACATATTTTAATAATGCTCTCATTGCTCTTAGAGACGCCAGATCTCACTGCAGAACTGCTGTAGAAAAATCAAAGGGAAATTTAAGTTACAAACTTGTTGATAAACTCTATAGAGAGGATTCGTGGTCACCATTATCATTAATTTAAAGCTACCTTGTATCCGTACAGAACATCAAAGTTAAGAATACTTATACTTCAGGAGTAGAATAAACAGCTAAATATATTTTAGAACCAGTTGTGCCAAGCGATCGGCCGGAGAATGACACGGATTATCATCGACAAATCAAGCAGTGGGCTATCGAACCACCATTGTCTCCAACGTCTGACTTACCATCTTCAGATGACTTCCTCAGTATTGTTAGGTCATTACCACTAAACAAAGCTTCGGGTGACGATACAATATAAAAAAATTATAAAAAAAAATCTTGTAAACTTTCGGACGTTACGATTTTAACAATTTTTTACGTTTTATTGCGGAAGGAGTATTTCCTGACATTTGGGGGTGCGCTAATATTCGTATAACACCAAAAAGCGGTGACAAACCGCCGGATGATCCTAAATCCTACCGACCCATCACATCGTTACCATTTCTAGGAAAGCTTTTAGAACGTCTTCTAGTATCACGGCTTCTACCAGGTGGAGTTAAATTTCATGATAGACAATTGGGGCCTACGTTGGGAAAATCGGCAACTGATGCGTTTATATCGGTAAGGAAAACTGTCACTGTCTTTCTTAAAAGGCCGGCCACGCATTTGTGACGCCTCTGTTGTTGCGAGTGTCCATGGGCGGCGGTAATCACTTACCATCAGGCGATATGTCTGCTCGTTTACTACTACTTATTACTATTATAAAAATAAAATAATAAATAAATAATCATTAATGGAACAAATTAGAACATTTAATGAAAAGTCTAAAAGAGATTTCTCTGCATTGACTGGGATATCAACTGCAACTACATTGAAGATTATATATGGAGCTACTTATTTAGGTTCTATTTGATATGGTGACCCTGCATGGGCCGATAGGGCGACCGCAGGTGCTGTCCGTCGCAAACTGTTACAAGGCAAACGACTTGCTTTGATTTTCTTGTGCAAGGCATATTAGGACGATTAGCACTGACGCTTTCATTGGCGGGTGTTCTTCCAGTCGATCTCGAGTTGCAAAGACGTGCAGCCATGTACTATTCTACACAAGAAAACACGGAATGCGATTTTTTGGGCGTACGAAACCGCTATAAAATCAAAAGATTAGTTCAACAGCAGTCATGTCTATAACGACCTCATTAATAAATGGCAGCAACGATGGGTTGAATCATGTAAGGGGTGCCACCTTTACAATTTCTTTTCATCTGTTTGCAAACGGTTGTGGAGGACATCGCTCGACATGGATCACTGTGTCACTCAATTTTTTACAGGCCACGGTAACTTTAAGAGCAAACTACACTCATTTAAATTAATCGATTCTCCATTATGTCAATGCTCAACACTAATTCTCACTGTGACTGTGAACAGTCGGCTCATTATATTCTCTGGGAATGCAGTCTTTGGTGCAATGAACGTGACGTAATGCTGAAAAGGTTACAAGTGGTATCTGAGGCGGTATACTATGGGAATCTTGTGTCAACTGCAGTGAATTTCCGTGCGCTTAGGCGATTCTGCAATACATACTATATACTATATATATATAATAGCACATTCACGACCCATAATATTTTTTTATTCGTGGTGTTTCCCGTTTTGAAAAAGGTGTCCGTCTATTTTGACTTCTTTTTGTCTCCCGCTTTGCTAAGGAGGGAAGTGGACTTATTGTATTTCCAACTCCTTCAGTTTTCTTCTCTTTAATTTCGTTGGGGGTTCCAATACTGTTCAATTTTTCTTGGGACTTCCCGAGTGTCATAGTTCGGTGTGTTCGTGTGTTCTTGGATCACTGTTGTTGGCATGCACAGGATTAGTCTCAATATTCCTGACTCCTGTGTCCCCGAAGAGCTCGAGATCTGAAGGGATTTTTCAGCACGTCAACAAAAATTCTAAAACTCAAAGAGACATCTATACAATATACAAAATAAATTCTACTGTTTTTTGTAATGTAGAAACAAAACTTTATCATACTATGAACGAAAATCTATCCTTTTTGAATAATTGCTTTCCCTTCTGTGTAATGATATCTAAAAGTCACAGAATTAACTTTGGACAAAAAGTAATGCCCATAAATTACACGTAATTCATTGAATAGGAAAGTTTCGTTTGACCATTGATGCCTAACTTCCAGTGTTAATGTTTAACAAATTTTTAATTAAAAAATTATAATTTGCATTCACAACTCTGTTTATGAATGAAACAGTTCATTTCGTTTCCGTGTTATTATCTATGGGTATAAGGTATATCATGTTTGTTATATGGTTATTGTTTTTAAAAATCTCATTTTATAGTAATGTTCTAAGGTGAGATTAGTCATTACACACTTTTGATAAATAAATATGTAAGTAAAGTAAATATGTAAGGCATGATATGTCGACGTACCGTATTAATGATAATTTTCATATGATTTAACTTTTATTTTATGTGTTTTATATCTTAGGAAGTATAAATAGCTTTACAAGTTGGTAATTATTATTCAATTGTGATAAGATATAGCACTAGGTATATGTGTGTATTATCCAAACTGAACTATGACGTTTATTTGTTACATTTATTCTGTATAATTTATACAACGTCAATCAATTTTCATCGATGTTCTTTTAAAAATAATAGGATTATATGAAAATATTGATTTCTTTTTCGATTTGTATAAATACGGAATTGATAATGTTCCCATTAAAGGTTTCTTTTTAATTAAAAGATCAGCGGATACAAATTATTCTTAAATTTCTTATTTAACACTCTAATGCGGTTTTTCATACCAAAAATGACTAAGCATCTATTATCCAAGAGTCAAAGGGACGTAGTAAGAAAGGTCTCACATTATTACTCATGCCTCTCACACAATCAACCCTTGATGTGTCGCACTCCTCAAATACCTTGCGTGTTACGCCTACTTAATTAGAGCTCACTTTCTTTTCAAACATTTCACTTTGATAGCGGGCAAATAACACCACCGCGTATTTACACGTACATATGATGATGTTAAAAGAATTTATTCCAAATTCAATGTATTTCAATTTCAAGCTCAGTCAGAATTGTTACTAAACTCTTTTGTAAAATATTTTCTTTTGCTGTTTAGATTGGTGAAGGTTTTAATTAATTTTTATGGTTTTGTTAAAAATATCTGTAACTCTTGTTCTGTAACTTTCTTCATTTAAAACTGCTGTTAGTTAATTATCGAACTGTCAAAAAATATGCTACAGCAGTTTGGTGAAAAAATAATCCTTTAAACTTTTCTCCTCATAACAGAGTCTGCGATGCTTGTATTAACAGGCATAAAATGGTAAACTTTTAAAAAAAGAATATATTTAATTGACATGGCAACTCACATGATTGCCACGTGATCCAGAAAATCAATAATCGATGAAATAATATTGATAAAACATTTCTCAAACGCAGTAGCTACTTCTATGTCGTGACTTGGAAGTCATAGTTGAATGTTATCATGAATACTGCAAATTAAATAATATCTATCGAATGTTGGTTATTGGTATTACTTATGAAATTGGCACTTTATATGGAAGCACTGTCAAGCCATTCTTTTTTTGTAAAATATATTTAATTAATCAAAGTATATACCATTGTTATCTATGCACTTTTGTCATCTCGTGGGTAGTTGATCCCTTTATTAGAAACGATACTACGGGGGCAAGAACCGATAAACTCTTTGAAAGCGGCTTGAACTGCCGAATCGGAGATAATATTTTTTCTTGTAAGAAGTTATCCAAATTTCGGAAAAAATAGTAATCTGTTAGAGCAAGGGCCGGGAGTATGGTGGATATCGCTGATATTCCAATTAATGCTTCTTTAGTTTGGCGGCCATCTGTTGTGCAATGTGTGGTCTAGCGTTGTCCCGTAGCAGCAATGGCCTAGAACGACTAAACAGCCTTGCTTATTTAGCAGCTAGTTCTTCTATCATGGTTGCAGTTGTTGACAATAGATATCTGCTGTAATCGTTTGACCAGATTTTAGAAATCTGTAGTGAACGACATCGGTACAAGTCCATCAAACACTCACAAGTAACTTTTTTTGAGTTAATTTTCACTTGGGCAGGATTGGGCTGGTTCTCTAGAGTTCAGTCATTATGATGAGCGATTAAAATGCTTTCATTATTGTGCCGATTGGACAATGTAACGCAGCAGTCTAAGCGTTTTTGCTGGTTTGCTTCATTCAGTTCATGAGGTACCCCCCGTTCAAGTTTTTTTATTTCCCTATTTGCTTCAAGTGAATTAAAATAGTTTTATCTTGTTGTATAATTATATGGAGCTAATATTTGTATCACATGGAATCATTATTATTATAGAGTGCTTGTTTCATACCTGTCTCCGACTTTTTATTGTCATTATAATATGGTTCTAAGGAAATACATATTTCTAGCAATGGATTGGTCACGTCTATTGATGATGATGATAACACGTTTATTATATATAAGTATATATTATATATTCATAGGGTCAGGTGGTAAATAGTGGCCAACCACTCATATCTGAAAATGTGATGCTGCCAAACCGTACTGCAAACGCGAAACAATTTGCTTTCTATCACCTCCCACACTACCCACAGTTGACAGCGCGCTTCCGCCCGTAATGTTCGCACAGTGCATGGTTTTTTCCTAGGCGCCTAAAAAAGTATACGTGTTTTCATTTATTTTCTTTCTAGAATCGATCTATATTTAGTTACATTACATTGCAATGTTTCTATGTGTAAAGTAACTGTTCCTTATTAAGTTAGATTTATAAATATCCTTTGAATTTGGCATGTTTAATATTTATGTAACCTTATAGGTTAAAAAGAAGATAGCACTGGCTGCGCACAGTGGCTCAACGTTGTAAGATATACAGTGAATCGGTTTTACGGGTTTTTGCAACTGGGATTGTAATAAACAGAAAAGGTATTAATAGAAGATACTTATAATAATATTCTTTTTGTTTTAGAATGGGTCAAACATGATGACATGATGTTCAAACATGTTAAAAAGCAATGACACCTGTCAATATCATCATTTTTCAAAGAATGTTTATTTCCGTTTAATAAATCAGTTTTTACAGAAGAGGACTTTTTACCGGGTGCTGTAACAGATAGGCCAGACCCACAAATGGAAGACGACCAGGCACCCCCGTCACCTACTATTTTTTTGAAAGTACAAATATATATATATATATATATATATATATATATATATATATATATACATATTCTTGTATATATATGTACATATTCTTGTACATATGTACATATTCTTGTATTGTATATATATGTACATATTCTTGAACCTTATTTATTTACAGTCTATTTTTGGATATCTCACATCTCAGTTTTCACTATATCTAGTTCGTTGCCAACTAAAAATTGATCAGAATTACATGCTTGTTTGTAAAAAAAAACAAAACTAAATTTTAAATGTAAAAATCATAAGAAATAAGTAAGTTACATGTATTTAGACGAAGTCTAATTTTAGTACGACCTGTCAAGTTTTACAGTACACGTTACTCGTTTAAACGTTCAACTCAAGAATAGCAAGAGAAAAATTATGGCCCAAGTTAAGTATTTTGAAAAAGTTTGATTATGCCAAAGTAATTTTGCTCTTTTTCAAGTAATAAACAAGCGTGTGTCTCTGATTTTAATTTTATTTGGTACTGAAATAAACACAGTGACAGCTAAGATGTGAGATACAAAAAATGGGCTGTAAGAAGACGTAGTTAAAGTATAAATTCCAACAACAAATTTTGGTGAATTTCAGTTTAGTGATGACAACAACAGAAATACTACCATTGTGTAATTATTTTAATACTCTTTAAATGCCTAATGCAAAATGTATTATACACTAGCTTTTGGTCGTATCTTCTCATGCGTTAATGTATATTAGATTTCTATTGCTCTTGTACTCCTTTGAAACTTAACATGGAGCCGAATAATAAGTGCTGAATTTAATTATATAAATAAATTCTTGCTTTTGGATACGTATTGCACATGTGCGGCGTAATGCATATCAGGCTTTGTTCTTTGGTGAGCTCATAAAATATTTAAGTTTCAAAATAGCGCACGTCTAAAAGGACATTGTTCAGAAACTGTGTATAAAAATTTAAATATTAAAAATACTGTGAAAACAATGACTATTTTCAGACTTTTGTAAATATTTCTCGACTTTCTATGATTCCTGTAATAAAGCATTACGTTTTTTAAAGAATAACTCCACAAGAAAATAGCCTTTAAATAATTATTATCAGTTCAGAGTTTGGAAGTTGGGGTTTTAACACCCGTGACCCAGTTTGCCGTCACATGGGATTGTAAAAGTGAGTGAACAGCGAGTGCACCTGAATTTTGCGCACTCACTGTTGAGTTTTACAATATATCTTGCGCAATTGGCTGCTCGCCATTGTAACTGGCCGCTGGGGGTCAAATTGGTTAGGAGTACCTATATCATCGCACCTCTACCTACACCTCTATCACTACGCCTAGCTTGAATTAAATATATCATGCCATAACCTGATTATTTATGACTTACATAGGTATAACATACATAAAATAAAAAATCCCAGGAGCTATTATTAATATCCCAACACATTAACTCGAACGCATCGATGGGCCTCCCAAAGTGTCACTGGTGTGCTTGATGGAAAGCATGAGCAGTGTAATGGTCACCATACTCATTGCAAAGGCAAACAATGTAAAATGGTGATCCATACTATTGTGGCCTATTGAGATGCTTCTGCATCATTGGGACTCTGATCTCGCACTCACCAACGAAACACGAGAGCATGAATGCCGTAATTTTTTATTGGGGTTCTGTGTGAGAGGGTAGTACTAATCCGGTCAAATTGGCCCGTTCGTGCTGAAAGCAATGTGATGCAGGTGCGACAGTTATCGTAATAAGTGTGTAAGAGATAGAATTCCCGTGAAATCAGAACAAACTAGAATAATTAAAAAACTTTTAAACTGTGAATGTTACACTATAATGTTACACACTGATGAGGAATAGGAAGACCGGGACACCGTTCGATAGACCAGATTAAAGAAAAAGTTTCGGTTGTAACGTAGTAGGAGGTCAAGGAAAAAGCTCTTGATAGGGAGAGATGGATAAAGCTACATCGACAAGAGCGTGGCTCTTAAGTTACTAATGATGATATATACGTTTTGTATGCTATAATACAATTCCCGTGGAAAGTATTTTTCAAATTTAAATTTAAGTACGGTTGTACAGAGTAATTTTACAGTTGACTTGCTTATTTTTCATGAAAGTTTATACTTACTTTAAAATATATATACTTGGTCTTGGCATAAATATTGTTATGAAGAAAATCATTTTTTTTATTTAATTATAAAACCATTAAAAATGTATAAGGCTTATTCGAAGTGGTCTCCATTGGCTGCAATACAGTCCTTTAAGCGTTGAGGCCAGTTTCCACTAGCAGCACGCACTCTTTCTATGGGAAAACTCTTCACTGCCAATCGTATGGATTGTTTTAGGAACTCCAAATTATCACGGCGTTTAGAGCAAACCTTACTCTCTAAAGCTGATCGTAAATCATAATCCATGGATGGATTAAGATCAGGAATAGTTGGAGGCTCATCTTCAGCTCTGTTGAAGTCCGCAACGTTCGTTTCTAACCAAGATTGTTTGAATCTAGCTTTAAGACCAGGTGCCGACTATTGCTGAATAGACCATTCTTTATTATTGAGCATAGTGTTGTTAAGGAGTTCAACTACCTTCTCAAAGATGGTATCTTGATACACTTGTGCCGATGTTATGATACTTTTTTTACAATAATATTCCTCAATCACTTTTTCACAGCTAACACCCCCAAAACCATCAATGAAGTCGGATGATGTCCAAGTTGTACTCTGTTGACTATTGTAGCTTTTTTAGAGCTTTCAGCATAAATATGGTAATTTTTTTGCTTAATTGTAAAAAAAAATCTCATCCGTAAATATATTTTTTTCTATGACCTCCCTTTGCGTAGCACTTGAGTTCCTTTTTTGATTTTACCATCCAATTTTTTTAAATTATCCTTTAAGAAACGATCAAAGCGTCTCTTATAGGATGAAAAGTCCTAAGTCATCTTTTAAAAAATGTGACAATCGTATAAATATTACAGATTTAAAATTCAAAAGTAATATTTTGTTTATATTTAATTATAACCGTATTTATTTATGACCAGACTTAGTATTATACGCACTTAGAAAAGAAAACTTGCGTTTGGAAAATATAAATTACGTTAAAAATGGTAAGGGAGGACGTTATAGTTTACTGTAAAAATCGTATAGACATAATACACTGTACGAACAACAGTGTCAACAGGGAGGGAAGAAAACAGGAAGAATAAAATAAATAAAACAAGTGATACTATTATTTGTACAACTTGTATATGACGCTTTACCTAAATAAATATAAATTTGTCACTGACACTGCTTTTATTATTATATTACTTTTGAAAAGATCTTAAATCTATAAAACTAAACCTATTAATTACTTTTATATTATCTCAGAATGTACTCGCGAGGTACGTCGAGTTCAGAAAGGATGCGGGCACGGCGCGGCGTGACGTTGATGGTACCCGTAGCCCCGCCCGTAAAACCGAGATTGAGATTATCTTTTCCATCTTTGTGGCATTTCGTTACCCTTAATGAAATCCAGCCAAAGGAAAGAAAGAATTTAATTTAAGACGAATCAGAAAATATTCAGCTGCCGCTCGCTAGTTATAAATCATTTGAATGCTAATAAATTCGACTAGCCCCCGAGTCCCAGGTGGGAACAGACTTTCTTCCTACTCCATCTTTGTTTTCCGGAAAAATTGAATAATATTCTGCTCCTTATTATTAAATTCTTTCATAAAGCCACCGATGGCTTTGGGGATTTACTTTAATATCGTAATGGAATTTCGTTTGTCTTGTGGTTCTACCTCACGACGTGAATGAACATCGTCATGTTTCCATCTGTTCGATATTAATACCTTACATCCCCACATAATTGGCTATCACTCTTGTTTCAACATTTTGATAGCCGATTTTGTTTTAGTCAGGATCGCAATATACTTTTGGCATAACACATTTTCTACGAATAAATTTTACGCGACATTTAAATCAAACCATTGAATACATGTCTACTATTTAAAGTGATTTATAAAACTATATATATGCATATATATATCACATATATGTATATATCGGTGATGTGGTAGCAATTTCATTAAATTCAACTAGTGAATTGCTAGAATTCATTGTAAAATGTGTCTTTTAATATTGGTCGTTCTATTTATTTGCATATATCTATTGGCGCATTTGTCCATTTAAATATTGTTTAAGTGCAATGATCAAAAGTAGACTAAGTAATTGAGGATTATTAATAGATTTTTTTATATTCGTTGTTTTGGTAATTTTGTAGCCTTGAACCAATATTTAAGTAGAAATCTAACCTTCATTCATTGTTTCTTAACTTATCATATCATAGTTTTCTTTTATCTTTCTGCTCTTTTTCTATACAAAGCTACAATGGCTAGGTTTTTTTAAATAAAATTTATGAATTTTAAGTAGTAGATGAATCAAATAGTCCTCAATATATTTTATTTAAAAAAGCTCGCTTTTTTGTTTGTCTGAAAATATGAAGATACGTCCAACTTATATACATAACGTAATCGATCTTTTAACCCTAAAATTATGAATGTCATTCGCTAACCTGCAGTCTCATTCGGCTTCGTACGGGTAGACATAGGTATTTCCGCAAAAATTTAAATATTATAAATTTTAACACGCTCTGGCGTCAGCGAGTATATGTACAGACGGCTCCAAAACACTAAAAGGGTACCGGAGCAGGCGTCTTCGCAAACGACTTCAATATCAAGATATCAACTACTCTAGACAAGCTAAACACAATTTTCCAAGCAGAATATGTTTGCAATATCAAAGCAACACAAGTAATTGCAACCAGAGATGTTTGAGACTCAAACATTAAAATTGTCACTTACAGTGCATCCGTGCTTCAAGCTCTTCAAAACAACAAGATGACCTCTGCCCTCATCAAGGATTGCCATGACACTGTAGAGGAACGGGTCACATGTTCCTCCATCACAAAGGGAAGATCCTCCGACCAGGCGAGGTGATCATGCCTGGCGGGCCACTGCCCAACGGTTGATGTTGGGACGGAGGTTGATATCTGGATGAGTCAGCTGTCTGTGCTCTGTTGCCGAGCTTGCCAGTGCCAGGATTGAGTAGTTCCAGTGATTCGGAACTGAATGCCGCAAGTTCCAGTGAGTCGAAACTGAATGCCGCTAGTCCCAGTGAGTCGGGGCTGAAGTCCACTGATTCCTGTGAGTCGGGATCGCATGCGGTGCGCGGTGCTGCGGTAAAGTCCCTAGTGAGTCGGGGCGATTGCTGCGTAGTGGCTGGCTGCTGCATAGACGGGAGAGAAATGCTCTGCTTACATGGACCGTAAGTTGCAGTGTGCTGTGTGCCTAGACGTTGTTAAGGCCGTAGGGGTAAACCAGGCTGGAGCGGTCGCTTCCTGCATGAGGTGTATCCCTGTTGAGGCCGAGGTTGCTGGCTGGCTGAGACTTGCTGTGGGAGTGAACATGATGGTGGCGCTGCTGCACTGCTTTATTGAAGGCTGCTTCCAATCACGTCGGGGTCACTACTGTGGAGGAACGGACCACATGTTCCTCCAGCACAAAGGTAGGATCCTCCGACCAGACGAGGTGATCATGCCTAGCGGGCCACTGCCCAACGGTTGATGTTGAGAAGTTGTATATATGTTAATCGGCGCGAGAACTTCTATTGCGCGATGTAGGATTGGTAGCTTCTTCGTACACTACATTACTCCGTACTTCAGTGTATCTTCGGTAGATGGCGTTGTCATATGTTTATGTTGCCGCTGTATGTGGAAGTCGCCACAACACAAAAAAACTCAAAATCATCCTTTTAGGAGCTATAATGCCGTAATAACCCATAGATACACACAGAAACATAGATTTTTCACGTAAAACTCATACCTAACATCCACATAACACTTCGTGTCGGAGCTTAATAAAATAATTGTATACTAAAAGGTAGTTTTAATTTATTTATGTTTTATCAATTTATTAACACTTTCTACATTACATTTTAATCAGGCGGACTTAATGCCTCACCTTTTAATCGTTTGATTTTTGTTGAAGAAGTGGTCCATTTATAGCCACATTATTTGTCCTTTGATATTTAACCACTTTAAAAAAAAAATAGTCGCACGCTTGGTTGTTCTTGCTCATTTCGTTTTCAATAAATTATTCTCAAAAAGTATTCGAATTTTTTATCTCTCTTTCCAAATGGTTGAAATGATGGAGTGTGATACACCGTATTCCGCAGCGAAATCTTTGTTCTTAATTCCACTCTCAAACTTTTATATAATACGTGATTTTTCTTCTTTAATAATTTGTATTATTTTTCTATGCGACATGTCGAAAGTTTCAAGAATAACTTAACAGATTTTTGGGTGGGTTTTGTGTTCAGATAAGTAACAAACAGACTAAAGAGAAACGAGAAAGCGGACTTTGGACTTATATTATACTGCACACACGTGTATTTTGGTTCTGAGAATTATCTGCTAGACTCGAAACGTTTTTACTTACTTTTACAATCTTAATAACTATTTATTGTGTCAGATGTGGATACTATTACCTATTCAAACTGACTGACTGCTAGTGGTTTAAGCTGTCGCCACGCTACTTTCTACTGTGCCAAGTTTCATGGGTTCCACACTTTGTGTGATTCATAAATGTTTGTCCTGAGTCTGGGTGCTCTCTGTGTCGGTTACACGTATGTTTGTAAAGTCCCCTGCGACCCAGGTTGTATGTAACTAAAGCGGTAGTTGTCTTTTCAAAGAAAAAAATGTTTGTGATACAGCTAGCTGTTCAAACATATACAATTATCCGAAAATAGCAGATTAATGTAGTCGCTTACAGAGATAAACCATAAAAAGCAGTGTTCAGTTTGTCCAGTTAGACTTTATACGGCGGTCTTATAGAATTCAGCTGGTACCTTTAATGATCAGGATTTAAAAAAAGGAGGAGTTTATCAATTCAGCTGTATTTTTTATGTTTGTTACCGCAGAACTTTCGACTGGGTGAACCTATTTTGATAAAACTTCATAACTTCTAAATGTATGTCCGATTTGAATAATTAAAAAAGTGCATATTAATGTCCTCTGTAAAATCGTAGTACATCATTTTAGTCTATCGTCAATACTTTCCGCAGCGCAAGCAATATAGGAATTTTCGGGTACTATTTTCCACCTTGGGCTTCATTATTGAAGTTTTTATACAGATACCTAACTTTTTTGCAAATGTAATATAACCTTTGTTACAAAGGGATAATTAAGCTTTCTAATGCTAAAATAATTTTTCCAATCTTTCCTTTTTATAATATTAGTATAGATTACAACGTATAAATTCAACACATATTTTACTAAAATTGCATATATTCATAAATCTGATCATTGAAATCAAATTAAGTCCCGTTATTAAAATCGTATGTCCCCGGAGTGCTTTTAACGGCTGTTATTATATCTTTAAAGCGTCGTTAGTAAAATTGCAAATAAAATGGGGTTGCATGAGCCGTGGCAGCAGTTATTAAGAATCAAAAAGGATATCGAAGCAAGCTTGCATCCGGGCGGGAGTGCGAGCGGTGCAGTGTCCGCGCTCAGTTGTTCACGGGACCTCGCATCGTTCGCCGGTCTCTCCGCAGACACGCCACGTACCCCCACCGCTACGCCGTAGCTTGTCTACGAGCCGTACGAGTGTTTATGATAACGAACTTACTACTTACCAAATAAGTGCTTCTCGACTGTTGCGTACGGAATATGAAACTCACTGTGCAACAAAATAAGTACTGAACAAATTGTGTTTGTAAATATACTTGTCTTGGATCTTGTTTACATTAAAGGTAAGTTCTTGTCTGTCACGATACAGTATAATATCAAATATAAGTATGTAACCTACATTTTATATTACACTTGTTATTTTTATAATAACATTAGTATTTAAATGATCTGTTATGTTTTTCTGTCAGAACGTAATTCTGCAAATGAAATATAAGCAAAGATTATTATTAATTTCCTTGCCAGTTAAAATAATTTTGTGGTTACTTAAATGAATATTGTTAGGTAATTAAGTAAGGTATATTGTAGAGATTAAGTTATGAAAATTGCTACGTACTTTATTTGGTATTCATGACGAAATAAAAAAAAACACGAAAGAAACACACTTTGATGCATTATAGATGACGTTTCTGAATGTCAGTGATTTGACTTAGCTTCATTATTATTTAATAATTAGCAGTTTCATTGGTTAACATCAAGGTTGCAACATCTTTCTTGCATTTTAATCTGTTGTTTAGGTCACTATACTCGAGATTGTAATACCTCAACATATAATAGTAAATAGTTTTGGTAATGACTAATTATTACTTGGACATTTAGATAGATATACGAACATTATGTTGATTTATATATATTAATTCTGGGTATAGGATAACATGAAATCAATCGTCTTCAGTAATTGTAGTGACTTATTCTTGTTATTCATAAAAATGTGCATTGCTTTTAGAAAACATTGAAATCAAATAGATTTGTCAAAATGTTAACGTTTACGGTAACTAACTGATGAAACCACTTAACCTTCCCTGCATTTTTAAATGGCTTCACTTTAACTTTAAAATCTGAAACTTCATTTCTAAATGACATTAATAAATCTAGGATACGCCTCGCCTTATCATCGCTCCGGTGAGCTTGTGCTGTACCCAACGCAAACTAAGCACCGTTCATGAAGGGGCTCGTCTTGCATTTTGTAAATTTTAATTTCAAAATGTCACCTAGAGAAGAGATACAAATTCATTGCTTTTGTGCACATTCGAATAAATATACCAGCAGATATACAGAGATTAAATATACAGCAGCAGAAAAAAAACAATTCCTTAAGATATACAGATATTTCAATAAGATGAATTGCCATTCATCATATAAATCAACATATAAATTGTCGGCCTTTCCTGCTCCCTCACTACTGAATCGTGAAGGTCTTTAGTCTTCTTCCTCTTCGTCAGCTTTCTTGATATTACTCCAGTCCAACCGACCTACAGGTGCTGAAGTATGACGCTCGTGTGATGTTCCCCTCCTTTCTATAAGTTGTATAAAATTTCCTTTAATTAGTGTTCATTATATAATTTAAAATTTTATGAACAAGAATTTTAACAAAAACACATTTCTGACATGGGCCTCTGCTTATTTAAGAGGTTTTGACTTATAGTACGCTGGCCCCAGGGATTGGTATATGGTATATTTTAAGGTTTCTTCTTCTTTACAGTGATGTCCTCTTGCGTCGTTTACTCCCTTCGTAGTCTTGCTTAGCCGCCTCATACTAAACCCACGACATGAATATAGGTGTTGAATTTCAATGAAATATTAACGATTGTTGCTATATTTACCTAGTTTCTGGAGCATACCGTTTTAGTACAGGCTACTCATGCGATCCTATACCATTGATTGAATTACAAAGAGGCCATCGCTTGACCTATCTTACTTAATGTGATTTGTGTCTAATACAATCAATACGCTCACAAAGGTGCTTAATTGAGACTGGTTATTCCTACACGTCGCTTTCATAGTGAGCAAAAGTAATGTAAATACAAACGAGTAACGATAATATTCACCACTTTAATATATTATAAATAAATAATGCTTCAGATAGATTTAATAAGCCGTTTATCGACAAAGCTGGGCCTTTACAAATCAAAATCTTTATTGATTTTTTACGAATAACCAACAGCAGACCACAGAGAAATATATATTATTTTTAGCAGCTGATCAAGAAAATATATAATTTAATAACACTAACTGTATTGAGAACATTTATCGTTGAATTCGTAACCTAATAAAATATAAAAGGATAGAGCGGCTGTTGACTTTGCTATTCTGATAACTCGTACTTCGAGAAATCACACAAGTTCCCCTTAATTGAAAAAATAACACATTTTTGTGAAACAATATAAATTTTCCAAAGGAGTTAACTGAAAATAAATATGTAGATCCAAAGCATCAAACTGCTGCTGGCCTATAACAAATTCAATCATCACATTAGAGGTTTACCCGGGAGAACTGATTGGGCTAGAGCCACAAAAAGTGGAGAAAATTTAAAGCGATGTTACTGGCGGTTTTTCAGATACACCAAAACGTGTATCATTCCTTGTTCATATCATGGGAACATTTCATGTTTTTCAAGTATGTGCCAGGTGTGAGCTACGTCCTTAATTATTTTTAAAAATTAAATAGTTCCAGCCTTTAGAGCATTTAAATTGAATTAGTTGGGTTGATTTCCACATGTAATTTTGATTTGAACTACAATAGCTTCGTTTCGTTTTAATCATGTTTTATGTAATTCAAAGTCTTTCTTTGTGTCTCCTTTTATTCTCATCGTACTGACAGGCTAGCATAGTTAACTTTTCATTACTAAATACTCTTTTCTTCAACATTAAAATAACAATTTATTAATCTATTCAGTCAGTCCTTTCACGATTTGTGGAAGACGTCAAGTCACTGGTTTTTTTCCAGAATTTTTCTTTTAGTCCCAGATAAACGCTAAAGACGAAACATTGAGAGAATTTTAATTACTTCAATATAATTTAGGTCAGGGGTCTCTCTGAATAATATCTGGCTGGGAACAATGCTTATTTATTGTCGTCAAATATTTTTGAGTAAGACCCCGACACCTTCAATAATTGTTTTCTTAATTAAGTATTAAAATTTAAGCCTTGCTTAAGCTAACAGCTACTACCACAGGACTGTTAACAATAAAGTCAAATCTTTTCTTTTACAACCGGGGACACTCTTGTTGCTGACAGTTTTAGTGTAAAGGTGTTTTTTTTTCATGATATGCTCATATATTTTATTTATTTCTCAAAATCAATAAGTATGTTAATTTATGTGGTTATTGGAGACCGTAGTATTACACTCATGTCCTATAAATTATTATGTTATCTTATTAAAGAAAACAGTTTGAATTTAATATATCTGTTGAAGTACGTATGTACGTCCTATAAATATATTAACCGTGAAGTGGATCAAGACGGTATTAAGGCATAAAAGTGTAAACTATTGTAACAAAGTTATAGTTCTTATTGAGTTCTTAAAATCACTACCGATTTACTAAATCATGTAATTAAAATAGACCCCCCGCAATATGATTAGATACATTTGTTGATATCTAAAGGCAAAAACATTTATATAACATTTAGAAATAAACTCTATACTTGTATTCGAAGATTTAATAATAAAGTATAATAGAAGTTTTAGCGTATTAAAATATTTATTTTCAACAATTTTGCCTCAGTAAGTTTTAATACGAGAGACACTATAATACATATTAAAATATATCATTGTGGAAATAAATAGGTTTATGGGTGATATTTTCGACAACAGTGTACTTAATTGCAATAAATTATAAAAATTCCAAGAGATGATAAATGAAAAGGTATACGTTGGTACCTGTAATATTTATTATAAGCATGTCATATTGGGCATAACGCGTTAGTTTAATTTATACTTACAGTTTTTAGTCAGGGAAGCATCAACAGAGCCGTTGAATGCCTCTGTTTTGAGATGGTATTTTATAAATAAATAAACTGTACTTATATTAATAATTAAAAGAACCTTATTTTTAATAGTCAAATGTTTCATAAAAAGTGACTGATTGGAGTAGAAACTAATAGAAAAGCGACCTAACAAAGAAGTTTTGCCGTTAATATACGAAATCACATCCATAAACACAAAACTTTACTACCACTCTCACTGTCCAATCGACTAACTGCATTTTACATAAATCTTTTGACGATTGTTCTTCTTAGGGCTAAACATACATACTTATTATTATTATTTTTTATTTTTTTTTTATTTATTTTACTTAAATTACATTTGTTACAGTCTGAAGTCTGCCAAACTGTAGGACAGTTTGTCGGCAGAAGTTCTCTTAAATATATAATCTTAATACATTATATAATTTTAAATCACTACATCAAGAATATTAGTTGACTATATTTACAATTTTATTTTTATTTGTATTCATATCTGAATAAAATTTATATCATGAATTCTGTTACTAAGGTAAATCTAATATTAACTTAAGTCTTCTTACGATGACACAATACAATCGTAAAGTCAATGATAGCCCGCGTACTTAAGTTTATTATGAACAATAATGCCTAGAGAAAGGTCTGCTTCTTGTGCTATGTAAATAAAAATCGCAATCTTTATTACACATTCGATGTACGACAGTGGTGGTGTATGCGACTGCTGTGCTTGAGGTGTCGGGTTCGATTCCCCGTACCAAATGCTTGAACGATCTTTAAATATTTGTTTCGAGGTTTTAATTTGTATGTATTTTAAAAACAAAACACATACAAAAAAGTAGGTATGTATTTATATCAGTTGTCTAGTACCCATAATACAAGCTCCGCGTTGATTGGGACTAAATGGCGTTGTGTGTCATATGTCCAAAAATATTTATTGTTTATTGTTGTTGTTTGGTTTATTTTTTAACG
Organism: Hyphantria cunea; assembly: GCA_003709505.1. Taxonomy (NCBI): domain Eukaryota; kingdom Metazoa; phylum Arthropoda; class Insecta; order Lepidoptera; family Erebidae; genus Hyphantria; species Hyphantria cunea. The sequence goes on along the minus strand of PKRV01000945.1, from coordinate 103,912 downwards.
AAGCCGAGGATCGAACTAAGTGGCGTGAAATTGGGGAGGCCTATGTCCGATGGCTGATGATGATGATGATGATGATTATTGTTAAGTCCACTGAGCGTGGCTGAATAAAATGCCATCTTGATAAATCGTTTTTATATAATATTCCTCGTATGTGTAGGTATGTATTTTCATGCATTCTTAATATTATATCTTAATATTATATCATATTTAATGGTATGGGATTGAGCAAAGAAAATCAAAGTCGTACAAAAGCCACAGCGTAGGCGTTAGATGTATGATCATGTTTTACTCGGAGTTAATTACATTAAGTATTAACAGTAGGCTTGACGAGCTGTTAATTTGCATCGAAATGGTAATAAATGTTAGTAGCTTTTGAGCTATACGTCAGAATAATATATTTATATATTTACTTAATTCTTTTTACTTTATAAATTCGTACTTGTAAGTAGAGAATTCTGATTGACTTTTCACCATTGGGCTCCTAAGTTTGACCAACAAACGATTATCTACACTATTATTGCTTTAAAAAGAATGTTGTGAGTTGTGAACTTATAGTTTGTAGGGAGTAAACGGATAAATATTATTATTTTAGCCATAAAAGTATAAAAAAGCAAAGCTAGCTAGTTATAGGGTTTACTGTTTAGCTTCATTTAGTATTATTTTGAATTTTCGGCAAAAAAACTAATCATAATCATCATATACATCCACTGAACAAAAGTTAACAAAGGTTGATTTATTTTATATATCTTTATATATATTTTATATTAATATTCTATGAGTGTGTATGAGATTAAATTCATCCTAAACCGTTGAGTCGATTTTAATGAAATTTCTTGTGTATATTTCTGTAGCGGCAGCGTTCCCTGCGGGTCAAGTTATTCCGCAGGTAACACCGCGAGACTCGTCTTGTATATAAAATATATACTCAAAGTTATTTTTTTAGAAATGTAACTAATTGTATAATGTAAACGGCGAAATTATAGACTTTAGATTATCATATATTAAACATATATTCTTATTTTAAAATTCATTATTGTAAGCGAGTAGACGATTCTTACCCTATCCGACGTACAACGTATTAATGAAAAAAAATCTATATTAATTTACATAACAAGCTCGCCCCAATTCCTTAAATTAAATTATTAGGACCACCCGCATCTTTGCTAACAAAAGAAATTAAGGCTGGATATTTAAGAAACAGAAACAAAATAAGCCTCATTTAAAGTATGATTATCACATAATACTTTATTGTACTTTGTATATACTTATTCATTACGATTAAGCTCTGAATTTCGTAATATTTATAAAGTAGCAAAGTTTTAGAATTATTTAATACTTGGCTTGCAAAATAAAATGTCAGTTGTTTAAATGGTTCTGAAGTCAATATACCCACGTTCCAAATTTAATGTTTGTGTATTTTATATATTTCTGACGGGCTTTTAATACTAGTCGGTAAACTTAAGTCATTTAACGGAAAAAATACTTTGCCATATTATTTTACTCTTTCGAGGTATACTATGTTAAAATCCAGATTTAGTATGAAGCTGCAACTGAACTCTTGCTATTAATCCATCAATATATTCAAATCTGTATAATCATTTGACTAATTCGTTACTACGTTTCTAGCAGCTTATCAATTTACGCTTGGTAATTTATTAAGTTGAAATGTACATTATGTAAATATTCTGTGATCAGGATAATATTACAATACTTTTCAAATAAATATCGAAAATATAACTATAATATTCCATCGTATGTAAACAATTCTATAATCTATCGTCTCAAAAGTTTCTTATCTCCGTAACTTAAAGACGATGAATATTAGGACCTGTTTAAACAGTAAAAAACTAAGAATAAAATCTGTAACTGACAGTCATTCTGATTGATTGGCACCAAACTTGGTCACCGGTGTCCTAATGAGCTTAACGACGCCTACGCGTTGCTCAGTCGTACGAGTTTCAGCAACTACCCGCACTTGGTATTCACAACGTAGTGTAAACAAAGGGTCGTATCCAATAAAATATAACCCAGATTAAGCCCTGCTTTATTCCAACTGATAGAACTTTTGTAAAATTAACTCATAGATTCGTTGCTTGTTCTTTTTATTATTGGCAAAAAAATTCAATCAGACTAGTGCAAATATTATTTGTAAAAATAAATTAATATCAGCACAATACTATTTGAAACAAATATATAACGTAACCGAAAAAGGAAAAGAAAATAAAGTCGATCTGAGTTACGAGGGTGAAATTGGAATTAGCTTTTAGGAGTGAAGTATGATTTTCCACATTTTTTTGCGAAACTATCATCCCAAAAAATTATTAAAATTGTGGACGATAAAAATTATGTATATAAGTTTTTTTATGTGCAAACGATAGGTTTTGTGCTTGTAATTTTTCCTAGGCTCATAAAAACATTAAATCACGGAATTAGGTACATACTTTTTTCCCTAACCCAAACACGCTTTATTACGTTAAGCTAAAGACTTATTATTTTAGATGAAAGGCCCACGTACCGGAAATGTTTAAAAAATGTTTTATTAAGTCTTATTTTTACTAGAAGAATGTTTTAGATGAAATCACTAAAATTGTCGTTGCTGAGAAAAATACTGCAAGCTGTCCGAGATTTTTTTTTAATTTATATATATGTTCTCTTATTCAAAATTTTATATCGGCTTTCTTTGATAAAATATTTTACAACTTTTCAATCAGTGGTTGAATTTTAAAAATGTTTGTTCTTTGATGGCCTTCTGGGTTGGCACAAATAATAATAACTTAAACAATGAAAATGGCTTAAAAGTTATCTTGACTTGCTTTACCTATAACACAAGCTCATAAAACTATATGTATCTCATAACCAATACATGATGAACCTCCTTTTCTAATTACTACAAATTTTATTTCTTACATCATTGTAAGGAATAGAAGTTAACTTAAATTATTATTTATTATTAATACCAATGCTGAAATCATACAGACTTCGATAAGCTTAGTATTTATTTAATACCTGTATTTTTCCTAGAAATAAAGTGAATACTTTCAAAAATTCTAAATTAAATACATTTTCAAGTTAAATATTCTTTATAAAATAATTTGTTTTTATGATGAGAAATGAACATGTGCGAAAATAAATTACCGTCAACCACGTGAAAGAAAATTGAGTAACCGAGTGAGTGGCAGAAGTGCTTGATCAATACAACATAAGTTAAATCAATTTCGGCATTTCCATACGCTGAACGTTCCCGAAGTTTTAAAGTCACGCATCTTATTCGAACAATGACTTTCAGAAGGGCGAGACTCTATTAAAATCGGTTCACTGGTTGCCGTGATTAACATTAGGGTGAAAACGGTATATTTTTTTATATCATTCATATATTTATATACCGTCTCCGTTTTAATTGATATCATCTATGAGTTTACAAAATTAGTTTGTCTCAAATACCCACTTGCTTTTGCAAAACTTAAATTGAAGTTTATTTTTAAAAATATTGATTTTGGGCGTAATATGTATATATATGTACACGTTCATTAGTGACTGACCCGTCATCAACAAAATTCATCAATGGTATATAGTATTTACATAGTTACAACGACAATAAATAAATTACTAATAATCGTAATTAAATTAGATATTAAATGACATAAAATACTGTCTCAAAAGTGTGTCATTCATGGTTTTCTTACTCCATTAATTATAATCCGTACATAGTCATCTTTTTAGACTTCACTTAATACGTATTAGGTAAAGAAACAGCTAGACTGTTCTTGCTATTTTGTACATATTGGGTAAAATAACTAAATTTCAATTTTGTGGCTTGCCACATTTTAGAATGTAGCAATTGCTTACTATGGTAACGTATATTTATAGATGGCAGCTTACATACCGTAACGACAGACTGCAAATACATTTGTCAAAGCCGATTAAAAACAGAAAATATTTGTCCATAACAACGAAGTCATACGCCCATTCTGTTCTGTGCTTATGCACAGCACTGGGATGCTAAAGTTTTTAGATCTGTTAATCACGTTTAAAAGAATGCGTAATACATTTCAGTTCTGAATCTATTTGATATACCGATTCATGTAAAATTTGTATGAGAAAATATAAAGGGGTATCAGTAGAATTGTTTTTCCACTCGCTATTACAATCCAGTGGTAGTGCAGTGCTGTTATCTGCTTGCATGTTCTGTATAGGACCTTAGCGACCTCGTAAACGCTTTAATGCGTGTACTTGACTCGACCTGGTGCTGCTTACACTATCATGTCTCATCTATTTTGCTACACAATGTCTCAATCCTTTTTCAGCCATTGTTAGTCAGAATCGACTTTTATATTTTACATGCATTTTTTTAATAATGCATTAAAGGAATGAAACATGGCTAACTTACACTTTTGATTAGCTATTTTCTTTTAAAATTGATATTTTAAAGAATTGAGGACGTCATACGAGTTTTGGTATAAGGACTTTATTCATATATTCATATTGTGGTGTATTAATGAATTTATGAAAAAAACCTTAGACCCATTAGTTTTGAATTATTAAAATACCTTACATCAATCAAATGTTTATTTTAGAGAAAATGTATCGCAGTTACGTTGTTGCACAATGAATAATAATCTCATTAAAATTTCTGATTCATAGAAGCAATTAATATTGTAACTACCACGCGAGTTCCATTGTTGATGTTTAGTTTATGTTTATTATTTGTTTACTAAAGCTAAACAGCATTTAAAAGCAACATTGATGATCGATTGTTATTAATGCTTACAAAATCTACATAATTTCACGAACAACGATTTTATTGTTTTCTTTGTTAAAGTAACAGTATAACTTTGTCAGCAATATTGGGATTTGTGTGTTTTAAAGATTGACGCATTGAATTCAGCGACTTTCATTTCATACAAAAACTATAAGTGCTATCATCATCATTAGCCTATCGCAGTCCACTGCTGGATATAGGCCTCTCCATTTTCACGCCACTTGATTAGATTTTCGGCTTCTCGCTATATATATGCTATACAAGTGCTTTAGTCTAGAGTAAACCTTAGGTTTAGCTTAGGGACTTTAAAGTGTTTTAAAAATAAAAGACTAGTGGTCGGCCACTGGTCAAAATTCGACCATAATGCATTAGAGTTTTTTTTTAGTTTTCTGCATTCCTACTCCATATAAACTTTGCCAGTTCCAAATTTCTTAGTTCATTCCCATATTTTTTGTAAAGCCACGCTTCGGCAGGCATGAATGGGCCGACTCAACCGGAGTGATATCACTGCCTCACAGAAAACCGGTGTGACCTAGCGCTTGCACTGTGCTTCATCGAGTGAGTGAAGATACCGAAGGCCCATACCCAAACCCCTCCCCATCCCGCAAAGGCAGGCAACACACTTTTAACGCCTCTGGTATTGCGGGTGTCCATGGGCAGCAGTAATCGCTTATCATCAGGCGATAAGTCTGGTCGTTTCCACCATATTTTTACTTCACATAATAATATGTGAGGCGCTCATGGCCCAGTTGCACTCGGTAAATAGAAACAATCAGCTAGGGCAAGCAACAACGGCGTGGTTGGTACCTGGATGGGTGATCGCTGGTGGCATGTTACCATGAGCATCTCCGAGATTCGAAGGTCACGTTAAGCAGTCGGTCCCGGTTGTTATCATACGATAACAGTCGTGAAGCTTAGATGAAGGCCTTCGGGCGGCTTAAAAAAACATCCAACGGCAAGATACATAACCACAACGTATTCTTGCCAGTCCCCAGCCCGCACTTGGCCAGCGTGGGGATGTATGGCCTTAACCCTCTCCTGAGAGGAGACCTGAGCCCAGTAGTGGGACATTATGGGTTGTTGATTGATTGATAATAATATGTAGATAATTCATTAGAGTTTTTTATTTTTATACCCATATTTTTCGTAAAAAGGGGTTCAGAGTTTTTGCTTCACCTATTATTATAGAAATACTTAATAACAGCTCGGAGTTTGGAAGTTGGATTTGAACCCCGTGCCTCAGAGAGCACGTAAAGCTGTCGGTCCTGCGCCTGATCTCTCCACGGTCGTGTCGGTTAACCGTCCCATCGGATTATGAGAGAGGGAACAGAGAGTTCACTTGTGTTTGCGCACACACTAGTGCACTATAATATCTCCTGCACAGCTGGCTGGTCTCTGTTGAGTCTAGATGCCATGGCCGAAATCGGCTAGGAGAACATAATTATATAGATATGCCAACACCAACGCTAAACTGAAGATCGATAGTCCTTTAGTCGTATACATAATACGCATAATACCTAAGGGAAATGATTACACACAATGGAGGCAATACAATATTTCTTTATTTATAGTATTACTGTATTCCCTTAACTCTTATATTCAATATTGTCGCAATATAATCCACTTATTACAATTAATGTATAAATTGCCGATGTGGATAGAAGAAAACTATTGAAAGAGCAGTAGAGAACGACTGTGTAAGCTGTTTATTTAGTTTACTACGAAAAACTACAGTCAACAGAATTCAGCATACTGACATTGCAATATTTGATACTATTCCTATAAGTTTTACATATTAGCGAGTTCATGGGCCTCGATTAAAATCAATTACACTTGTTACAATTGACGTTAATCAAAGTAGTTATCACAAGAGAATTTACTGGACAAAGAACGAAGAGCCCATAAGATACAGTCGTGTGAGAAGGACAAATGAAGAGAAGATTATTAGCAGAGTGAAGGTTAGGCAATTACATAAAAGTTGAAAATGTGTTTTTAAATAAGTAGGAGAGGATGAGCAATTGAGGATAATATACAAGAAAGTGAGTGCGCACATTTTTTTGCATTGAAGAATAGGTAACCAACCTAACTAAAAGATTAAAGATGAATCGAATGCAGTTATTAAAAAGACGATCTAACCCGTTGAGAAGATCTGCATTCAGCTCATAATAGCACTTATCACCATAGTAGATCAAGGTGAAGATAAGATGTTGCATATGCATTGTCTTAGCTTTTACGCGCAGGAAGTTTACTAAGCAATGTAGTGCTCTGAGGATGCCGGTATCCCTCTGGCCTACGTATGAACTTGATTACACCAGTTCAGTGTATGGTCGAGTTGCAAGTCTAGGATTTTCACTATTTGATAAATGGATATAGTGAAATCGTTCAATATACTTTAAGGGAGCATTTCATAATCGATTCTGTCCATAGAACGCCGACTGCCTATTAGTTTGGCATGACACTTTGTCGGGTTAACTGATAATCCGATCCTCAAAAAAAGTTTTCAATATTCCTAAAATCAATGTTAGCTGTATCTATAGCTCTTGCTATATCATCAACATTCGTCGAAGAGTACAACTTCAGGTCGTCGGCATACAAGTAATAGTATAGTATAGTAATATATAGTATAGTATTATATTAGTAGTATATTCATATGTTTATATATAATCATTTTACAAGATAATAGTTGAATGATTCCAAAATATTTCTGAACGTAATATCTTTCTCTACGTCTTTGTATTTATGCCAAACTTGATTATACATGATCTCGACAAAATTGTTCTACATACTATTTGAGAAAATGTTATAGACTTTTTGTTATTCAACAAGCATAGCAAAGACTTCAAGATAGGATGAGTATTGCTTCAACTTGCCATGTATTGGTTTCAAGACGTAATTTACATACATATAGTTGAAATATTAGAGTGGTAAAGAGACTCTTAACAAAAGTTGTGTTAGTTTTTCATGTAGGGTAAAAATGACTATATTTTTAAAGTAAAACATCTAATGCACAGACCAGTTCTCGGCGTGGCGACGCTTCACTACACAGCGTGGTAGTATATGTAACATGTATAATGCAGCGTGGTCTTTAAAAGATGAGAATATTATACTCTTTATATGTTATTACTTACTTTGTAAGCTATATATTTTATACCTACTCATTTTTTGCACAAAGTTTTTTTGTTTTGCACAAAGTGTCAAAGTTTTACGTATTATGCAATTTAGTACGTGATGATGATTGTTTTTTTTATAAATTATGTGTTTCTTAATTTGACATGTGCTTATTGCGATTTGATTATATAATCGTTCCATCAATCACATAGAAATAGATTCGTGAGAATTAAATAAATACTTATAAATAGAAGTAATAAAATTGCATGTATATATATAATGTTAAAAAAAGTATACAGTCTAAAGGCTACAATTAATTAAAGGACAAAGCAACTTATACGAGAGCTACGGAGTGAATGAGCAAGAAAAAGTTCGGCAAATACTTATTGCGAATGAAGACAATGCAACATGTCTCACTAACGAAAAACGATAGCACGAATGCTGTCATTTTCATCTTCTGTCTACATGAATCACATACATATGAGTAGATAGGTAAGTAACCAACCCTACCAAACTCCTTCGCATTTTGTTTCTATAATGCGACAAATAAAAAAAAATTAATTACCGTTCAGGTACTGGGTTCACGTAATCAATACGTTCACTTTAGTGATAAATTTTGAATTCCAAAAACTTCTATGAAATATTCTCCAACAAATATCATGCAAGCTAATGCACTGCCATATGAAACCTTCCATCATGATTCAAATTACTTTTATAGCTTTTTGAGTTCTGATATTCGGTTCGACTAATTTGTTAATTACTGTTGTTTGAGTACCTAATTATGAGGAAGTGATATTGATGAGGCTCCTTTTTAGCCTTAATAAACAACTAATATGTTTTACTCAATAAGTGACACCCAGTCTGCTATGAGTATTACTACTATGACCACTAATATTCATGACTGTTTACTTATTACTTAACTGGATCGTATATTGATTTTTAGTCAAAGATCATTGTGTAGAAATATAGCTATGGATCTGGCCACATAAACAAGAAAAGTTTTAGTTCTCGGTAACATCTTCTTCAATATTTGAAGCCTCTCCTTCTACAGCAAACATTTCTAGTCATTAAAAAAGTTTAAAAACTTTATACATTTTCTGTACTCCTTTCTAATAGTGTGTTTTCAATTGATTAAAACTCATTTTCGCATTACCTTCTTTGTTTAGTATTATTTAAGATTGAGATTTCGATAATTAACTAAGTTTTTACACAACTAAATTGTGCTCCAATGTTTCTTCGTCTTGGTCCATTTTGGGACATTAGTAATATCTAAAAAAACTGTTCTATATTTTTATTATCTCTGGATACTAAATAAGCAGAAAAAAAGCTGCAGAATTTTTATTATACTTTATTAAAATTTTGATATAACCAGTGTTTTTCAACCTTTCTGGTGGGAGCAGTACACATCAAAAAGAGATATTCTTTGTTTACTTACGTTTATATTAACAACCACGTCAAATCAATTTGCAGAAATATATTGAACATGTTCAAAACTTAGGCAGGAAACGTGTCAAGAAAATCAGATACGCCCGAGTTGCTTGAACTCTCAATAAAATGAACCGCTTATGTGACGACGTGGTGTTTACTTGCTCAAAGCGCGTATCTCTTTAAATCTTAAGAATTGTAACTAACTCTTTTTAACCTGTGTTCGTCTCACTTTTCCCGCTTTACTAGTTCCACTACACAAACGTAATCCTTTCAAAAGTTCTCTCAAACTTAACAATTTATTTTATCTTTGTTCCCCCTATCTTTCTTTGAAGATCAAATAAGACGTGTTTAAAACTTTTCGAATTCATCTTTTGACTTTGACTTTTGTAGTCAACGGTGATTTAGGACTAATTCGTATAGATTAAGGCTGTCACAAACAAGTTCATTCATCGATATCTTAATTATTCATTTAATTTTAAATTTTATAGACAAGTCTAAATTATAAAAAAATAAAAAACCCTACGCAAGCACTTAATCGAGTAATCATATGTCCAAAATGCCTTGCATCATTTTGGGAAAGAACTGATACTCTTACCCGGCTGGACCGATATTTGGCTTTCCAATAAAAAAACCGCATCGAAATCAGTCTATCCATCTGAGAGCTACGATACCACAGACAGACACACTTACACACAGACATAGATAGACGTCAAACTTATAACACTTCTCTTTGGTCATATTAGGGGGTTAAAAATATATTTAAGTAACAACAGCAGATTGAAGAAACATTATTTAGATTTTTATAAATATTTTTATTGTTTATTGCATAATTAGCTCTAAAATATATTTGAGAAAGCTACTTACGAACTAGTATAATATGCAAGCATAAAATTAAAATATATATTTATTAATCTAACAAAAAATACAAAAATGATCAAACAAAATGAAAGTCTGGCTTACGTACAATCAAATTGTAAACTAGCCCCAGTCTGTCATTTCGTTCGTATTTATTATCTATTGTTTTCATCAGGAATCTAGTGTTTGAGACTCAATGCGAGGGTAGAGGTATAATTTTGATAACACTGTAATAGTGTATGTAAAATTGTATACCTATTGGCGTAGTATTAAGCCTTCACGGTTAACGCGTAAACATACGGACCTACGACGATTAAAAAAGTGTCAAAATACAGTTTACAATTATATATCCTGCAATATGATTGTATAATTGTTGGGCAATATTCTCGACAATCATCTATTCAACGAACCATGAACGGACCAATAAAACGAAGTGTCAAAGGAAACACTTTGTGATGTCGGCGCGGAGTTGACACGCTGACGTATAGGCATCGAGTGTGGGGTCGCCGTCCCTGGCTATTTCTCTAACACTGACAATTGAAGTATTGCGACATACCACTGTAAAGGAGACCATTAATATTAGGCACTCATACTGTCGAGGAACACTTTATGATTTATTGCTTAAGTCAGAATGCTTATTTTCCAAAGTTATATATCTTTGTACACAGTTTATATGATGTGTGTATATTATCGATTTCATAATATATTCATGTGGCCCTGCTTTTTGTTTAACGAGATGTAAAAGGGTACATATAAAGGTAAACATTTAGGTAAAAGTATATCTTCTTTGTTTTAATCATTACAGCTTTAGAGGAATTTTATTTCAAATGATGTTTTATTGTTGTAAACAAAAAAGTTCTGATTTCTATTCAAATACAGGGACAAACGAACAAACTGTCCACCAAGTCACAATTACATATGGACATAGTTACTAAGTCAATTACAAGTAAAGCTAATAAGAGCGTTTCAAGATTTAGTATATTTTTAGAGAAATAAAAATATACATTTTTAACGTGTCGAATTTTTATCGGTCCGATTTTCAATTTTAAGTTCTTGAGTAGATACCTACTCAATTTAAAGCTCTTGAAAGTAATGGAAATTGGTCGGTTTAGTTCAATTCAAAGTATTCACTTAAATGTATATCGGTTTAACTAGATGGTTTAACTCGGATAATGATGTTTTTTGAAATAATATTTAACTTGAAAAAATCGATCTACAAGTGATGCTATTCGTAGCATTAGAATCTTTTACCACTGACTGTACCAAGACAGTCATAGGACTGTTTTTGTAGGGTTGTCGTGTAACGTAACGTAAACAAGATATTTATCAACAAATGTGGTACTTAAAGATGAAACAAATAAGTTGCTTACGCCGTTATGAGAAATCTAAATTGTAACGTAGTACTTAGTTTATCGCATTCGAAGGACGGTTGTTTGCTGTAACACTATTATAATGGATATGTATATATATTACCGGCAATCTGTATGATCCGGTATTTTATACAATACCTAAACAATGTATTCAATACCTAAAACTTGTAGATAAGGAGTGATCACTGTTCTAACCTAACCTAAAATTCTATAATTCACTAATCCAACTGATTCAACAACACCAGAGTGGATCTTTGATGATCCCTGTTCTAACCTAACCTAAACCTACATGATTCTGAATGAATTAATAAGTACAAACCAAAATCTATTGCCAATGAGCCAGTAGGTATGCCAAACATTCCCTAGGGATTATATAAAATACCTAAATAACGTGTGTAATTTAATATAATATTTATAAGGCTTCATATATTTCCTGGAAGTCACAGGATTTGTATACTTTGCCTAGGTATTGTATAAGACACCTGAATTATAAAGTCTTCCGGTAACATATATTCACCCTAGTTCTTGTCCTTTAGCCCACGTGAACGCAACGCTCTCCCTCAGGCACTCCGTTAACCACTCTACGTTTGCCTTCTGAACACGTTACCCCCTCGCGCGCCACTTTTTTACCAGAACTATTTCTTGAAAAACTCAGTAGAATTGATTCGTGATTAATACAAATGCTGCTTCGTCAAACAAGTAGCTATACAAAGCAGTTTCAACCTCACATCTTTTGTTTTCCCACAAAATGTAAGCCGCTCTTAATATCGCATATTTTAATTTTTATTGCATGTTCCCGCTCGATCATCATTAATAAAGGTTTTCTTTTTAAAAAATCTATTTCTTTTCATATATATATATATATCTAATATATATATATTTATATATATATTATATAGGTGGCAAACGAGCAGACGTATCGCCTGATGGTAAGCGATTACCGCCACCCATGGACACCCGCAACACCAGAGGCGCCACAAGTGCGTTGCTGGCCTTTTAAGAAGGAGTACGCTCTTTTCTTGAAGGTTTGAAGGTCGTATTGGTCCGGGATTACCGCTGGCGACAGTCCATTCCACAGTTTTGTACTTTTTATTGTATTCATATTCTACTTATTTTTATATTTGTCAAAAATATTTACAAGTATTACATAAAATATAATATATAAATATAGGGCATAAAGGAATAACTAAATAAATACACGTTATTTTTGTACGTCATTTTTGTACGTTTTGGATTCTTTTTTCTTTCTGTGGTGTACCTACTTGTCTCGAAACATATTATAGATTTAATCAATTACCTTTCGACATACCACTTCGTGTCGTATTTATTTATTTATATCAACTGCTCAGTACACTTGCAGTTACCCTACACGTGTAACGACCCATTACAACATTGGTGTTACAAATATGGTAATTAATAATAAGATTTCTTTAGGAATTCACAGTCGTCCGATCCCAAGCCGGACTAAGCCCGCACCAAGGCAACCAGACAACTGACAAGCACTTTTCAGTAAGTTTTATTACACAGTGAAGGTACAGGTTTCATGTCCTTTCAACACAAAGGGACCAGGCGACACTGACCAGACGAGGCGATCCTGGTCATCATGCATCGTGGGCCGCGACCCAACGGTTGGTGTTGTGTAGTTGTATATATGCTAATCGGTGCGAGAATTTCTACATCACGACACAGGATCAGTAGTTACTCCGTACGGTAGTTACTTCGTGGTTTAGTGTATCTTGATGGCGCTGTAGTATGTTTATGTTGCACTGTATTTGGAAGTGGAACAATATCATTAATAAAAATATTTGTACATATGTGTATGTGTTAAAATGTACGGTTTTGTGTAATAATACAAATATACCCATTGTCATTTAACTAAATTGAATTATATACATGGCATTCAAACCTTCATTGTAAATGTACTTCACAAATACTAGTAATATATTACTAGTAATATAGTACTATACGATACAGTCCATCCACAGTTCTAGAAGAGATTGGAGACTTCGATATGCCCGCCCATTATACTACTGTTTTTCTTTATATTTTACATTGTATAAATTTCCCAATCGTGCTGTACAATAAAGAATACGTATTTATCTACTGAGCATATCACAAAAACCAAGTAGATCTCTACTAGGAGGAACACATAAAACACATCTAAAACCAAAGCGCGCGCCCAAAGAACGGTTCTGAAAGTTGGTTGGACGACTCGTGCAAATACCAAATACGATCCTTTAAAGCTAGACAGCATTCGTCGGAGATACTATCTTAATTGATAACGGTCAGAACTAGTCTATCCCAAAAATGATTTTACTTTCTGGTAAAAAATTGTATACAATAGTCTAAACTAAATTCTAAACTTGCGGGCTTTGTGACAGACTACACAGCGACACTGAAAACTTAATTTGCATTACGAGATAGACGATTAATATTATATTGGTTATGTTTATTTTACACTATATACTATATTTGTACTATATGCTTTATACTTACATATATACACACACACACACACACACACACCCACAGACACACGCAAAATTCTCACAAGAATCACCCACACACTCTAACACTAACAAACACACAACTACTCTCATTGTTTTTGTAACTCTGTTTAAAATTATAACTACTAAGATAATTTTGTAATCATCAGAGTCGAGGACTGGAGATCTATCACACAGGTTTCGAACCTAGCTCAGATTGCAGCTCTCAACAAGGTTAGGTCTATATTGTACCTTTCTATAAATTAATGTAACTGTATCTTTTAAAAGAAATTAACAATTATTATTATTTGCGGCGGCTTTTCAGGTTTGATTCGATCTACTTCGCCTTTTGCCTCTGTTATTCAATTAGTTGTTGTTGTAATACGTTCAATATGAGAGTATTTAAATAAATATACTATGATTTTATTTCCATATTACAGATTACATAGGTATTCATAAGTTAATAACGACTGTAAGAAATATAAAATTAATATATTTTTTTAAAAATATACAGGTAATAAACCTTGGGCATTAAGCCCGCCGTTGTACATGTGTGCAAAAGTTTTAAAATAAATAAAATAAAATAAATAAATACCTATATCTTACCAACTGTAATTAAATAAATTTAGATAGATGTTTTTTTTTATGAAACTTTATTGCACACCACCACATTAAAAGTTTGTACAGATATACATATACAATAGGCGGTCTTATCGCTAACTACGATTTCTTCTAGACAACCTTTGTACGGATATACTAAAATAATATTTTATGTAGTCGGCGGTGTTCTTCAATAGATCTAAGTTATTAATAGCATAGAGTTACTTACATATACCTACTTACACTAACATATACTATATACATACACTATTAACACATATAAATCCATTCTCAAATATTACCATAATTACAATAAATACACATATTGCTTAAAATCCATAAAGTACCACACCACACATTAACAACAGTAAATAGTCAAGTAATAATAAGTGTCATTTTTCTTAAAGGTTTGTATATATAACACTTAAAACCAAACAAAAATTTATTGAAATGTAACGAAATATTTATTAAAAGGGAAGGGTAGTGAAGAAGAGCAGGCAAGGAAAGCAACTTTTTTTCCATACCTTCTTATATTACCGACAGTGCAAAAACAATACACTGGAAAGTTTAAGCAATACCTTAGGTAGGTTGGGTTCGTATACCTGTTACTGGAACCGGCTGTTGGCGGAATACCTAAGTCCTCTTATATCGTAAATGATTTTTAGCGTAATTATTTCTAATTTTCACTTAAACAACCAAATTGTACGGCTGCCTAATGAAATAGGAAATTGCTCTCAATGTAACTTCCGTACACATTCCTACACCAATCCTCCAGAGTGTAGTGAACCCACATCCTGGCCACTAAAAGAGGCATTAATAGTCATAAACGTTCTCACGAAATTTGTAGAACTAAGGTCATGCCTTTTTAAGACGACTTCTCAGCTTTATTGGCCGTATAACACTTATTGAAAAAGAACTACTTTTAAAACTATAACGATAATGTTGACTTAAATGCAACAATCCATATTTGAATCTATTAAATGGGGGTGAAGATATAAACGGGCGCAATTCCCGTCACCTAGATTCATAGGTTGCGGGGAGCGTGTGAGATGTAGGCAAACATCCAAGCGGCAGCCTGGGGTTGTTTGGCAAGCTGTCTAACTAATTGCCACGTTACCGGTGCACTCTATTCTGTTCCGTTGTTTATGGGATCCACGTTGGTAATGTTTGAAACTTGTGTTAAATAATTCACTGTGTATCTCATTGTTGTTTATTTCAACTAAATGAATGGTTCGTTCAATTCGGATTTATTTAAATAAATAAATAAATATTTCGGACATCTAACACGACGCCATCTATTCCCAAACTAAGAAGAGCTTGTATTATGAGTACTAGACAACTAACATGAATATATAAATACTTTTTTTTTGGAAATACATACATATTATAAGTAGAAAACACCCAAACACCGAAACAAATATTTGCAGATCATGCAAACATTTAGTCCGACACAGGATTTGAACCCGAGACCTTATGGACAAAAAAACAGTCGCGTACGCTACCACTGCGCCACCTAGGCAGTCACAATTCTTAAAACGCTTTGCTATATTCTATATTAAGAGGCATAAATACAAAAATAAAGGTTGAACTTTATTCTTACTGGAAGGCTAAGCAACAACGTCTGAGAACGACCAGAGACCAAAGTGTTATTGTTTTTGTTTAGAGAACAAATATCTTGGCTTCTCCATCCTTAAAGAGCCGGAGAACCGAAACGATTTTCCATCCCATCAAAAATTAATACGGCTACAAATGTATCTACTTATTGAAATTCAAATCTTAATCATAGCACAAAATTATTTTTCACACCAATCAACAGCAAGCTCATAAAAGAGTCTATTATTTTGTGTTTCGTGACTTAGATATCGTGGAACAGAAAGCATCTGCGATTAACAGTTTCCTTTAAAAGTAAATTCGAGTTAGTAATAAATTAATTTGTCCCACAGCTTTTGAAAATGGTTGAGTTTTAATTAAGTTTTTGTTGTAACTTTGTTGTTTATTTTGAACTGCGTTGTTAGTTTTGTATTTAAGATTCATGGATTGAGGGAACGAGCAAAAGAACACTTCAAAGCATCGTTGATTCCAATTCTTTTAATTTTAGTAACGGCAGCGGCGAATCGACGACGTAACTTTTAAGTCCGGTAAATTAGTCACAATACAGAATGAATTATCAATTAAAGGTATGTCCTAAAATGTAGACCAAGGTCACCAACTTAGAAAAACTATAGGACTACTTCAATGATTAATTTTTATAAATTGTGCTGAATACTTGTCAGTTTCATGCCCCGCTACGGAGGCACAAATTCAAAGATGACAGTAAATGAAAATAAGTCATAAGTATTTCATACAATCACTTGAAGTAACAAATCACTATTATTTAACGTGATGCTAACAGTGAGAATGGTGAATTTACTGAAGTTTGAGGAACACTTGCTGTTTGTTGTTAAAATATATGTTTATAAAGTGTACGGTACAGTCTAATTAGACGGTATTAACAATTATAATAATATTATAATAGAAAACATAAAGTTTTCATTAAGATAATGAAAACTTTGTTTTCTATTATCACGATACCATACTGCGTAACTGACAGGCAAAGTGCTAAATAGGTGAATTTGAGTACCCGAGTATATAAGTTTACGCAATCTGGACATAAACATGCTCTAACGATACACTACATGATACACGCGATTAAAAAAAAAAACATCCCTAATTTACGAGTAGGGGACGTTCCCAAAAAACGAGGTAAATACATATATTCATGCTAAGTTTCATCTTTCTTAGGACTAACCGTTTCGAATGTAAGCCAAGAACGAACAGACGGACGTATAGGCATGACGAAATTATAAGAGTTCTGAGACGTGAACTACGAAAGCCTAAAAAGCAAAATTATGCTTTTATGGCATTTTTAACGGAAATTTGACAGATATGGCTGAAAGTTATAATACTTTGACTGGTCTCAATTTCGATGTTTAGAGCCTAACAGAGATTTTTGAAAGCAATTTAAATCAAGAGGAGATCTATATGAAAAAAAGATCAATATATATGAGGTAGCCTAGTAGTACGTACCAACGTTCGCACTAGGTATCCGGGGGAGGGGTCGACAACTGACAGGTACACGTTGGCCCAACCTTTTATTGAAAGTCAGAAGCTAGCGCGTGAAGCCATTAGTCCTCAACTCGGCTGAAAAAGTATCGTTCGGGCTGAAACATTGCGAGGCCCGCTATTCAATTGGCAAATGTATTTTATTCCAAACCAATCGATCTCTAGACAACGAAACGCATAACGTGAATGGAGTGTCTCAAGAGACGATAAATCACAGACGTCTACGATAAGTTTAATGAAAAGATCTTTCTCCCGTTGCCACGTTTTATTACTATTGAATGGAATTACACATTAAACGTACCTAACATAATTTTATCAAAAAGCTATTTCGCTGTCGTGCGACTGTAAAACTTTTGTTTCGACAGAACTTGTATGTAATTTGTGGTTAGACCGTTATTGTATGACTGTTATATAATATATAGTGTAATTGGTAACTGTTAAAGTCACTAACGCCAAATGATTCTTTTTGGTGTCGGATATATTATTATTTTTTGATAATTTTCAGCCTTTTTTTCTCTCAGGCCAGTTTTATTACTGCAGAGAAGTTAGGTCACTAGCAATAATGGCTACGAATTTTTTGTGGTTAGTGCATAATTATGCAAGATGTAGTGTGAAGAAACTATAATTTCGCTTTCATTCTACAAAAAAAGGATTAAATTAAATTCTTAATAATATTATAAAGATATAAAGATTATGAGCTTGTTTGTTCGCGATATTTACCGGTATTACCAACATTATATTGCAAACTTTTTCACTGTTAGAAAGCATCCCTAAAAACTGAAGATTTCTTTTTAATGTAATAAATAGGTATATAATTAATCACAATAAATATATTTGAAGTCGGCAAAATATTTATAATATGGTATGCGTGATCTGAACAATTCGAAAAGAAGGCATTAAGTCTACTGACACGATATTAATTACGTGTAGTTTTACAAAAAGTTCTCATAAAAAAGTTCCTTAAATATCTCAGCCTGTTTTTTTGCTAAAAGCAAATTAAATTTAACAAGATTTAAACATAGATCATGATTCAAGTATACCTGAAAAGTTCTTATAAGAACAAATAGCTAAACTAAATGAGATCTTTGGAATTGATTGCTAAATCGTTGGAATTTTTGTAGCAACGAAGTTGAGTTGTTATGCATATTAATTAATCGAATGGATCAGGAGAAAATGCGAAATAAAAACAATAAGTCTTCAAGATTATTGTGTTATTGCTACCAATGGCCGTACGAAAATAGTAGACAGAGTTCGGCGTTGAGAGGCGCCATACCAGTCTTGGTATAGTATACAAGCGTATTTATCTCTTGTTGTTATATTTTAGCTGATATTTGATTCTTTTTTTTTAATTTTTATATCACTTTAACTACAATTAACAGCAATGGTTTTAAAGCAATATTTCTTTGTTTGTTCCAGATTCGTATAAAGAACTGACAGAAAAAATATGGCCATAAATACTTATGACTTTTTATAGTTAAGTCAATTCAGTTATGACAAGACATTTTCAAATATTTCTGGGGAGTGTTTAAAAATGAAGGAGAGTATGAAAAAGACGCGCGAGAGCCGTCACGAGGCGGTCGTGACATGACGTGTGAGCGCCGCATCATCTCCAACATGGCTTCGCATATTGCCGCAATCATATTATGGCTTGGGGGAAGTAAGTATTCAATGTCATTATTTTTAGAAAGGATATGGCGAGAATGTGAAATGAAATTCGCTATAGAATTGTAATTGAGCAACTAAGGGGATTATTTATTTGCCCCGGCCGAAGACACAAGAGCCTAGAGTACGAGGTGTTCCAAAAATAGTATTAATTCCAGCCTTATACCGTTAAAACATTTTATAATATGTAGTGTAAAAACTGTTTTATTTACTATTATCTAGTTCTTAATCGCATAGGTAAACAGGATATTAATCAAACAATTGCAAAAGTTAACATCTAGTATTAACACACTGGCAAAACTTACAGAGAATAAGTTTTTAAATACATAGTTACATCCACAATTATTATCGAATATTATATGTTAATATTGTAGCACAAATCTTTGCTTTTTGAAGCGAGTACGTTCATTAATTAGCAATTAATTGAAATAACTTCCATCGATGGCAACGGCAACTTTCAAATTTTGCCTTATTCCAAGAGTTTCGATAGGCATAAGGCAAGAGTTTCAATAGGCATATTTATGTGTTGATCGCAGCTTGCACCAGAAGTTATACCAACGCAATCTCTAAGCATTAAAATTATAATTAATATTAAGTACCTAACAGCTATAAAGCTCTCCTTTTTCTAAGTGTTATTTTCTGAGAAGTTATATAAACAACTTTGTATAAATGGTCCTAAATTATAATGGCCCCTTTCACCTTTTATGGACAACGCTTTTATCTAGTGGAATATTATTTTTATTCTTTTAGTGTAGATTTGAAACTTTGATTTTTGTATCCTAGACATTATAGTAAAGATAAAATATAATAGAGGAGTAAATGTTAGTAAATGGATAGTGTCTTGTAAAACACTCGCTTGGTCCATAGTAAATAACTAACACTGTTCAATCAAACCTTACAATATTCGAATAATGAGAAAAATATAAATTAGAAACTTTTGATAAAATTAAATAGCTTATATCATCCGGGTCATCATTACGAATATATTGGTATAATTAAACATTTTACCCTTCTTATTGAGTTCGCCGTAGTAAACATAGTACCTTGATTTATACCAAGGAATTAAATTAAATTCAAAATCGATCAGAGTGGCGTACAATGGGAGAACCCTATGTCCAACAGCGGAGTGTAATATGATGAAGTGATGATTAAATAAATCAAGGGTAGTTTGCTTTAAAAATTCATTGAATATACCTACGTTATACAGAAAAACCTTAAGGGAATACACAAGAAAAAAAATATGCACAACCATCTGTTACTCCCCAGTAGAGTCCTTACCGTATACGAAAGTCTTTTATTATTACTCAACTGTTTACATAATAGACAACACGCCTTATACTTTCGATTAGCCCTTATGGATGAAACAGTTTACAAGTGAACCATACCGTTTTATCTATTCTTTAATTTTTATGTTACTTTAACTACTTCATGATCTTTATTCTATGATATTCTTATCTATTTTAGAATAAGATGAGTTCCAGTAAAGATAATTTCTTCTGAGAAGAAATAATGTTGGGAAGCGTTCGTTTAATAATGACTTCTCAGTGTATGTTGCTCTGAAATCTTGAGATACGTCGTCTGCATTGGCTTCACATGCTTTGTGCGAACCGACGACTTTAAAGTGATTTGTCTAACATGATTAAACGTCTTTGCTTACCTATGCTCTTTGTGATTCAAATTATATAGGATTCATTTATATTTACGAGTTACATTACTTTTATGTTCGGTTACAAATATTCAAGTAAAAAATAACCCCACTCTATACTATGTCAGGCTATTTCTTTACTAATAATGCAGGCTGAGTGTTTATAAAATGTGTAGCAAAATATATATTAGAAAATCACTAACACCATGTTTCAAGATATTAAATTTGACATCTAATATAAATATTTTTCTGGTGAGCGTGAGCGATTACATAAAGCATTTCATAGGTTTTGTTGATACTAGGTCGTTATCCTAATCTATTATCCTAATTGTCAACATAGCCCATTAAATGCTTTGTGTAATTAATCAAGAAAAAAAAATTAACGTATTAATTTAATATTTAAGTAAGAATTTGCTAGTGTCGATCCTTCAAACTTCATGACGATCGGATAATTATTTTAGTTAACATCTGGAAGAGTCACAAACCAATGAACACAATTGTAATTAATACTACCTATTGTAAGTATTTAAACTAACATAAACGTGGTATGTGTTAGCTTGTTACTCATTAAGTAAGACCCCAACTCCCAAAAATCAAGCTGCTGTAAAGCATTTCTATAATCAGCAAAACTCATTAACACTTCTTGACCCAACCCGGAATTTGAACTCGAAACTTCATTATCAGCAGTCGCAAATGCCAACCGCTAGACTAACGAGGTTCGGCGAGCTCGTAAAGCCATCGGTCCTGCGCCTGATCTCACCCCGGTCATTTCGGATAACTGTCCCATCGGATTATGAGAGTAAAGGTGTCGGATAACATGTATTTGCGCACACACTCTCGTGGCACTCATAACCCAGTTGCTCTCGGTGATTAGAAACAATCACCGAGAGTAAGCAATGACGACGCGGTCAGTACCGGGATGGGTGATCGCTGATGGCATGTTACCTTGAGCGTCTCCGTGATTCGGAGGTCACGTTAAGTAGTCGGTCCCGGTTGTTATCATACGATAACAATCGTGAAGCTTAGTTGGAGGCCTTCAGGCGGCTTAAAAACATCAAACGGCAAGATACGTAGCCACAACGTATTCTTGCCAGTCCAACTTGCCATCCCGCACTTGGCCAGCGTTGGGATGTATGGCCTTATCCCTCTCCCGAGAGGCGACCCGAGTCCAGCAAGTGAGACATTATGAGTATTTGATGATGCGCCCACACTTGGGCACTATATATACAATATTTCCTGCATAATTGCCTGGTCTCCATTGAGACAGACTGCCGTGGCTGAAATCGACTAGGAGCACATCATTATCACTCACAAACTATATCCAACTATCATGTACTTTTACATACGTGTCGACTCATAAAAAAGATGGTCAATAAAATATACTTACAACTAACAAAAATACTTTTATTACGAATAGCGCAAGTAATTAAAGAAAGAAAATAAATAAATAAACTAAGCAATTTAATCATTAGTTCGATGATCAACAGTGGCACATTTACACTAAAATCATCATCATCATCCTCCTAGCCTTTATTATTCCCTAGATTGATTGGGGTCGGCTGCTAGTTCAACCAGTTTTTACTTTTATACTTAAATATCAGATCAAGAGCCAATTTTAACAATATTTCTTTAACAATCGAAACATAGATTGAAATGCCTTTCTTACTATTACAATTTGTTACACTTTGTATTTTATTACAACAACATAATGTTAAGTTTTGATGAATATGTAGAAGGACTTAATTTAATCCGATTTATAATAGTTTACGTTGTGATTAAACAACAGCTTGTAGTTATTACTTATAATCCAACGACTAACTATATAGCTACTTGTTGGATTAAAAGGCAGATTATACGATCACAAACTTATGAAACGTACGTTTACAAAGTTTGGAACATGATGTATACTTGGAATTAGCAAGTTCCTGTAAATACCGTGTTTTGGCAGAATTGATATACACATTACATTACATTATCATAATTTCGTTTATGTATTCATTAGGTGTACTACTTCTAAATTCATCAATTTGTATTTACAACATTAAGCGAACTATTTTGAGGTCGTTTTTCATCATTTCTCTAAGAATCATAGAAATCTTTGCAGTTACTGTCGTAGTCGATTTTCTTTTATAGCTTTTCTACTGGAAAGCGTTAACGTTTATTTTCATTGTGCATAAAAATCTTGACTTCTTTAATAAATTATCACTAAGTTGATATCTGTATGATTGTTTGACCTTGACAATGTTCACTTCTATTTCAAACTCAATTTGTTACAACCAACTACTCTTTGAACTTATAAATAATATTGCTTTTGTCAATAATAGTCTCAAATACTTTCTATATTTATCGTAGTATTTTCCTGAAATATTTATTAACTGAGGCACTACTTTTATACCCGTGTCCTTTTCATATTACTATATTCGATATGCAAAAATGCACGGTATAAGTAAGCATGTAAAATATTCAGTAGATACTCTGAACTTCAGGCATACAATTCAACAGTATCTTTCATCTCCTGACGTGGATTACTGAAGTGATGAATTATTAAAATCGCTTGAGATACAATCGAGTTTCGAATCCAATCCCTTAAGTAAAGCTGATTATCGAAATCCTCCAAAGACTGGGCAATCCCCGAAAAATTGAACAAAGTGCCAATCTCTCTGGGCATAGAGGATTGCGAAAAATTATTGGTCCGGAACACGCGGCTTTCATTTATTATAGATAGTATTGTGCGAGTTGGTCCGAGATACGACACTAGTGAGCAATACGCCACGTGTAACAACTTATCTACGTTCAACAAAGTTTTTCTGTATCCTTTACTTGACATTTATAGAAAGAAAAGTAAAACTTATATGGAAAATTAAGTACCACGAGTAGCAACGACAGTCTTGGTGAGGTGGAAAAGTATGCTCTACTTTTTTTACAATATACTACAATATGAAATGAAGCTTCTCAATTTGAACTTTATATTTTATAAATAATACTTCTTTTCTTGAATTTTGTTTTTGTAGTATAATAGACAACTTTAGTTAAAGGTTTTTAAAAGCATACTTTAGACCAAACCACAACCGAAAATTGAAAAAAAATATACATACAATAATATACAGCATATTATATACAAAAATATATTAAACAATGCATTTAGGAAATGAGGGGTGCAGTTTAGAATATGATTGTAATTGTTACCTTCATCATATTTATTTATTTACATACACTTTATTGTCCCAAATATTGTGCTGAAACTAAATATTATGTCGAACCGAGATTTATTCCTCTCAGTTATGTACCCTGATTCAGTACGCCTCTCTCTCACTATGTATGGTTACCTACATTTAAAGTTGTTAGGTGTATGCTGTACTGTGTTTGTGAAGAATTTTTGTTTGAAATGTAACATGTGAATGTACAAATTCTTATAAGATTAAAGATTTCTGAAACCAAAAATAGCAATATACCTATATAATATTTTGTTATTGTAATATTTTTATTGTGTTATAGTATTGGTTCTTAACATAAATTTGTAGTCAGTTCATTTGTTTTTAAATGTTAATAAGAAAACACATTTCTACGCTTATAACTGGCAGACCTTAGAGTAACAGAATTGATATGTTGTACATCCATGATCACAATGATTCAATTGAACAGTGTGTTCTTTTCAACGTTTCAATCTTTACTTATAAAATAACATGATGATTGATGAGATTAAAAATGAGTTAAACGTTTCTGAATATTTTTCCCCTAAAAGAACGAATTAGGAGCTGAAAGATTGTATCGAAGTCTGTTATCTTTTAAATTATTTTAGAGTGATGAAACTTTATTTTTGGGCTACTGATTAAAAATGAGTAGATGCCTATTTAGGCGTTATTGGATATTCTACCCCTAATGGGGTGAAATAAGGGTTGAAAAATTGCATCGAAGTTTGCCAATTTTTACGTTAGAAACATGACACTTTATCTTTTGGGCTATTGATTATAAGTGAAAAGACTACGTCTAAAGTAGTCAAAATAGGATTTGAGAATCTGTACGGAAGTTCATTATTTGTTAAGTTAGATAAATGAAACTTTTTCTTTGGGTTACTGATTAAAATGATAAATACGTATGTTTAATGAACATGTCCTATCGGAACCGGTCGTGATAAACGGCGACGTTCTCAAAGTCATTAAAAATATTATTATATTTTAACAATATTTTTCTAACTGCAAAGTTTTTTGCAGTTAGATAGAAACAACTTCGAGGAAGAGGTGAACAGGAGAATTCAGCCGGGTCTTTTCTTCCTCGATCCCACAGTGCCTAAAGATGAACGTCAAAGCCGCTTAGCGTACTATGGAGAGAGCTATGCTGGGGGTAAGTGTAAGGTATCGCATCATGAATGAGGTCATCCGGCAGAGAACCAAGGGTCATCGACATTGCCTACAGAAAAAGAAGCTGAGGTAGCAGTGGGCTTGCCATATTAGCCGCAGAACTGATAACCGTTGAGGTAAATAGTATGAGGAGTCGAAACCGCATCTCGGTAAACGTAGTGTAGGACGTCCACAGGCCAGATAGAATAATGATCTGCCCAAGACTGCCCAAGAGCTGGATGCGAGAAGCTGAAGATCGAACCAAGTGCTGCGCAATTGGAGAGGCCTATGTCCAGTAGTAGACAGCAATAGGTTGATCATGATGAGGTACGTATTTAAGCATTTCTCGATATTCTACCACTAAGAGGGTCAAATAGTGGTTGAAAGATAGAATTTGCATTAGTCTTGAAGTCCGTCATTTTTTAAATTGGTAGCCTGCAAATTTGGCTTCATGCTTTTAATTACAAATAAATGAATGCTTTTATTAGCATTTATGAGGATTCTACACCTAAAGGGGTTAAAATAAGGGTCAATAATTTCTATTGAAGTTCTTATTTATGGGCTTTTTTTATCAATAGGCTATTAATAAGAACTTTAAAAACTCTACTCTCTACTTACATAGTTTTTAATTAAAACATCAACTTCAACGCTAGTAATAATATATTGATGCTATAGTTAACCTGACTTTTAGTCCAAAGTATTCGCGTTTGGAAGGTATCCAAATATTGCCACTCGTTGTATTTAAGTTTAGGCTCTTTTTTAAATATCTTTAGTTGTATGCGAATAGTTAATGTATTGTTATTCAATTTAGCCGCTGTTTAGATTTTTTTACTGATTCTAGTGTCTGATTTAAAGAATTAGAGATAGACACTGGTAATGCATTTTTTATTTATATCACAACAATACTACTGAAATAATAACAAAACTATAACCAAGCTTGTAATATGCATTGGCATTTAGCTATAAGTTTGCAGATAATCTTAAAACGTTCCTTAATATAATCGGGAGTTAGGGGTTGAATTATATGAATCGAGAGTGTGTGCAAGTTGCGATAATAAAATACATTATATAATTTAAACCAAATGTCAACGTTATATGGTTATTTTGCTGAAAGCTTCATCTATTTGCATATTTTCGTTATATTTTATACATTCTTCTCGCCACGTACCGTCACAAATCACACTAACGGTGACTATATTTTGTGCCAACGAGTTCCTGTTTTAAAGAATACCCCAACATTCCGAAACAATATGTCTCATGATTGTATAACTGTATGAACCCATCAACGCCTGTTCATCTTCATATGCACGTGGTCATTACAACTTGATTGAAATATCAGGTTATTCAAAAACCTGTAATACCTCGTACAATACCCGATGAACGTAATTCACATCACGAAAAATGAAAGTCTAAGAGTTAAAATACCCCATATGATTACATGAGTAATTCTTTTGTTGCTAATATTAATGAGAACCAAACACCCAAATACACATCTATACTTGTTTGAACAGTGAGTAGCGGTGAAATGAACTCATTTCATATAAATATTAAACTCGCGCCGAAATGAAATATTATGATGTGGCTCGAACCGTAAATTGAATTTGGTTAGATTGTAATGAGTTCATGTCGACGAGAATTGTGTATTGGCTTGATCTTGAATTCGATCACGTACCGTTCACTTGATTTATGTATTCCAACCACCTTTAATATAGCTGAAGGCCAAGATTTGATTACTTACGTCGAGCTGAAATTCTGCTCAGCGAACCGCTAACGGATCGACCGCAAAGTTACCTACTTATAAGAAATAGGGACCGTAAAAATAAAATTGCTTTAAGGTGCACGTTTCACAAATAAATGGTTCCTTTCGTGCTGCAATTAATGACTCTGAGACGGGTGAAATAAGGCTAGTTTCGAGCCTTTTCTCGCCGCCTCTGTGTTACCCACGTACGGCTTGGAAAAATTTACTATTATTAAAATATTAGTTCAGCTTAATCGCTTTTATTTTAGCTATCAGTTTATGAATGTTCACTTCAATGTAATATTTCAAATTATATGCTGAGACATATTGTGTTCACTATTACCAGAAACTAAGCAAATATCTATTTCGGCACTGATCACTTATATTATTGACGCCACAGTTTCATTGATCAATGATTCTAGGACATAGTTTAACACTAATGTAACACATTTTTCACTTGATCTAACTTAATTTCGTGAAATCAAAATTAAGTCGGATCAAGTGAAAACTGTGACGTACGGCTTTAACCCTTTCCAGAGAGGAGACCAGAGCCCAGCAGTGGGACATTATGGGTTGTTGATGTGATGTTGATGTGAAGTAGAAATTGGAAAATTTTATTATTAGTTATGAAAAGATTGTATAAAAAGATCAAGTATTAATAATGTGGGCGAGACAATCTGGCTCCAATTAAAATATAATTTCAACACCGAAAACTATCGCTTTCTCAATATTAGAAGAGGTCACAATTATGTTCATAAAACTGTACATAAGTTATCATAAATATATTAGCGTGATAAGGGTTTGAATTTACCTAAAATCACTATGAATCGAGAAATAAGAAAAATTAACAATATTTTAGAGAATATTTAATTTAAGGGACTGTGCGCTTGACATAACATGTATATTTGTAAAGAAGCATGAATACGAGCTTGAGAGACGAATGAACTAGGCTCGGAATAAATTATTAAACAAAAAAGAAACCAAGTATTCCAAACAAACTAAGCAAAAGCAAGCCTAAAGAAAAGGGACATGACAAGTATTGTGTTTGCTGCCGTATATTACATATAAATATTAGACATAATAGTAAACTAAACAAAAAATAAACACGCAAATAAGAAAAGAAGGAGATAATAGATATTTTGGAAAATTGACAAAAAAAACCTTATTGAAAAATTTATCACCTTGCATCAGGTACACGGATGGATAAAGAAGAATAGAGAAAATAGGTAAAATGTAATCTATATTAATAAAAAGCCGAAGAATATGTTTTGGATAACTTCCGATCGACTGCACATAACAAAATAATTTTATTTTTTATCTGTTCGTTAATGTTAGGACAAAGTTTGCATACAAGAGTCTGGGAGGGATCTGCATGTCGTAATAAAGCGGTTCCCGCGTCCCTCCCGTCTCAGGCACAGAACAACAACTAAACAACTAAAACCACACGGTGTGCCACTGCACACCGTGTGGTTTTAGTTGTTTCGATTCCGACTCACGATGGGATTCCCAAACGTAAAAAAAGGTTTATATACAAGAAAAATTAAAAGATAACGTGAAAAGTCAATTTCTTTTGCCCGCGACTGTGTACTGTATGTGGGTAGCTGAGACGGATATGTAAATATGGTGGTATAAAGTTATTTAATTATCTCGAAGTCGCAGTTGAAGCGCATGAGACTGTTGTGCTTTAGATCCTGGTTTCTATTCACGGGTCGTACCAAATGTTTTCGTGATCTGCAAATATTTGTATCAGACTTAGTGTTTCCTATGTGTAATATGTAAAAACAGGATACATGTACATATTTATATCTGTTGTTTCTCGTACCCATTATACAGTTTGGGACTAGAAATCGTTATGTGTTGGATATCCGAATAATATAGAATATAAATAGAAGAGAATAGAATATATTATTCGGATAATAATATAGAAAAAAATTTATGTAGACATCAAGTGTTTTTCATAATACAATTACATGTTCTATACAACTCGGCTTTAAGCCTACATTATTAATTTTAAATATTTACCGTCCTTTTTTCCTTGATTTTTTTCCGTTCATTTCTTGCATGACGTAACTGACATGTCTTTTGTTTCGAATGTTTTTAGAAAAGAAACATTGTAGTATTTTTATATATATTATTTTTAAAATATTATACTGAAAAAAGAATATGGATGTATGTATTCAATGAGATAGAATCATTTGAAATTTCTTCGAAAATAAACCTCTTTCGAGAAAAATCAACAAAATGCTTTAAGCGATATTAATGTCACTGAATGATATTTTTATATATCAAATGTAATGGATATGTTTCTACTTCAATTATATATAATATATTACGGCAGTCATACTGTATTCCAGCTGCGAGAGACGGCGACTGGATGGCGCTAGTGGAACGTGCACCGGACGCACCATTTAAAAATTAATTAGTCAATTTAATTTTATATCGATTATTTGGCTCAAAACACTTGGATTCAAACTAGTAAAATATTGTGACGTTACCCCTGGAGGGAGGGCCCTAAGCGACCGCCTTTATAACGAGCTGCGCTGTTGAGACGGCACGCATTTCGAACGATTGCGTCCTGGTGCACGGACCACTGTCTCTCTACAGTCAGTACTGCACGATTATTGGATGTGGAACGTTATCTTTGATAATTAGTACTATCTTTATTGCGGTGGGTACGTGGACCACTGTCCCTGATAGTCAGTACTGACCTATGTGACCGCCTTCATTGCCATAGTAAGATATTTAACTAATTCTACACCTTTGTTAGTTAGGTTTAGGATATTCTGATTTATTTGAGTTATTGAAATAAATTCTGTATTTGCATTATATTATTGCAATATCTAACTTTTACTTCTAATGTCTGGGCCTAACCCGATATATACATATACATAAAATATATAGTTCTTAATAAATATTCTTCCATACTAAAGTAACTAGTAAGTTTCAACAATGTTTCATTTCAAAATAGTAATCAAATTAGCCGCTACATAATGTCCATCCAGCTTTCATCGGATATACTGTATGAGGCCAGCTTATTTTTTATGAAATTGGCTGAAACTGAAATTGTAGCCAGTCTTAATGATAGTGACTTTTGACTAGTATGGATGCATAGCTACCATTGGACAACCAATTTGATAATATTAATATTAATACTCTGCCAGCCAACACAATATTGACAACAGATCGCTAACATATTTTGGAGGATGATCGTTTCTTGTTTTTGTGAAAGACGGTCCCCATTTCATGTCATCCACATTTTTTATATTTTTTATCATTAATTTCATCACGTCGAAGACTTGAAGACTCGAAGACCTGAAATACTTGACATTGACAGAAATAGCTGATCCGGCTGATTGCCATATCATCAAAAGAAGAAGAAGAACATATTTTGGGAACTTTGAAATGCCTACGACAATTTAGTACTATGTCTGCCAAAATAAGATAGGATTGATGTTTTTTTACATAATTTTGAACACTTTTATAGCACAAATCAATATGATGTTGACTGTAGTAGGTAAAAAAGGTATCTAAAAATAAGAGTTACTTAACTTAAACTTACATGTCTCGTATTTACATGTCATGGCAATGGCAGCATTTTAATAGGTGTAATTATTGTTGTGTCTGTTAGTCTTTGGGCTGTGTTTCACCGAGTGAGTGAGGATACCGGAGGCCCATAATCCAACCATTCCCTTCCCCCAAGGCCGGCAACGTACTAGTGACGCCTCTGGCCGGTGTTGCGGGTGTCCATGGGCGGCGGTCATCGCTTACCATCAGGCGATACGTCTGCTCGTTTGCCCCCAATTCCATAAAAAAACATATAAAATTCAGCCATGTAAATTCAAATTAAGTAACTCTTATTTTTAGTTATCTTTCTTACCTGGTACCTGCCCAGGTGTCAATAGGGTGGGTTCCACAAGCATGCAGGTATTCAAAGGACATGAAACTCTATAGAGAACCTAAAGTTTTATCGAAAAAAAAAGTTATGTCTGTTATCTCTGGGATCTTGGACCATTAGGTAGTGGGAATCTTATGCATTTTTTTTATCTCTAAGTTATGAATATATTTTGCATATGAATATTATTTATGGACATTGTCCTATTGATTTTAAGACTTGATAATAAGTTTTCAGTAAATAATACTATTTCAAGTCATCTATTTAGTAAAAGTGGATGGACATTATTGTAGACGCGGAAGAGAAACGCGCTCAATATCGATTCCTACGGACCGTCGGTTTTCAATTTAGGTTTCTAATAAATTGTTTGCTGTTGTTCCCTACTCCCACACACTCAAAATATGGTTCCAAATATGACAATAGTAACACTAGCTAGCGACAGTAGTAGAATGGTTTTTAGTGAAAGTCAAAGATGCAGTATTTGATCTATGATCAATCAGCATTGAAGCAATCATATAACCAGTCGAATATTTATTATCACCAAGTTTAGATAATTTTATTCTTAATTAAATTGAATTATTAGTAAAACTATTAACTGTGCAACAGTGTAGATCATTTCCAATATTCGATGCAAATGTTACTGAACTCGCATCTTGAATAGTAATCTAAAATCCTTTACTTACAAACATTAAGTGGTAACCAATTGATTACAGGTCTTTAGCTGTAAATAATTAAAAAATAATTCGTTTTTTTATTCCATCACGCTAACATTTCAATATTCAAAAATATTAAATGCCTCTGTTACCGTTAAAACTATGAATTAAGGCTCTACACACTCATCACCATACAGTAACTAATACCAACATTGTATAGCATTTCTATTCAAAGCGACAACAAAGTAACTTTTATACGAGAATTTTTATACTGTAGGTGTAGTACGCACGTTAACGGGCAGAGTTTAAAACATTTGTACGGATGTTGTTTTTACGGATGACAACCGAGCTTTGTAAAATTGCACGCTTAAAGCACTTGCCGACAGAGCAGGGCGCCAACGCTGACAGACAGTGTTGTATTATATGAGTTTATACTGGTTTGTTTGTGCAGTGTGTGTGACGAATTAAACTGTTTTGAATGTTATTAAAAGTCATAAGGTTAACTAAGTTGTGATAGTGTGTACTTTATATACGGTGAAACAAAGCCCTGCGTCAGTGACATCTTGATATAACACACCGACCTATAAAGTATATGTAAATTAATATTTCGGACACCTAACACACAACGCTATCTAATCCCCAGTTAAGCAGCTATACATACACATTATACATAGAAAACACCCAAACTCCGAAACAAATATTTGCAGATCATACAAACATTTGGTGCAACCCGGAATTGAATCCAAGGGAAAAATCAAACAAACACAGCAGTTGCATACGCTACCACTGCGCTACAGAGGCAGTGTAAACATGTAATTATGTATCGTGATATGAAAAGATTCACGCCGATCAGGGTTTACCTATACAACTTCCCAACATCAACAGTTAGTCTGCGATCCAAAGACATGATCAAATCGCCTGACTGGTCGGGTGGTCTATGTTATTGATGTATAATTATACGTTGAGTACCCGCAATGTTCTCGCTAACTAGCGATCCTCTCTTCCCCTCTCTCGTCCCTCCAAAATTGCATGAGTGACAGAAAAATGACTCCATAAATCAGTTTATTTCCGTAATTTTTTTTATTAATTTAATAACTTTTAAAGAAAAATGTTTAATCAAATTTGTAGGTTGATTTTATTGATGTGCTATTTTAAAAGCATCTTTACCTTGATTAAAATAAAGTTGTTTCTGCTGTCTCTTCGTCTAGATTCTTTAAACTACTTAACGTATTTTATTGCAATTCGAACAAAACATAGAGTGATATAAGATAAAGGTTCATATGTGAAATACTTGCATATAATAGAGAAAATAAGATCATTTCTTCCGTCTGGAACTGGGCCGAATCGCTAGTGGTATAATGTTTACATTAGTTTACGTGTAATTAATACAATATTTAGGTTTATGTCCGTTCTTTATAAACTAATAGTTTAAGACCGCGGCTTCGCCGGTGTATATGTCAGTTATCCGGGCAAATGTGTTATTCTGATGTATCAGCTATATTACTGTAAAGTTTCATCCAAATCCGTTCATTACTTTTTGCGTGAAAGAGTAACAAACATCCTCACTTTCACATTATAATATTAGTATAGATTTCATAATGTCATTTGGCTCTTCAAGTCATTCTGATTTTAAAACTAGCGGAAACCTTTTGGTATACTTATTTCAAATATTAATTTACACAAATATGTAGAAGTGGAACCTACACCTTTGTGGCTCAAATGCGAAAATGTAGAAGCCAAATAGAACCGTTTGTTGAACAAATCAATTTATTTTACTCATTCAACCTATTCGTTAATTGTATTATGACATTCTAGCTGACCCACGCAGCCCCGTCTACGACTTCTATTGCCCGTAGGGTGAGGTTATAGAGCGAAAATAAATTTATTTACCATAAAAAAGTTTATAGTGAGGGAATCTTAAAAGACCAACCACTATAGATAAAATGCTGTCGCGGATTCTTTTTGTATTTTTAAAGTAGAACGATTTTTTCATGCTTTATTTTTGTGAAACTTTAACCATTTTCGCAGCGCACGCAACGGTGCTTTCATAAAGAAAAACTTTGTATAGTTTTGACTATATTTTTCATTGATACTCCGCTCTTATTAGTCACAGCGTGATGATTTATACTCTGTACCTTTCTTGGATACATGGACTGTCTAACTCTGAAAAGCGTTTTAAAATTTTACTTGTGGTTAAATATCAGCGGGTTTAACCAAACAAATAAACTCTTCAGCTTTCCAATAATAGATTGATTCCAAGTATTTATTGTTTTTATTCTTAATTGAAATATCTTCGTGATTCTTCAAAATAAAATAGTGCGTATTTGTGGTGGTCTCGTTTCATATATTTTGTTTTATGCGCGGAAGGTGTTACGTGGTCTGTGATAAGTACTATATGGACGTGCGTGACAAGCCTACAAAACACTCTCTACTTAATGTGCCTCTGCGTCAGATTTTTTTGTATAGCCACCTGGCTAAAAGACTTTCTCAGTGTGAATTCTACTTGTTTACACGCAACCACTTCATTGCACCTTTTATATATAACTAGAGGTAAAGTTTCTAAATTTGTTTATATGGTTGTAGGGTGTAACCTTCGGAAATACTGATCCGATCCTGAAAATTCTTTCTCTAACAGATAGCGACACTATACAGGAGTGAAATTTTCAGTATGATTGAACAAAAAGTTCAAGTAAAAATAATTTTTTTTTTTTTTTTCTTTTTTTTTTANTTCTTTCTCTAACAGATAGCGACACTATACAGGAGTGAAATTTTCAGTATGATTGAACAAAAAGTTCAAGTAAAAATAATTTTTTTTTTTTTTTTCTTTTTTTTTTTACAACTCCCGCATTAGGAATAGAAATTCCTGTGTCGCGGGGATTTTTACAAACATACATGAAACGGACACAAAGTATACCCAGACTTAGAACAACAATTTGTGGATCACACAAAGTGTTGTCCCATGTAGGATTTGAACCCACAACACTTGGCGCAGTAGGAAGCGGTGTGGCGACCACTGAAGCCACTAGGCCAACCGTGTAGTCATTGGTATGTGCATTGGTATATGTATGTGTAGTATGTATGTGTATTGGTATATGTATGTCATTTGTAGTAATTGGTAGTATGTGTAAATCAAGTCGATAAAAAGCGGGCCGTTGACGCCCGATAAAGAAGGCACGGGTTGGCTAGTATTAAATATATCTGTAATGTACATTTTCATGAAGTGTACCTTCATAGTACAATAAAGGTAGACTGTAACGCTTTAGGCACTTGTATTAAATTCAAGGATCATGCAGGTGCTACGAGAAGCGCTTATAGTGTATCCAGTCGAAAAGTACTTACCCATCTGATCGTTATCTCCCATCAAACTGCGGTAGTTTTGATCGTTAACCTGCGACCTCAAGCTTTCTCGAGGTAAAATAGTGTGTCGATGCATGACAAAGTAGTTTAGATAAGTATTTATCTGTACTTATATGTGGTGCCTACAAGTGAGGCTGAGTTTAAGTGTTTCATGAGAAACCAGGCACTTAGCTTAAAAAGTTTTATTTTAAAATGGGTAGATTATTTTCCTCTTAAATTGGATCTAAGATAAATGATCTTGTCTTGTTGAAAAATATCTTATCCCAACATTCTAGTCAAAAATATTTTCTGCTCGCAAACGTGTCTTAAGAATGATATCTGCGTTTTTTATCGTAATAGAGTATCTGGTGTCAGTACCTTAACCGCAAAAACGTAGCATGATTACTTTTCAAAAAAGTTAACAGCACCATTGTAATCAACTCAATGTGGGACACCGCGGGCTTATACATTGCTATAAGAACGCAACAATTTACCTCACGATTATACTTCTCTAATTCTTAAAAAAATCTAAAACTTCACTATTGTCCTTCGAACATACCTTAAAGAAAGAGGGTTATGTTTTTTGAGTGTATGTATGTATGTCACGCACTAGACCCTAAACGGCTAGTCGTATTTTTATGTGAGTGGTGCTAATAGATTCATCTTGGTCGTGAGAGTGACATACGGTACTAAAATAAGAATTTTTGGAGACATAAAGTAATCTCAAAAAAAGAAATGTTTTCAACATACATCGAGTATGGTATCAAAATAAAGTTTTTTTTTTTAATTTATAAAGATGACAGTGTGACACAGTCGGTTTTTTTAAATAATTTGTTTTACAGTATTGTATATCTTATTTAAATAATGTAAAAACTCTCTTATATTATATAAATTTTCATAGTCCAAAGCTATTCTGAATGCGTTATTAGTGTATTAAATATACCCCATAGATCAGAGAGAAAAGAAAACATTCTTTTACTCCACATACCATAATACAATAGATTTTAAATGTAAAGCTAAGATAAACTGCGTCAAATATTCAAACGTAAAATATTTTTAATTACTGAATAAATACTCTTGTAAACTATTAAAGATTGTTAAACCTGAAAAACCATTCCTAACATATGTAAAGATATAGTTAAATATATACAGTAAGCATAAAGAAGAGATTTTCAGTACAGAAAAATAAATGCCTATAACACAACTCAACAACTGCAGCAGCTGTGTGCTGAAAATTGTAACACATTTACTTTTTCTCTTATTGGAGAAATCGGGAGAAGCACTGTTTTCCGTTTTACCATCAGAGTTGCTAACATTTTATGCAGTGATGGTATCGTCAACGTACCACTGAAATTTAAGTCTAAAACGACTGTATTTTAACCGAACAAATGTATGTATTCGTAATATTTTGAATCCAACAAAATTAATATTTCAAATTAATTGGTTTACTGCAATAGTTTTGGTTCGATTTCAGAGCACAATTACTTCATACATGAAAAGCATACTTAATTATAATATGTACTACATTGTATGCAAAGCAGATAATCAGTAGTTATATGTGCCAGAGCAAGTTTTGTGTAATTTACGGATGTCTGATGTATTTGTTACGTTCCTTAAAGTAAACACGCGCTCTATATTAAAAGCTATATTAGGCGAACGTATTTATATAGAAAAACATTTCATAGCTGCTAAAACTTTTATTTAAACCTTCCTGAATGCATAGTCAATAGTTGTTGTTGAAGAATAATTTACACCGTATAAAGGTTTTTGGAGCCGATTTTTAAGACTTATCAACGGATTTAAACTTGCAAGCGGGGTAGAACTTCGCTTCCACACCTTAGAAGAGATACTCACCAGTATATTGTTATTTTATTGTCAGAACGGCCCATTCTTAGGCTTTAGGCGTGTTGCTAAAGCCTACAGGAAAACACCAGTCAAAAGTGACATGTAATGTTAGGTTTCTTCCTCTTAATATTTGTTTTAAATTTAATAACAATAACCTTAGTGAGGTAGTAGAGCCACGCTAATTTTAGCTCGATCGGGACAGTACTAATCTCGCACAGAAGATCGTGCTGTCATGTTTCATTGGTGAGTGCGAGAGCAGTGGCCCAATGTTGAAGAAGCATCACTGGTCCACCATAGTATGGATCACCATGCTGAATTGTTGCAATGAGTATGGCGACCACCACTCTTGGATTCTGCTTATGCTTTCCATCAGGCAGAGTTGAGTCGCTCGCTCGCAATGCTCGCAGAACCACACATAAAAAAATGTGTACATAAATTGTCTTTGTGCAACTTGATTCAGTACATCACGTTACTTAATAATATTTGATTGTGTATTCAAGATAGCTTTGGTGAAAGTGACACCTTGATACTATCATATAATTACTAATATTTAAGTGTTTACATTATTGTTAGCTATATAATGCGTTTATATCTCAATACAAGAGGTACAAGAAATGTTTACGTTAACTTGAGTAGGTAGCTCTCCTAGTAAATAATTCATTATAAATGTAGGTATGTAACAGAAATGCTTGTGTGTACATTTAAACATTATAACATAATTATTATAAATTTTTCAATGTAGTTCAGCCTCTATAACGAAGCGTAAATAATTTATGTCTATTAAATTTCTTACCATTTAATGCAATAAGGTGCAGATAACTTTATCTATACAAATAAATAAAATTGGAGTGTCCTTTGTAACACCTTTTTACTAAATGCATATGTATGTATTTAAGGAACATATACCAAAATATTTTTATATGAGTATCGTATATGTATCGTATATCATTTGCATTTTGTGAAAAACTGTTAATTTGAAATTACAAACGGACACTTTAATTTTATTTATTTGTACAGATGTATAGATTTCATTATGATTAAATTCTTTCTATTAAAAAAGATGAGCGATGTCTATGGAAAAAGTATCCATCCAATCGAATATCGTAGAAGACTACGTAACTAACTCAAATAATATTTTTCAGGCGTGTTAGGTCTACGCGATATCCAGCTGAACGTTCCTGAAGCCGTAGGCGTGGGTTCAAGTGCAACGCTTGGATGCCGCTGGGCGCTGGACGTGGGCGAGGCACTCTATACCGTCAAGTGGTACCACGGCGCACAGGAATTCTTTCGTTTTGTACCAAAGGAATTACCCAACACTCGAGTATTTTCTCAAACCGGAATCAGCGTCGACGTAAGTCTATAGCACACTAATTGTATTTTCCCAAAGCCATTACTTATGTAAATCCTAATAGCTCACGGTCATTCTTAATAGATTGCTAATCGAATTAAATTGATCAGTCACATTGTTCTAATCAAGTAAAATAACAGCTCAAATGGATTACTCAATCAATACTAATCAGACAAAGGAAAGATTACGATAAAAAGATTGAGTCATGGTTCGTTACGATGGATGATGAGCGCGCAGACTTTATTTTAAGAAAATGAAAGTTTTTTTTTTCATAAGGCCCAAGAAGGAACATTAGCCACAATTAAAACGCCCACTTAGTGTGACAAACTAAGTAAAACGCTTGTGAGGAATGAGTTCGTGCTTTTTTATTAACCGCTCTGCCTAAATTCAGAAATAAAAAGAAACAATATTTCTTGAGGAAATGGCTTACTTACGGCGAGACTATAAACAACGTCATAACTGTGATTATATATGGGTCAACGGCTTTGCGACATCTTGATACTTCATTTAACTTCGTGAGAGGGTGGAAAAAACACTTAGGAATTTTGCCGAGAGCTATGTTAAGCTGTTAACTCTTGGCACGTAGCCACATTTAAATTATAACGTAGTACAAACATAATACATTCAATGCCATTGAAAATAAAAAGTACAATCAAAATTTCACTTGGATCCTCACCGAACATTAGGCAAAACTCGAATACGATGTAACCCTTAAAAATCGGGTCAGACGTCTTTTGAACGCAGGACAGGCGAAATATAGTACGCCGGTTTCTTAAAGTGTAAAGACTTTCCGCAAGATGGATCGAGGCTTTTAGTTCAGTTTGAAGTGCTAGCGGCTGTAGGCGGTAAAATGCAATACGCTTCTTGTTATTGGATTAGTCGTTAATTAATATTTAAATCACGTATTTATGTCATCATCAGTCAACTATATTTCGGAGACAGCTTTTTGAAACTAGGAGACACTGTATTGAGCTAATCAAAATTTTGGTATATGAATCAAGTGTTTCTGGTAAAAATATGCGTATTCCGTCTACTGTAGAACATATTTCTTCACTGTTAGCTTAAAGAGTAATTAAATTCATTACTATTAAAACGTAAAATAACATTATCTTGGTCTTAAAACATGTATACCAAACACCTGTGATGAAGCACCTACCTTTCATCGGCGTTTACTTTCCCTTGCATTATGTATTCATAAAGAAGTTAAGTTTTACTTATGTATATGAAAGGATAATAAGATTCAAGCGAAGAGTGTTGTGTGTGTTTAAAACCTTCTCGAAATGAGGAAATCGAAGTCTCGAAAGTTTGTTAGGAAAGTATCACAGGTTTATAAAACATTTTGTTCGGTGCGGTACCTCTTATCGCGAGCTTATTTCATAACATCGTATTCGTATCAGTGAGCACTCACCTTCTTTTACCGTATTGTAGCATGGCAAGATGAAATATACTGATTGTAGTACCTATTTGGTTCAAGATTGCATTGATTGTGTTTATTTTAGCGCTGTCTTCGTTACAAGCGTTTACTTTATTCAATTATTTTGTTTGATATATAATCTTGGGGAAGTGTGTGTTACAATAGTATTTACCCGACTGCGAAAGAAGGAGGGTTATGTTTTTCGAGTGTATATATATGTATATTTCTTTGGCACGCCCTAGAATCTAATCTGCTTGTCTTATTTTTGTGTAAGTGGTGTCAAT
Source organism: Hyphantria cunea (assembly GCA_003709505.1). Lineage (NCBI taxonomy): Eukaryota > Metazoa > Arthropoda > Insecta > Lepidoptera > Erebidae > Hyphantria > Hyphantria cunea. The sequence goes on along the minus strand of PKRV01000945.1, from coordinate 64,050 downwards.
AGATTCATCTTAGTCGTGAAAATAATACTCGGTACATCAAAAAAAAAAAAAAAATAAGGAAAAGTAATCTTAAATAAATATAATTTCAAAATACATGGTGATCAGAATATAGATTTTTTAACGGTGATTACGAATATATTTATGCAGCAAATGTTTTATCCATGGTATTGACGCAGTCGGGTTTTATTTTTTAATAATTCATTACTTGTTTTATGTTGTTTTTACAATATATAAGGAAGTAATAATCAATTAACAAAGTATAGTAACACATTTTAATCTACGGCAGGTGGAAAATGGAAATCGTTTCCAAATTATACAAATATTTTATTATCTGATATATGTATAGGTACTAGTTACTCTTTCTGTATAAAAATATGCGTACGATGTCCTTGCTCTCTTCTTCTTTGTCGTGTAGCTCTTGGCGGTGCGGTCGTGGTCACGTAGAGATGTCTTCGTTAGTGGTAGAGACAGACAAAGCAACTGGTACAACCTCTCGCCATGTCTCCCTGTTCCTGTTATTCCCATTGTTCTGCTTAAATAATATATATAAATATAAAGTATAAAGATGAATAACCACACAAAACAGTAGCCCCATTCACTCCTTCCTATAATCACATAAGTATTTATATAACTACAAACTTGTGATATGAAAATTCGATTAAATAACTATAACACTGCTTTAGAAACAAATTCAACCGCTAAAAGAAATACACTTAATACACTAAGATATAATGTTCAACACTAAAATTGTTGTCACTCTTTACCAAGCTTTTCGAAAAATGATTTAAATTAATGTACCATTAACTATTGGTTTGTCTCCTTAGGTGTCAAGATCCGGTGCACAGCAGGTCGTGCTGAGGGGTGTGACGCGTGGTCTCAGCGGTCGTTACCGTTGCGAAGTTTCAGCCGACGCACCATTCTTCCATACAGTCTACAAGAGCGCCTATATGAGAGTTGTTGGTTGGTACACATTCGTAACTTTAACTTCTACCATCACTGTATCAGTCCATCTCTGGGGCACCATATATATTTGAACTCCTTACCAAGTACTCACTAAAAAGGTTTTTTTTTATGAAAATGAGAATTTTTCTTAGTAATATAAAAAAATATTTTTCTCTTTCTACTCTTTACATTTTAATTATAACATGTACACAGAAATAAAATACAATTAATTTTGTTAAGATTTTATTTAAAAACGTATTCGGGTGCTCAGGTTTTTTGCAAGAACTAAATGAAGTATAAGTATTACCCGTCGTCTGAAATAAAAATTTTCGCAAACTAGGCATAACTCTTTTTTATTTTTTGTTAAAAATCGTAAATTTCATTTAGTCTAGTGTTGTTAAGTGTGACTTAACATTAAAAACATGGTAGGTGTTGTTTGGGAAATCTGACTGACACCCTGAACCTTGCGTAAAATCAAATTTCGCCAGAATAGCTATACGATTCTGATGAGCAAAACATTTTCTGAGAAAATTTGCGAATTGACTTGCAAGTAAAATTGAAAATAAATTTTTTGCTTGGAATTAATATTGGACAAAAAAGTAACTTTTAAACTTTTAGTTAGCCTTCGTACTCTTTTGTATATTTTATGGGAAGTATTTTAAATTACAACTGTTGGTCGTAAGATCAAAACTGTTCCCGAGATATGAAAAAAAGAAATTTAAGAGTTTTCATACTTTTAAATAGTTGGTAACTAATTTTTAGTGTAATAAATAATTTTTAAGATTTACCTGTAGTAAATAACACATTCAAAGATACAACTTTATTCTGTAACAAACAAAAATACTTAGAAGTTTTATTCAGTATTGAAATATTGAAAGTTTGACACGAAAATCTTTTCTTGTATCACAAGTCTTGTCGCATAGAAAGTTCGCTGAAACGAAGAAGTCAGTGTTGCGACATAAGACAGTGTTACAGATACTTCATATGGGTATAAAATATATTGAATATATTGCAAATAATATTATTTTCATACAAATGTACGATCAAAAAGTAACTTACCGATGTCAAGCCATATTATCACTAACATCGACAATGTACATCGGTTTTTTCAATTAATAACTTCGGACATGTACCGGTTAGATAGATAGATAATATTTTTCATGTAAATCATTAACTCTACACACTTTTATGATCCCTCTAAAACAGCGGCTATTTCTATATAATACTCGATTAGATACTTTTTTCATACAATAATACACAAAATTTACCTTAGTGTTTGATATGATTCACCGATGTATGACCCAAGAAAAATCACTCACTCAAAAAGTCAGTCACTAGCTCATATATTGGAAATATCACAGTAGACTTAAAACAAATTACAATCCTGATTTGATATATAGCTTAATCGATTAAAAATAGTAATTTAGTTTCATTGATTTCCTTGGTTTTTCATAAAAAAAACGGCATCAGACTTGAAATTGACATATATTACTGTGAGAAAATCGAATTGGAAAATTATTCATTTATTCGTTGACAGTCAATTCTTCATAAAATTTCACCTCTGATAGTACACCTATAACATCTGAATACTATTGAATGACCTACTGTTTGTGCTTTTTTGAAACCTTTTACTAGTCTGCACCCGTAATTATGTAGGGACATAATTAAGGAAGGGTCCTAGCCTGGACCCTTGCTAGTTTCTATATAAAACACTTTATGTGTTTGGCGAAACTTCTCATTGAATCCCACACTGTACAAACATTTTTACACCTAGTATTGTAGCTGGATATTTTATTAAAGGCTTTTGGCCCAACTTTTTAATTGAGTTTGTCGTTGGTAGAGGCTATATTCAATTTAATTTATTTCAACCCATATATTGCTTGACTCCGAACTACAGCGTACCGAATACCCAGCGTGTGACAAAAATGGACATATTATTCGTTAATTGATTTTAACGGTCACGTAAGAGGAAAAATGTTGCATGAATGGAAATAACAGAAGCCATGCAACCTATTAAATGTGAGCAAATATTAGTTTGTGTTTAATAATATTACCTTAACATTGATACGTATCTATAAAAGTACACCATCTTTTGGGTACTTTACAAAACCCAATAATAATAAAACTATGCGGCACCCTTTTTAATACTCCGATGTTCGTATCAAAATCTATGGAATTGATCAACACGTTCAGATCGAATCGAAAATTTTTGGTAGCTCAGTGACGCCTACATGATATTAAATTTAAACATCTAATAACACACTACTTGCATAGATATTATATTTACAAAATCACAAAATTAAATTTTACTCTCCAATGACGTAATATTCAGTTTTCGCAATATTAAATATATTTTTTTTATCAAATCACTATGTGCTGATTTATGCTTACAGATATCACAATATGCGAAAGTGCCATACTAGCTGTCGATATAAAAGTAAAACATATACTGACGAAGTGATATCAAACACGATTTACATTCGAGCTTCCGAATACTACATCGACAATTTGGTTAGCATAATGTTATGAAAAATATATCTCGTTCCGAATATATGAAAATGTCTTACGTTTGATATAGCAGATACAACTATCTTTTTATCTTGTTCTTCAAATTCTTTAGAACTTATTTATACATAGATAATAGGAATAAAAATAACAGTGAAGATACTATAATTTTTGTTAAATAAAATCGGACGACTATGGTATTTGTTAGGACTTATAAAAAGATTCCGGTTTCAATCAGTATTTGACACTATTTATTAATAAACACAAGCTAAGGTACAACAATGCAGTTTACAACAAACGTGTTGAGTTGCGACTTAAGTCTATTATCTATACATACATTATAGGCCGTATAGGCAACTAGCTTACGATACTTCATATATCTTAACAGTATTTGTGTGATCAGAGTAACGAGTGTTATGTCCTCCTTAAACAATGAAAGAACTTTTCGACCACCTAAAGCACATACAGAATCTTGCCGAGGTTCTAGAGCCAATTATACACTTATTACTACGAAGATTAGTCGTTGCTATGTTACACATATCGTTTTGGTTAAACTATGAAAATTGATGTATTTGATAAGGGAGTTGTCATTTTATTATTTACTTTAGAAAAGACGTGAGTCAAACTATACATACTCTTTTGAATAAATAATAATACAACTTTATAAGCCTCCAGCCCTAGGAAAGGCATGTATATAAAAGCCTATTGGTGAAATAACATTGCTTATAAAAGATATGTAATAGTTAACGAACAAAATATGCATGGTACTCAAACATCAAGAAAAAGTAATAAAACAAAACGTGAGTGAGACAGACTAACCAAACACTAAATTAATTAAATACTAAATCATTTTAATAACTTGTATTAATAGAGTTCAATTACTGACACAAAAGTTATACCTATATCCTATAACTATTGATTGTCGTTGTTTTAAGTTATGAATACAGCTAAACTAAGCAGGATGGTGTTGAGCTAGCGCTTTGAGAAACTAATGGGAATCAACTGAGCTGACTCATGAGAGTAATCGGACTTTATTATTCAATATAAAAGTCATCATAAAATTCAACCGCCTACTTTTTATTTTGAAACATAGGATTTGCTTGTTGGTTGTCAAATTTTTGTAGGTGTTCATATATCGCGGTTTCAATTTCTGCCTAAAACAAATGAATTGTGTATTCTTAGAAATTTGAACTTATGATCAAGATTTAGGAATGTTGCCATAAAATAATATTTGATTATGAAAAGAGTTCACTTAATTCTTATTGAATTTCCAACATATTAACAAAATCATTGGTCATTGAGTATAGAAAATTGAAAAAAACTGAAAAAAAATTAAATGGTAAACGAATAGTTTTTATTATTTATTAGTAGTTAATTGTACTTTTTTCAAATATATTGGAGTGGAAGGTCCTCGTGGATGTCTTTGGCCCATTCACAGAAAACGAAGAGGACCTTCAAGTAAAAACCATCCTGGTATTCCTCTGCTTGCCAAAAGCCGGAGGAGCGAGAATCGCAATTCAATTCTACCGCTACCACAGGCATTGAAACCTCACCCAAGACGTTATCCGTTGCCATCGTCACCCATCAGTCGCATTTCTCTAAGAGCGCACACGGAACACTGTGCGTAGCCTCTCGGTTCTCGTTTGTAACTGTTCGTACGACGAATTCCCCAAGATCGACGAATGCCCTCCGGCGTCCGGTGCGTTTCCTGTGGGCAGAGGGAGCGGTGTTACGATCTCTTCCCTATCTCGCAGCTTCCATTGAGGACATCACCTCTTCGCAAAAGGAAGCGATAGCAAATTGTAACATAATTTTCTCATAAGTTCATCAACATCATCATTTTATCATTTCAGATCTTTTCCTAGTACAATATTGACCTAAATAGGTTAGTATTTTAATCAAATTCTTGCTCTTAATAGGAATAATAAAAGCAATTTCATTAGGTATATTAATAAATAAATACAAAAAAAAATTCTTATAACAATTCATAATGTCAAAGTATATACGAATCTATCAAGTAACATAATACCTTCATTTCATGTGTATTTACAAGTCAATCAACATCTCCCATGTCATTTGTATACATATACACATAGCTATGCTATATATAACGGAAGCTAGCTAGCTATATAACGAAAGTTAGTTAACCTAATGCACAATATCTATAAACAGTACAAGTAAATTATAGACAAATATTAATAGAACAAATGAACAAAAGCTTACACTTGGTAAAAGTGACTTAATCGCTGTCTTCACTAAAAGTATTTCCTTCCAAACTGCCTCTAGACGGAAAAAATAGCTATGTATGCATACCTATAGGTGTTAATACATTGATTAGATTTAGATTAGACGCTTGATGAAAATTAACGTATGGACTTGGTGTATTATATTGATGTAAGGGTTAGATCGATTATGATGTGTAAATCAGATCCACATTTTGCACTTTACTGTGTAGTATGTATAAATATAATTGCTATACGTTCATATTAAATTATTGAAAACCTAACTTTGGAATATTATATTGTATCTTAGTTCATTTCACAGTCACATAAATAAGATGTACAATCCAGGGGCGCCGCAGCTTCGTGTAATCCTAAATCGTAAATCAGAACTATTGTTAGGCAATAAATGTGAGGAATCGAACACAAGGGATGTTTGATTAAGGTTTATCTTGGTTAATTTACGGTTATTGGGGAGATTGCCTTAGGAATATGTATCTGTATATTTGTTAGTTAGACTTGGGGCTCGAACTCGTCGCTCATTACCCTTTTATATGACTCGCGAGAAGTTCTACATTATGGTTTTATCAACTCCGACTGTTGACTAAAGAATTTAATATTAAAGCTTAGGCTAACTGTTTAACCACTCATCTATTGTACTCTCATTCTTGTATTATTTTTTTGTACTCTATGATGAGAATTTCTAACATAAGTCATAGAAACGTCGATATATGACCACATACAATCTCCTCGGGCTGATGATGATGATGATGATGAATCTCCTCGACACAGTCAGATAGGTAAATAGAAAATCTGGTTTCGTGATCTTTGAAGAAATTAAAATATAATATAGGATATATGACCTTCCCTTACATTAAAATCTACTGAACCAGTAGCTAGCATGACAAAGGCGGCTGTTTCATTATAGCTAAATGTCTCATAGTCTTGAAAATCACAGAACACAAGGAATAGTGTAATTCCTTTAAATTATCAGTTTCTGTTGTTCCTAATATTTAGTTAGACCTAAATTCACGAGACTTAAAATTATTATTTAATTTTGTAGGAGGAAAGGATCGCTTAAAGATAGCTCTTTGTCACTTAGATAAATCGTGTTCGTGTTTTTTTATTAAGACCCTTAGTTCTTCTTTAACTAGTGGATATACATTTAGTGCAAAGAATCTAAAAAATCAAATCAAATCTTGCTGAAAAATATTGAAATTTTGTATTTCATTTTCTAATTTAAGGAAACAGGTGTTGTTGTTGTACAACAAAGAAAGTATAAACAGCTTCAAGAATCTCACTATGAATTAAGACACTTTTATTACATTACAATGAATTGTAATTGTTCTTGTAACCATATCAATAACATAAGTAATAAGAGATTGTTTTGAATTTGTTGTCTAACGTTGCTCTAAAATTACTTGTTACTACGGGTACATATTTCTAACTTTCCTTGAGCGAAGCCGTTAAGTTAGAGTTTAGAATTAGAAACTATGTCATGTAGCACTTAGCTGAACACCAGCAGGCGAATACCATTATCGATAATGTTGACAAAGTTGATAACATTATCAATATAGCATTTCTTGGAGCGAACCAACAACACTATTAATATGTAGCTTGGGTTAATGTTGTGTTAGTACTTTATATATAATTCATTTAAACGAATACATAACATTATTCTTAACATTAATGGATTAAGAAATATTTCAATCCCACGTCGGGCTTATCACAAATCCAACGCTTTGGTATTTGCACTACTGTCGTTTTAATTACTATTTGTGGTTACGGTCATCATATAATGAGAAATAGTAAGAAAAAGCAGCTTATGCGACTGGTAAGATTTATTGAAATTTACCTACATTGAATTCTCCACACTAGCACAACATTAATTAAATTTATGATCACATTGAGCTGGTCATACGTATGTACATACATATCGCTTATTTAGGACATCTCTTTACTGTGGTTTTAACATGAATTTTGGATGTAGAGATAGTAAGTATATATTGTAAAGTTTGTAAAATCCGATTTAAGTTCCACTGTTTTCTCTTTAATAGAATTGAGGCCACCGATTTGGTGTAATTGTAACAAGTGTCTATAGTAAATACGCACACAGAGACAAATATAGCTTACCTAGAAGTACATTAACATCTAATTTCAGCCTAAGATTTGCTGGTTTTCTCAAAAACCTTTAAAACAAAAAAATGACTATTATTAATCTACAATAATATAATTATGAATTCGAGAATTTCAATGATTATGTATTTTAACTTAAATTCTCAAATTGTTTGAAATTGCTACAAGGACTCACGCTGTTTCAAATTTGGCCGTGTTTATTAGTCGCCTGACCGAATGAGGGTCATTGAATCAGGTCATTAAGGTGTAGCTGGATGAAAAATCTCTCGTTGATTGCCGAAACACGATCAAATATCATATAATACAAACTTTTTAAGTTACAATTGCGTTATATCCATGTTACAAACAAATAAAGGTTTTTTTCTACTTTAACCTATATTTTTATAGGAATAACCTATACTGAAATATGTACAAAACAAACAAGTTCAAATAATATATTTTCTTCTTTTTTGTCAAGAAGCAATAAATAACAGTTATGGATATAACATGGCAGTTATTGCTCAAACATATGTTTTTGCGTATACACTTTATTTCATATTACTTAATAAAGTTTTACAAGTCTATGATAGTATCTTCTCGAAATTCATTTTTTTCTGAAATATTGACATTAATATTAAAGTAATTTAGGTAATAGCGGTGCGCGCTAAAAAAACACTAATTAAATAAAAGATTCACAAATGGAATGACAATGCTACTTCCCAAATGGAAAGTGAATGATAATCAAATTGCATAATTTATTACCTTAGTAAAATTCCTTTTTCATCTCCCTTTTACACCTTAGCTAAATTCCCTTTTTTCATTCAAACATCTTAAACAATGCCTATATACTACTAATACTATATCCTGTATATTAGCCTGTTTTGCAAATCTTTTATGAGCTTCATTTATATCTTTAGTTCATGAACCCGTCAATAACTGTATTGAGCATTTTGTCTAGTAATTATTTTAGACATCTGTTTAGTTTATCTGTTCATAGTCAATGTGTGAAGCGTAAATTGAAACACAATTGAGCTAACTATTCTCCACGGTCTATTCCCAGGGCAACAAATGTACAGAGTACATTTCCACGTAGTGCGAGCTTGCATAAATAAACCATACCGGGGTACAATACTGCTGACAAGTGAGAATACGCAATACACGTAGTACTGAAGGTGCATTTCCAATACATTCATAAATACCTACCGAATGTACCCATAATATTGACGGATTAATGTTGTTATTGTGAGTTTAGTATAGTTTTTCATCTGTATGTATCAATACTAGATGCTGCCTTTAATTATTGAACCGTACGATAATTAAAGGCAACGTTAATAATTTGTGTGCTTAATAGAGGCAGTTTGCTTCTATTATGAATGGTCCTCTTTGTGGTTTATTTACGATACGTGCATTTAAAATTTTACTGATAAACATTTTGTATTGATTGAAGTTGTTTTTTTTTTTAATAAAGGGGCTGTATCTCTCAATATATACTTCTGCGGAGTTTTGTAAATAACTATAAAAAACATATTTCTCAATCAATAACGTAAAAATGCATTTAACAGATATATATATACTAAAATATATACTATATATACTAGAATACATACTAAAAAATTGTCTGTATAGCTAAGTAAAACATGTTGAAAAATATCTAGACAAGAATTAGTTTTCGCTATTACTAGAAAGAAAGTCTGTTTAAGCTACTATCAGCGGGATTACTCAATACCCGTATGACTAAAGACGGTTCGAATCAGACTTGGTATATTCGTATTATCCAAGTTTTTAAATTTGATTTTCATTAATCTGAATGTTGTAGTAATTTACTCGTCAAGCAATGAAATAAATGAATAATTTCTTTGAAATAATATTAAAAGAATAAGATCTCTACAATTTTACTATGCTATCGCACAGAAAAGTTGCAGATTTATTATGAGAGTTTTTTTAAATGGTGGAAATAAAATTGCTAAAATCTACTGTACATTAATTAATATTCATATTTTGAGTAACTATTATTGAGAGCAATATGATATATATGATATAAGTAGTGACTGGTTTCTAACCTTTAATGTGAGGAAAATAGTATTGTCAACATTTGATTTCAGGTGAGACCTTCTTATTTATGGTCAAGACTTGTTTTCACTTCATGTTCAACTTCTTAATGTCAACGTGATAATAAAAGAAAATAATTGAATATAATATTGCACAATGATTTAGCACTTTAACATGACGGATGTTAAAGTGCTTAATCATTAGGTTTTATATATATATATNGTACATTCTACCATAAGACTCCTTATGCTATGCACGCTTCTAGCGCGCGGTGATGTAAAAGACATTTATCGATCTGTAAACTAACTGTATTCTAAATACAATAATGTTTATTTTTGTGTACTTGTGGCTCATGTCCAAATATATGTCTATATTCCATTGAACAACAGCATATAAATTAATGTACGTGCTGGATTTTAGTAACCTGAAATAAAGATTTTTATATATGTATATATATATATATATATATATATACATATATAAAAATCTTTATTTCAGGTTACTAAAATCCAGCACGTACATTAATTTATATGCTGTTGTTCAATGGAATATAGACATATATTTGGACATGAGCCACAAGTACACAAAAATAAACATTATTGTATTTAGAATACAGTTAGTTTACAGATCGATAAATGTCTTTTACATCACCGCGCGCTAGAAGCGTGCATAGCATAAGGAGTCTTATGGTAGAATGTACCGACGACTTGAGAACAGAGGCTGGCAACAGATAGATGAAGACAGGCTAATACCGGAATAATTAATGCTTTATGAGAACGCCTTCAATAAGAGACGGGTTGATGTTGGGAATAGCATTTTAAGTTTAAAGAGGTCGAAGAATACGCCTCTGCAACACCTGTTTCTGGACCTGCAGAAGGCCTTCGTCTTTGTTCTCCGAGTGATGATCGGCAGATAATTTTGAATTCTACTTCTTTTTCCTTTTAGTATACCTACTAGTTTTAAAGAACTAATATTGGTATATGGTACTTCTATGCTTCGACTAAAGTTTTTCGCTTTTACAACAAGGATTAAAATGAATCAACAGAGTAAAACAGAAAAATATATGATAAACTCAAATGTGCTTGAGATTACATCCCAACTTTATAGATTGATAATATATATTTTTTAAAGTAAACTGTTTGTACTTCAAAGTAAGCCTGCTTTTAGAAAAATCTTGAAGAATTAAATAAACACTAAAATACACCCACGGCGGCCAAATTAAACGAGGTGCTGGAAAACTCCCTGCGTTCCCATTAAGTATAATTGGCAAAAAGCGACAGAACAGGAATGTAAACACTTAAAACTTTGCTCAGCGCGGAGTTCCACCGCTTCCTCGTAATAGAGGGCGCTGCTGCCAAACAAAAGCACGCCGAGTTTTAGTTTGAGCCGCCATTTTGTCTGTTCGGCGTTTTAACCGCATTCTATGAAATTTGTGAGCAAAATGGAACTGGCGCGTGTGGAAGATGAATATGCAACGTTGATGTCAACGCGCATTGAAACGCGTGCACCTCGACCTTAGTAATTTATTACTGTCCTATTTCTATTCCTTCAGTTCAACACGGTCTTTGTTAGAAGTTTCGAATCAGTGATGAAACGAATATTTTAATTTAGATATTGAAATGCAAATGTAATTAGTCTGTTTCGTCGGGTCTCTAATGTCCTAAGTATGTACATTATTTAGCAACTGGAGGATGCAAATGCATCTAACTAGTGTACTCGTTGTGCTCTGAACCACAAGAAATGACTAACATTTGTAATGTAATGGTAGGAAAGCTTCTCACACTCTGATATTTTGTTCCATTATCACATTGAACTTTAGTTACTTTACTAAGAATCGTTGAAAGTTCTTTTACATAATGATATTAATTACTGTTGCGCACTTCAGTCGTCACTCAAGCTTAAAAAAAAATTTGGTTCATTTTGCTATTTTTTTAATATCCTGAATTATCAATAATAATTTCACAACTTTTGACAATATAATATATTTTATGAAAACTTGAAAACTACCACAATAAAAATTTAAGTTTACATTATACTAATACCTTTTGACAATAGATGTCACAAAGATTATAAGTAGGTACATAACAGAGATACAAGATAAGGGGCTCCATCAATTCAATTAATTTAGCTTTTTAGTTCTTTATATCTTTCAAAATGCTAATAACATCAAAATTAGTAATATACACTTTATGTTAAAATGAGTTAAGTTAATATCAAAAAAATACAGTGTTTTTATGATCTTATATCAAAAAATCACTGTGTTTTTTTCTCTCTTCTACGGTTATTACTTATCTCTTACTTCATACGTGACTCACCTAAGACCATCCAATATAACTGTAAAAAATCGCAGACTGCGATATATCTGCCTATTGTACTGTACCTTTGTAAATTTCTAAAAAAATATACTTTTTAGTGTTCAATGTAAATGTCAAGAGTGTCTATAACAATAAAACACTCAGTTAATGTATATCGTAAAGAAAATACTGTCTTTTATAAAATATAATAATAACATACTGTTCCAGAATGTCAAGTATGGCGATAAGACAAATTCGGGTCACATTTAGCCGTGACATGACTTTTTGATATCGTTTATACCTGCCATTACTAACAGGACGTAATCAAAAACTGTCCATTTTCTTATATTGTTATGAAAAATATAAACAAATTTATGTACAAATCTATAATAAGTATTATGTGATTATATTTTCCACTCAAGAATAGTTACGAATAAACTTAGTGTGTTATTAATTTGTCAATTATTTTTTAAATATCTTAACTATACTCTTTGATATTTTTTAGAATGTTCAAAGTATTAATTAACGTAATTAAAATGTACCGGAGCGAGTAATGAGATTTAGTGGCTGCCACCACAACGAATTAAAAACTTGTCCAAGCTTAAGATTGCGTGTTTTTTTTCAGTTTACACTGGGCTAATAATTAAACAGTCTTTGTAGGAAATAACTTATACATAGAACATTAATGGATTCTTACTATGCAACTGCAAAACCAACATTACTTATTGAAGGTTAACGTAAATTCAGAGTAAAGAAATATCCTTGTTACCTAATATTAGTTCCTAACATCAAAAAAATATATAATTGGCAGTCATAAAGAGCGCCGATAGAAGTGAAAACCCGTAACTTAGAATGTTATTTGTAAAATTAATGTGTAAAATTAGAAATTTCATAATTTTTAAATTAAAATTATAAACATCAAACATTAGCATGTCGGTGACGCGAACTCATAAGATTTTCCCCTACCAAAAGTTCTCAAGGCGGCCAAAGAAGTTTTCATTAATTATTCCTTCTTTAAAAAATTAGACTAAGCTGAAAAAAAAATTATGGCAGTATTTCCTAATAATACAGGCCTATATCGGTTACTTATTAGTTGAAAACTGAAACATGCCACTGACAATAACAAAAAGTTATTTGTTAATCAGAGTCTAGCATAAGTAGGCTTTGAAGCAATAGGAACGGTTAGACAAATAAAAAATATTACGATTTGAACCGTAGGTTACGAAGAAATCTCTAGAACTGGAAAAAAAATTCACTACAAATTCGCAAATCTCAATCTTGAGAAAAATGGTTATAAGACGTAAAATATAGTTGTTTATAATCATTTATCACTAGTTTTTAAGAAAAAAGCGATTAATTCCTTCACAAAGAAATCCACAATGAATTATGCGTTATGTAAAGTATTTAATTGATTAAAACCAGTTTAAAGAGAACCACTAAGGACTATATTATTTGATTTTTCAATTTTCCTTTTATGATCACAATGACCTATCCTTCTAATAAGCCACTAATAATCCACCATATTTAGGTCACCCTTTTTATTTAGTGGTATAAACGATGTTAGCCGATTCTCAGACCTACCCGATATGTACACAAAATTTCATAAAAATCGCTCCACCCGTTTCAAAGGTGTTTGGTAACGAACACCGCGACTCGAAAACTTTATATATTAGAAATAATCTGAATCTCGGAAACGGCTCCAACAAATTTCATTAAATTTGATAAGCAGGGAGTTTCGGGGACGATAAATCGATCTAGCTAGGCTTAATTTTTAGAAAATTTTACAGATAAAGAAAAATCGAGAAATGCTCGGTCGTCCAGGCACTATTATATAATTTTGAAACAGTTCAGATCAGTGTAACTACGTTCTTAAATATGTGAAAAATTCAAAGACTTTTTAAAGGAGTCAAAAAGTACGAAAATCTATATGCATTTCTTTAAATCTGTATTTTATTGCATTATTGGTGAAATAAGATTTAAAGAATGTAAAAAAAATTATTAAAAAATAATTTAAATTATAGAAGTTGTTCTTACTAATTTCACCGCTCCAATAGCTCGATCGCTCGCTCGATCTAGCTTCAATATTCTCTTTCATGTTCCCCGCTACAATCCAAAGTTTGTTAAAGTGTCCGGTGCATAGCTTAGTCAACTTTCTTTTACTATTATTGTGACATCGAGAGGAAAAATAGTGATCGTACATACTGTCAGACGTTATTTATATTTGAATCAAACTTTTAACTCCCATTTAATGGATATTAGTTCTGTTCCTCATTCTAAGTGTTTTATTAATTTTGCATGGTATTTTTTAGGATATTGATAACAAGTTAATGTATTTTTAAGAAGATCAATATGATTGATTTTATTAAAGTAAAATGTAGTCTGAAATTTTGTCGAAATAATATAAAAGGACTACTATAATACTAATTAAAGTTATTTAGTTTTTGAGAAAGATGAATATTTATTTAATATACATTAAAATAAGGCGCTCATAGCCGAGTTGCACTCGGTGATTAGAAACAATCAGCGAGGGCAAGCAACGACGGCGCGGTCAGTACCTGGATGGGTGACCGCTGGTGGCATGTTACCATGAGCGTCTCCGTGATTCGGAGGTCACGTTAAGCAGTCGGTCCCGGTTGTTATCATAGGATAACAGTCGTGAAGCTTAGTTGGAGGCCTTCGGGCGGCTTAAAAAGATCCAACGGTAATATTACGTAGCCACAACGTTGTCTTGCCAGTCCCCAACCCGCACTTGGCCAGCGTGGGGACGCATGGCCTTAACCCTCTCCTGAGAGGAGACCCGAGCCCAGCAGTGGGACATTATGGGTTGTTGATGATTGTTGATGATATATTAAAATCGTATGCAACAGTGCATTACATGTTACACAGTTGTATAGAATATTATTGCTTNACAAACATACTCCCACACATGCACACGTTCACACAAGCAACAACAGTTAATGTAATCTAGTATTTAAATTTTAATAACAATTTGCAATTTTATATGTAACCTATGTATCTTTTGTTAATTTTATGAAACACAGAAGCAGATTGTTCTTAATTTAGAAGGCTATTTAAGTAGCCTAGCTAGAACATCTGTGACTATTATGTAAAGGATATGTTTTTAAGAAATAAATTATTATTATTATTATTATTTTGATTTTTCATTTATCTCCCTTTTTTGAGGGGTAATTATTATTATTAGAACCAAGAACAATCAAACCAAGTTGGATTATCACGTAGAGAATAATGCATTTACTGACCGATAGGTTCTGACAATTTCGGTCGTGGCGTAAGAACTCGAATTTGTGCCATTAAAGATTTTGTGTGTTGTATTATGTACATTATATAAAACAATAAGCTACTTCGTATTATTTCAGGAAGGTAGTTAAAGTAAATACTACACAAATTACTATTAAAATACTATTTTTACATCTCTATCACTATTATCTGCAGTATTTATATGTTAGGGTGGAATTTAACGAAAACAAACAAGCCATATTACATGCATACAAATTCTAATTTACTGTTATGGGAGTTATTGTGTAGAAGTCAAAAGGTAGAAGAGTCACGCACTGATAGCTGATTAGCACGAATGGTCCGACTTAACCGGGGCAGTAAAACCCTCTCATAGAAGACCAACCTTAAATGATAGCGTTCGTACTGTCATGTTTCGTTGGTTAGTTAGTACGAGATCGGAAGCCCAATGATGCGGAAGCAACTTAACACGCTTCTATTTTATGGGTCACCGTGCTGCATTGTAGCTTTCGCAATAACTATGGTGACCACTACTTTGAGACTCTGCTCACAAATTCCACCTGGAAGAATAGTCATTTTGGCAGGCTCAATAAAGAAAAAAACGATAAAAGGAAATTCAATAACTTGTTTCAGAATCGCGACAACAACAAGTTAATTATAATAAAAAATTAAATGCCGTCCGAGAAAAGAGAACAAAAAATGAAGATAAAAATGTTAAAAAAATTTATGGATTGCTTATCATATCATAATCTGCGGGTTTTTCAAGAATACTGCTTTCTACGCTCTAGTGAAGTACACTGCAGCAAAACAACAGTAGTACAATATCGTGACGGCTCTTATTGCAGATATCCTTTTACTTGAGACCATGGTTCTGTCCATGGTCATACGTGAAGATGGGAAAATGGGAACGGGAGAAAATAAGCACCTACCATTCCGTAGTAGACGCACCAGATGACGGAAAGAGCAAATGAAATCCAACCCCCATGTGGCCCAACCTGTAACCTTCAGGGTTATTGGTCGGGTTTATAGTTACCCTTGTAGAAACAGGTCTTAGGCTAACGTAGAGGGTGAATAACTATAACAACTTAACTCATCTCAATTACCACCGGCCTATTCCGTATGAACCGGAATAACATACAGAATAGAACATTAAAAGTAATGATCTAATCGTTATCTACCAGGTTAACATTTTCATGTTTTAAATATTAATTTTATATTCTCCTAGTCTACTTTGGGGTGGTGCAAAAATAAGCGAATATAATTGAAACATAAAAAAGGATGTAATAATTATAATAGTCATTACAAAACAATTGAAAGTCTGAATTATTGCAGAGCTACCCGAAATGGGACCGAGTGTGCGAGCGCAGAAAAGTTGGTATTCGATTGGTGACATGCTTCGCGCCAACTGTTCATCACCGCCTGCTGACCCGCCAGCCAATCTTACGTGGCTACTGAACGGCCAGGAGGTAATGCAGATTCAACTCTTTAGGTACTTTTGGTGTTATTTCAAATGCTTTGTTGTTTAATCAACCTGTATAATTTAAAGATTATCGGCGTTGGTGCAAAATTTTAATATGTAATAAAAAAATAAATTCAAAACAAACATAAACAGTTGTTAGGAGCCGGATGCGAGAGGCCATAGATCGAACTAAGTGGCGTGAAATTGCGATAGGCTGATGATGATGATGATAAACAGTGTATATCATAAAGAGATTGAAACTGATGATAATGATTTATGATTGCCAAAAAATATTAATTTTCAGAAAAATAATCCCAAATCATTGTCTTTATGGATATCTATATTCCGTGCACTGTAAATCTTCCAATGTTACAACACGCCTTGACAATGACAGGGTATCTGTTTGTTGCCGTCAACGTGACAGGAATTCTAATATCATAAATTACATTCGTAGGTGAAAGGGCTGGATATTCCGCTGCATGACATCTCATACGCGCGAAGAAAACCTGCGATAAGCGACGCGTCGCTGGAAGATGCAAATCGAATAATATTTAGTCCATGGGACGCAATCTCGAGTTACGAGGAGCCAGTCACCGACAACGTAATTGACATTCCTGGCAATATAGGCGGCGTAGTGGGTATTCCCTATGCCGATAGCAATCGCAAACATGAAACTACCACCCGCCTTGCGCCAAAACTAGAACAAATAACAAATAAATCGAACATTAGTTCAGACGAAGAAAAATCCAATAAATCATCATCGTTTAGCCAGCTCGTCATACGAGTACAGTCTGTGCACTTTCGCAAGGTGAGTACTCATTAATCAATGAAGAATATTCAATATTCGGCATTTATATTATTATGTTACTTATGTTTATCGACTATCATCTGTCATCTATAGACTAAAAATTTATGACACTTGCAACCATTGTTAACTGACTTTAAGAGACGAAGGAAGTTAAAAAATCCTGTTTTTTATTTTTGTTTTATTGGTATTATAATGATACCTTTATTAATTATATTAAAGTGTCATATTTATCTTAATGATGTCAATGATATTTGTAATCAAGAACTTTTGAATATTTAGCAGCCTTTAATGTTGGTTTAACTTTAAAAAAAGTTATATTTTCCTTTTAGCCCCCTTTTATATGCCCTCATAACCAAGTGAAACTCCTGAAGGAAAAGTTTAAGTAATTAACTGTTACGTTAAATGAACTTGTCCAATCATATCATTACGGACAGACCATGTTAAAAAATCACTGTACCAATCATAAATTTATTAAATACTAGCCGACCTATGCTCACTTCGTTGGGCGTTAACCACCCGCTTTTCTGCGACTTGATATACAAATATTATTAATTTTAAGTGAATGTTTTGTTCAATCATAAGAAAATGTAGGCGTATGTCACTCCTGAATGGTATTGCTTTCTTTTACTGAAAGAATTTTCAGGATCGGAACAGTACTTCCGAAGATTACCCCCTACAACCATACAAACAAAGCTATAAACGTTACCACTTAATAATATTAGTATATTATAAAGAGGTCCGCATAAATATTAAACAAAGTATTTAAAAACGGAATAGTGGATTTTCGTGATTATTAAAGTGTTTGGTTTTATTTCTGGTTTATGATAAACGATTGTTGTTTTAGGGGCGGTTGAACGTGACTTGCTTGGCTCACGTGCTGTCGGTATGGTCAAATAGCGGCGTGCTCATATTGGACGAAGAGCGGCCGCAGATTGCGCCGGTAATGGGCAGCAGGGATTCAAACTCTGGTAATTTAAATTTCAGACAGGAATTTTAAGGAAACTAGCGATATGTTTAATCAAATTCTGAATTATAACATATATATAGTTGGCGAAGTATCGGTTTGAATTACTGCTACTGTTATTTGCCGACAGTTATTTCTAAATTACGTTCCGAAGAACTCTTGGTACTTGTATAAACCATGTTAATTTAAAAGAAATAGAGCAAATTTTATACATTTTTTTTAATCCATTCCGACTAAACTTGAGGAATTTTAGAAAACCTTATGAGTTTCGCAAACAGACACATGGTTTTTTATTTAGTGCTACAGTTAGTTACTGGTCTGCAAAATATTCGCATTTAATTAACTAATATTGAAATTGCATGTAGCACTAGATTGAACCGTTCGGTTTGGGCAATAATACTCAAATTGACAAATTGTACCCAGAGCAGTAATGAAGTGAACGTTAGACACAATTTCCGTTTAGCATTGAGTAGGGAATATAAATTGAAAAAGAAATGTTTTATTTATCTCAAACAAGCACGTACCCCGCATTATGTTAAGCTGTTATCGGTGCCCCCTCCAAATAATTGCAGAATCAGTGATACAATTTGTGCCAACCTTGAATCATAAAATGAATGATAAAATAGTGAAAACAATTATATATGAAATTTTCTATAAAATAATACTGATACGCATAAGGTATAGCCAAATCCGACTCGATTCAATTACTTAGAAGAGTTCAATTATACAAATATTTTCGTGATTCACACACTTATCTTAAACTAATAACTACTTGACAAAAATGAAATAATTTGTCAAGAGAGTAGTTTACGATTTGGAAAAATCATCTAAAACAGTTAATTTAAGAAGATTTAATGACTTTTGAAAGGTTAGACGTAAAGTATCGTATAAGTGTTTCTTGTTTGTATGAGACCTACGGTGAGAGGAATAGTGCTACAGAGAAGAGCCTTCAGTTTTAAAATCACCTTGGTTAATAATCTGACGATTTTTATCTCTCCAGATTGCTAACACTCGTCATAGTCTTTATTTAATTAACGAGTTAGCAATTTTTATACTTGGTATTAACAAGCTAAAATTAAATATTTAAAAACCCGCTATGCAAGCATATAATCAAGTAATCATACGCCAAAACTGCCTTACGTCATTTTGGGAAAAAGCTGATACTCTTACACTGCTGTACCGATATCAACCAAATATAGCTAAAAACTAAAGCAAGGAAACTGGTTTTAAATGGAGAAAACTGCTTCGAAGTTGGTCTATCCGTTTGAGAGCTACGAAGCTACAGATAAACACACACAGACAGACAGACATTGACGTCAAACTTATAACACCCCTCTTTTTGCGTCAGGGGTTTATAAAAATAGAGACAGTATGACTCGATCGGACTAATAATAATTTAGAAAGAATAAGATATCCCGTTAGATAAACTAGGAAAGGTTTTTTTCTTTATCCAAGGACATATACAATTAAGTTCGGTTTCAGTTTAATCGAAATAAATAATATGTTAATCATTTCAAATATATGCTTAGAGTTGAAAGTAATTGGCTTCGCTCCCACCTCAGCTTAAATGAAGATAAATCTGAGGAGGAACGTAAAATAAGATTCATAATTTGTAGCGTTTAATATATACTTCTGTCTAAAAGCTGGTTAGGAAAAATGTCAAGCGTAGAAAATCAAATTTTACAACTAAAGAAATGAAATGTAACATCTCGATGGGCCGCCATAGTGTGGGTCACCATGCTGCATTGTTGCATTTATGCATTCGCAATGCGTATGGTGACCACTACTCTTCGATTTTGCTCATGATTTCCATCAGGCAGAGAAGAGTTTTCGGCAGATACACATAAATAAAAAATATAGAATACAGTAGTTTTCTACTTTCGTGGGGATGAAATCAGAACATCTCAAATCGAACTACATATTTAAAGGTGGTAAGTGCGTGTCGTCCTGTAACTGGAACATAAAAATGTTAGTCATGGAGGGCGAATCACGTGCCGAGTTTCCAATTGCGACCACTTTAAAGTATTCAAATTAAAATGAACACCGACTCAAAAACAGGGCTCTCTAAAAAATAGCTCAAAATATAATTACCGTTGAAAAGGTTGGTTGGCTAGGGATGCTTACTATGTTACGGACGATGTTTAACTGTCTTAGAATCTACAAGGAATTTAGAAGAATAAGAGGACTCGGTTAAAATAATAAATAGGTCAAGCTTGCTTTAAAAAAAAACGTGTATAAAATTTTATTACGTTAGAGTTGAGAAACTGTAGATGATGAGTATTAATTTATTGCTTTTTAAGAAGACTATCATCACGGCTTCTTCGGTCTTTGTAACATACAACAGTCAATAACTGTGTTCTTAGTCTAGCGATGAGCGTAAGCGTTCGCCGATCAAGAGGTTGGTCCCGGTTCTCATGAACACCTATGAGAATCGTTATTGGGAAGTCAGTGCCCTCGAATATACTGATAACTTGTTCTACCTTCGAATTCAGTGCACCCTCAGTCGTTCTGTGGAAAAACTGATATTCAGGTAAAGCCCGCTGAAATAGTAGCCAAATAATCTTTTAAATAATAAAGGCTAGGACACCATTGTTTACTGATGAAAATCTGTTACCGCTGGGAACAGATCAACATGTGTTGAATTGTTTATAGGTACGTGAATATCACAGAACTGCGCATCCGTGAGATCTACATTTGTTTTTCTATGTTTTAATTAAAAACCTTTTTAGCTATTACGGGTAATGGAACTACTAAATTATGACGTTTGATTTAACTAAGTTAAATTCTACTGCTGCCAAACCAATATAAGACTGCAAGGTTGACCTAATAGCTTTAGCAGTCGCCATGCCGATTTCTACTGCGATAAATGTTGTGGAGATAACGTGTCCACGAATTATTATTATGAGTCTAGGTGTTCTTTGTGTCCGTGTCATGTGTGCTTGTAAAGTTTACCGCGACATTGGATATACTTATTTATAATGCGGGAGTTGTCTTTCAATGAAATGAAATAAAAAGTAGTACTTTTTTAAATATTATTTATTATAGCAAAAGTAAGCAATACAAAAAGAAAAAGCATTACATGAGCCTATACAGTTGACAATGGAACTAATCCCATTACTCTACTTGTAATCGTGGAAGTTACTACAAGCATTATATTAATAAACAGATCTGGGTTCATACAGTAAATTCGATTAGAATGGGTTAACATTATTATTCGTGTCACTCGTGCCTCATCGTCATATATATATATATATACATGTAAAAATAAATATATATATATATACATATATATATATAAATATATATATATAACCACACATATAAAAAGTAAAACGTTACGTTAGATTTCCAAAAATAGAGCATTGAATTAAAAGGATTTAAACACGTTCACACGAAAACGTGACATTTCTTGAATAAAGTGAATACAATTATTAGAACTTAAATGCTATCTGAAATTAGAAATTAATATAAAACACGTTACAAGTAGGTCTAATTAGTAAAGTTTAAAGGACGGATAAAGTAACAAGAAGTACATTTATTGCAGTGTGTTTTGTTTTTATATTGTTGATTCAGTAACTGTAAAAATTGGTTATTGGAACATGGACAGCACATAATACCTGTGTCGTAATATCGTCCCTACATGAACATAACTTTTGGGACCTTTTCCTTATTTCTTGTTAGTATGAAAAACACAAAAAAGTAAAGACACCTAATATCATAGAGGTATACGTAATGAGAAAATAGAACCTTAAACACTAAACTTAAAAATAATAATAATAATATTTGGGACATCTGACACAACGCCATCTAGTCCCAAATTAAAGTGCTTTTACTATAATAAATAATAATAATAAAATCTATATTTGGAACTGTTAACAAAATTACCAATCATAAATGTGTTTGATAATAGCTACATTAGTAAAACACTGTGGCGCAGTCACTAACGCCCACATCTGTTTCATTTCTTCTGTATCTTATTAAAATTAAAAACCTTAACAAACTCTAAATAAAAATAAATATAAAGTTGAGTATATTAAGGTGCAAGTGTGTTTTTCTGAGAATGTGTGTTTGCGAATGTGTGTGTGAGCGCATGTCTTTGAGTTTGTGAATTAAACATCTGATACATAATATATACTTATATAAGTCTTATATATAAAAAAATCCAAAACAAATATTTGCAAATCATACAAATATTTGGTTCGACCCGGCATTCGAACCAGAGACCTCAAGAACCACCAACCACTGCGCCACCGAGGCAGTCAATACAGGTTAATAACGGTTATACGAAAGTTATAGAGGTGGTTCTTGAGTCTTTTTGTATACAAATTCGTCCTTTCATCCTGCGGCTACAAAATGAGTCACGCATTGGTGCTGATTCTAGAACAGGATGTCTCCATTTATTGGACAAAGTACGCTGTGCCCTGACTGTAATAAATATACGCGGCGAGGTGACACCCGAGTTGTAATTATTTTAACACGTAAAAAAGGTCAAGCTGTTAATTAAGTCGTTCTTTTCAAAAGCATTTTACTCATTAAAAAACGTAGACGCGAATAATAGTAACTCTTTATCCTATGGCGACACATTTCATATCTTAATTAAAAAAGCTTAATTAACAATTAGCATACTAGACAGACAGTGATGATAGTGGTGAAAAGGTCATACAAATAGTAGTAGTATAAAACTTAGATAAGTACATTAACTTTTAGATCAGTAACGTAATCAATAACTCAAATAGTCTTAACGAGACTATAGTAGTACATTTATTGTTTTACATATTCCTATAACAATTAAAGTAATAAGTTTAATTGCTGCTAGTTTCAAATCGAGCTAAGGTATGGCGCAAAAGGTGCTTTTCCATTCAACCTTAATTTCTCCTTATAGTTGACAATTAAAAGTGTATTGAACATACATAAATTATGCTTAGTATCGTAATTTAGCATCAGCATTTAATTTTTTTAAAGTCGTCAATTGTGTCAGAAGACAAGAAGATAATCTTATTTAGAGCAAAAACAAAAATAGCGCTACATTAATAATTT
Source organism: Hyphantria cunea (assembly GCA_003709505.1). Taxonomy (NCBI): domain Eukaryota; kingdom Metazoa; phylum Arthropoda; class Insecta; order Lepidoptera; family Erebidae; genus Hyphantria; species Hyphantria cunea. The sequence continues at coordinate 40,403 of PKRV01000945.1, read as the reverse complement.
TCTAATTCCATTCCTGTTTCTCATTAAGAAAAAATAATGAACTTATGTAATTTTTTGTGTGTCCGTCAAGACTGAGAGTGTCTCTCATCCAAAAATTAAGGTATGAATTTAAATTTTTCCCTATAAAATACCTACCTGTTGAAAGTTCAGGTCACTGTCAGTTGTACGTGGTACAGATTTTCGTTAATTAAACTAATAGGCCCATACAAAGATTACCTCTTCCTGTTAATTTTTCAACAACTCAGACGTTAACAAACGGAATAGCATATAATTGTTAAATAGGTTACGTTGTCTCGCTACATTGTAGACTGAAATCCAGTTACCTATAAATCATGCATACGAAAATCATTATATCGCTTCAATAATATTAAAATACATATCTAAAGGCACTTAACTATTAATAAATGTTCCACATGCATCAGTGATAAAGTTCTGAGCAAGTAATCCCAACAGCTAAGCCCTCTTACTTGGAACTATCAACTCTCCTATAACAGAGATCTGCCATCTCTCAATGTGTGTCTACTTAGCACTAGGCACTACATTAAATGTATCTACCCATTTAACATAATGGTCTGCTGCGTCATTTTTTATGTATATAGTGACAGTTTTCTAACGCTAGGGACGTAAAGGTTACAAGAGCTGAGCAATAAAGGCGAGGTTATTGCTTATTCTGACATTTTCATAGGCATTCTTAAGAACATTCGTCAAGTACCGTTATGATGTTTCTTGTAAATAAGGTAATAAAATTTGGGCTGTTTAGGGCAAATACTATCTCGCTATGAAAGTGGATGCAACATCTACTGTTAATGAAATGTATTAATTTCAAACTATATTTATAAGTTTTATTGATTAATTGAAGGGCAACTCCAAAAGTTTAAGAGTTAATAAAGAGAAAAATTATATCTCTTTTTATGGAATAGGGGGCTAACAAGCAGTCGTATTACCTGATGGTAAGCGATTATCGCCGCCCATGGACACCCGCAACACCATAGGCATTACAAGTGCGTTGCCGGCCTTTGGGGTTGGGGGAAGGGGATAGGGTTTAGAGGTTCTTCCCGTATCTTCACTCACTCGGTGAAACACAGCGCAAGCACTGTTGCACACCGGTTATCTGTGAAGCCGTGATATCACTCTGGTCGAGCCGACCCATTCATGCCGAAGCTTGGTTTTCTGGTTTATTTAGACTACCTATGTATGGTTTTTGTCCAGCAGTGGACAACTTACAGATTAATGACGATGATATGACGAGACTTTGGCTCATTAAAACAAACAACATAGTATCTCTGTCATGTACCAAAAAATGTATTTACATATGAATATTCCACATACACCGTATATGTTTATCGAGTGTGTATTTCGCTTTTATAAATACTGTCACTTATTCTTAGAATTATTTTTATAAAACATAACATTCGAAAATAAATCTTTACAATTGTACATACAATCTCTCATTGGGAAGGCAGTGAGTAGAAGACAGATTATAAAGCAAGATTATTGTTTCTATAAAAACATTGCTAAATAGAAACTAGAGATAAGGAGGTAGTTTAGAGGTAGGGCATGTCCGGCGTCGAAGCACATTTTGCGAAAGAGCCGGATTATGGAGCTTTAAGGGTTCACGTAAGGTCACATATAAGCCCTTGGTTTTGTTTACTAGAGATCAGAAATTTAATAGGAAAGTTGTTCATAGATAGAACACAGTTACTAAGAATGGATTTTACGACGGGATTGAATCGAAAGAGTAAGGGATCTCACATGATTTATGAAATCCAGTGTGGACAAATGAAGCTCAGTATTTTTTTAAGGTAGTCAAATATATTTGTTTATTAGAATATTTAATGTTGAATGGTAACTGCATACTGGAAATGCAGCTTTAGGGCCCCCACGAGGTGATCCAACCACCTGGTAAAGGATGTGGGAAGTTATTGAACGCGGGCTGCATTGGACTGGTTGTTATGAATAACCTTTGGAAGAGGCCTATATTGAGTTTGGGAGGTATACCATATGGCGTAAGAAAACGGTTCCCGAATCCCTCCCGCCCCAGGCGCAGAGTGGAACACAGTGTGGTTTTAGTCGGTTCGAGTCCGACACATTGCCCTGCCGCAAACCCCGGTGGGGTGAAGGCCCGAGGGGGTATCCACACGTAAAAAATAAAGGCATGCATTGAGTAGTGGACGTCTTTTGATTGTTGCTGATGATGACATAATATATTCTTTATTGTCGTCTCTGATACAGAGACGTCATTCATAATCGTCTACTGCGAATCGACTGAACTTCTATCTTTAACGTGGAACGGTTGCTATCATAAGTCCGGTTAAAAAGCGATTTCATTAAAAATATTTGATTTGACAAATATACTTTGATATATTAATACAATAAAAAAAAAATTGAGCGAAACGAGGGGTAAAATGGCGTAATTGTTTTGATTTCTACTGGCTGGAGACAAAACTTTCTAGAACTTAGTTTCAGATAATCAACCCCTGACGCAAAAAGAGGGTTATACCAAGTTTCACGTCGATGTCTGTGTGTGTGTTTATCTGTCTATGGCATCGTAGCTCTCAAAGAGGTGGACCGATTTCGATGCGACCTTTTTCATTTGAAATCCACTTTCCTTGCGATGGTACATGTTTGGTTATTATCGATTCAGCAATGTTAGAGTATCACCTTTTTTTCAAAATTAAGTGCTTGCGTAGGGTTTTTTATTTTTATTTTAGTGTCTATTAATGTGTATTATTTATGCCATAATGTAAATTATAAATTTTTAAACATTATTATATGTGCTATTAATTCAACAAATGTAAAAAGAATACTTAATGTACAAGAAGAAAAGGTACCGAACTGAAATCAATTTGTTTTCAGACAAAGACTACCTAATTCGTAAATTAAAATCATCCAAATGTGTGCTACATTTCGTAAATAGTTTATAATATGTATTAAACGTTAAAACATCGTTAACAAAGAAAACTTATAGAAAGCAATTCATGTTGAATCTACATTATTGTGTCTCTCGTATTATCTGCTCTATTTTTCCCTATGGGCTGACAATGTCACGGTGCATTTTAGCTTTGTTGATATCACACGCTTGAAAATAGGTTATAATTAATATCAGTGATTGTAGCCCGGCAAATGGGGCATTGTTGTTTGAATGCACAGTTAATAACCATGAAATACATGTATAACATTAATAAATAAACTTGCCCATAAATTGAAATTTACTCCAGAAAATTATAACAATGTTCGACGGTTCCTTCTTTTAGTAATTAACACTATCGACATACGCTCTGATAAAAATAAATAACATCAGAAAACTGTTTGAACCTTAAAAGTAACACTGTTTTAACGATGAAGTAATACTGAAAGTATACTAAAAGCAGTGGAAACAAAAAAATATTTGTCATGGATTAACTGCTAATAATAATGAAACTACTTTTGTTTCTTTCGTGTAGCAAACATGCATTTGCATAGTCGCGACACGAATTAACATTTTGCTGCTGCAATATATCCCTGTAAATTAAGACAAATATTGCTAACTATTTCAAACAACGCTATTTCAACACTATTCAGAAGGTGACATTCTGAAGTTTGGTTTCTAAGTTAATATGAAGTTTAAGGACCCTCATATGATGACAGTAACCAAGAACCACTAAAATTATGTAGTTATCTGATGAAACGGGGTTCGTAGAGTATAGATTTTATATTTATTTTTAAATTTAGAGTGAGATTTTAAAAATTAAGCTACGAAATACAACAATCCGCCATGTTAAGTTGAACACCAATCAGAGCGAGTTACGTCACGTATGTATAAAGGTCACTTTTTCGTATATAATCGGCGATCACTTTACTGTTTTTAAGAGCTGTAGTTGACATTGGTTGACAAATAGTGATGTCGCGTCTGCGACGTGATGTCATAAACAGACGCCATGACACATCCGAGCGTTTTTGCGTGAATTTTAAACTTAAATTTTTAATTGCAATTTTTTCTACTAAAACTTTATTATTTTTAGCAATTTAACTGTTTTTGACAGTAGGAAATCTTTCCGAACATCATAAAACATTTTTTTTAAATTAGTCATCATCCCTATTATGCGTATCAATATGAATATTATGTTTTTTATCTAATTATGCTTATTAAAAAAGATAAAGTATGAAATAAAAATAAACGTTTCAGACCATAATCGATCTTCATCATAATCAGTATTATTGTCATCGCAGTCTTCAACCTGTATAACGATTATGAAACGCATTATGCAATTTTAAATTTATCATATTAGTATTTACGTATGCCTATTTATTCTGCCATGCATAGTTTTTGAACTACAATTACAATTACATTTCGATATATAGATCCGAGCTTACCACTGAACAAATAATTGTTGTAAAGTTTTTGGGAAGAATTCAAAATACATTTACTGGCTATGACGACGCGGAGTTTTTTCGTGTTGATTCGGTGAAAAAATATGACCATACTTATCGAACGACTCGGGGTGTTATTTTCTTTGTGTCCACGTGGTCTGCCCAATCGAATGATATGAACTTGGTTTCCTGTTGGTTAGATTGATCGGAGGACGACGACTTTTAAAAATTTCTTATATTATATTTTTTTAAACTACAAAAACGATTTTTCGTCGTTTGAATTAAGTCTACAATTTAGGTTTTTATATTTTTAGCATCTGTTTTATTGTTGTAGACTTTTCTTTTTAGAAGTTAGTTTTATTAATTTTGTCATTTTCTTCTTTCTATTCTAAAGGGCTAAAACCTCAGATAGACCTACGTATACGAATGCACATACATACACACATATGCACCTTGTGTAAACGATTCATGTTTAAATAAAAGGAGTAAAGCAAAAAAAAATTTTAAATCAAATAATAAAAAAAACTATTGTAAGTTAAATCACAAAATACAAACATAAACAAAAAAGGTTTGGCTTGGAAGGGCTCAATGTTTATTTTCTAAAGTTGAACCCTTCCAAGCCAATGTTCTAAGTGACCAACATGAATTTTGATCTCGGTTAACATTATGCACTATTTGAAATAAATTCGTCTCTTCTTATAACTTTTGTTTTTCGTTTTTGCAATATTCCACCTTTCAATTTTAATAGTTGAAAGTCCGCACTATTTTCTAAGACTTTGAGAGGAGTAATCAAATTCAAAACTCTTCTTCCCATCTTCTGATTCATCTTAGAATGCAAATTTTCATGACAGTTGATTGTTCGAATACGTTCTCCAAAGATGGACCACTGTGGTACAAATTGTCACTCTTAAACCATGTATAGCACACACGTTTTATAGGTATTAAAGAATTGCATGCTGCCTGTTTCATTAGGTGAAGTTGCTTGTTGTAGGTGTTTTTTT